>JBBPCY010000007.1:19983826-20012622 GCA_037974405.1 Brachyalestes nurse | reverse complement strand
TATAGGAACCGAAAAAAACAAACACACACACACACACACACACACACACACACACACACACACACACACACAGCTCTACCTAATAATTGACATATCTGTTTAGGGTGCCCAAGACGTTTTTGGTTATCATCATACAACGACGTTGTCTACGGTGATATTGAGGAAAATAAGTAGCTCAAAAATGAGCATACTTTGCTGCCCAAAAAAGGCTGAATGAAGAAAGAGAGAAAAGTACAGGAAAAATCTTAAAGACCCATGTGGCAGACCATATGAGAGACATTTAGTAAGCTAGACAGGTGAGAGTCATGGCAAGTTAGCTTGCAACCAACCACATCAATGACCTATACCACCTACTACTTAACATTTTAACAGTGCTGAAAATTAGACAGAGAGAAACAGAGAATACTGGTGGAGTGTCCTGCAGAGAGAAGGGCTTGTGAGGAAGAAGAGTTTTGAACAGCTCTCACTGATGATAAAGACTGGCTCTGGCTGCAAGAACGGCTTCTCGTCCTGGTTCTGCGGCGCAGACGTCTGCGTCCAGTCCTGCTGCCTCTCTCCTGTCCCCTGCTGTTCCGCTCGTGGCCGCGCTCTGGGGAACAGCGGCCGAAGCTGGTGCGTGTGTAGTAGGAGTCCGCCACACTGCGTCCAGCACAGCTATACTCCAACCGCTCATCATAGTAATGTCTTCGGTCAGTTGAACGCTTTTCATAACTAACATGCGCGCACACACACACACACACAGGGAAACAAAACCATTAAACCCAGAAATATTGCTAACAGCACTGAAGTACTGAGTAACAGAAATATTGCAAACAAAACTAAAGCGCTCAGTAACAGAAATCCTGAAAACAGCACTTAAGTACTCAGTAAAGGAAATACTAATAATGGCTATAACGGATACTGAACTGCTGCTGAACTTGTGCACATATAAAGCACACAATTACATTCTAGTGTCTGCACATTTTTTCTTCTAGTTTATAGTTTATTTATATTAGTGTATTTTATATTCTATATGTATTCCTTTTGTAAAATCTGGAGCCATGCCACCTGATCTCACCGCACACATGTATAATGCTGAGATGATAAAGTGTACTTTGACTAAAAAGCTAACGTTTTCCAGCCTCAGGATTTTGGACAAAAATGACAAACATGAATATGTCAAATGTCTTGAATTTGCAACAGAAAAGTCGGTATCTTGAAATGTGGGGTCCAAAAACTGAAACCATCAGTTGCAGTGAACAGATGCTACATCTCAAATTATAACCATCTTAAATGTCATTTAAAATGAGACATGACTGTAATAGATCATACATCTTTGTGCGTGGGTGTGTGAAACTGAACTTCCAGAAGACACACACAGGCACAGACACACTTTCTGTGAATCATAAAAGCTTAAATTTCAATTTGATTATTATGGAGTTATGAATACACAAAAGTGACATAAGATAGCAGTGGAGCATAGACAACAAACATACACCTTTCTGTATATTTCCACCTAAAAATAAAGCAAAAGAACATGAAAGAAAATTTCTGGACAGAAAAAGAGAACATACTTTAATGAATCATAATTGGCAGTAGCTGATTCTAATATTAGAAAGCTGATGCAGCTAGCTAAATCACCATTTTCAGATGATACTGTTTACATCTGCATTTTCAACAAACCTCCTAGAGCGGTGGTAGCTGCTTTCTCTCCTGCGCCCTCCTCTCCTCTCTCCTCGCTCCCTGCGGTCTCTGCTGTAGCTCCTGCTTCGAGTCCTGTCCCGCTGGTATCCTGAGGAGGGGGATCGGGATCGGGTTCGGGTGCGCCGTCTGCGCCGGTGCTTACGGCTTCTGTATCGGCTCCGGTAACTCCCATGGCTGCCCCGCTCCGAAGATGGATAGCGCCGAGAGTGAGGCATCTGTCAAAAAGATGGAGACATTATACACACCTGTACCTGATGTGCTTCCACAGAACTAATCAATTTACTCAAATAAACTATGAACAGCTAGGGAGATCTGCAAAGAGGGTATTCAAGTAAGCATTTCATTGTACATATGATAATAAACCTCAACTTTAACTTAATTCATATGATAATAATCACTATAGTGTTGACACAAGAGCTCCTGACTCATGCTGACTAGATCCAGAGGGATACACTAAAAGATTTATTACAAAAGAGCTTAATGTGGCTGAATACGAGAAAACAACAGCCTACACCTCAACATTTACTGCTCAACCCCTCTCTACTGCCAAAAGATCATTTGAAAACAGCAAAGAAAAAAGTCTTTCATGTTATTTTACTGAATAAATTGTAATAAAAAGGAAAAGATGAATGCAAAACTTTCTGCTTTGGTCATACATTCTGTGAACAACATTTCACAAAATTGTACTGGTAATACTGGGAGTGAACAGTAATAATGAGCAGAAACGTGAGAGAGAAATGCAATGTTGGTATTAGGGATTCCACATGATACTGGATTTATACTGGTATTGGCAGATATTTGCTCCTCAGACGGCTATTTAGAATTGACAAATGTTTCAAAATGATATTTGATGATGCATTTATGACACTCTGGAAGAGCATAATCTTTGGGTGATGCTAAAATTGTTACTGATTACTGACTCAGTATCAAACTTGCAAGCATACAGAAATACATGCTTTTTCTATTCCAGAAAAATGTAGTACTAGTTTCTGTTTTTCATAAATGTATCTGCATCAGCAGATTTGTAACATATCAGATACTGGCATAGACCAATATAGACCATTGGCATACAAATGCCACATTGGTCACTTATTGTTGCAAAGCTATGCCACACCATGTTTTTTTTCCTACATTAGGCACTTTTGAGTGACCCAGTACAGAACAGCAAGAGTAGGATCAACATGGCATGAAGGAATAAAAGCAACTGTTTATTTCCTAGTTCAAATGCTGAGGCTGAGATTTGTAATATGGAATTTAAAGCAGGTAGAGAACATGAGATGTGCAAGCTATTAAAGGTGTGCTACTGTATTTATGGGCAGCAGCACATCTCTTCTATTTGGTGAAAAAATGCACACAAATTAAAATCAACTGGTGTTACTTTATTCACTCTATATACTAAACTAGGGATCAGGATGTATTCAGTTAGCTGTATATGAGGATGAAGGATGCTTGGTGAACATTAACTGGCGGTTTGACTGATAAGGTGTGTAAAGGGAACTTAAAAATCGTAGTTGAGCAACATTAACGTTTATGTTAGAAGATTTAGCAGCAGGTCTCTATGGGTGCTAGCTGTCTGGCTAATATTATCCTACTAAAAACCATCCATCTAACGTGAAATAAGATGACAATGTGTTTTTATTACTCTAATATTGAACACTTGACAGAAATGTGAGCAGAAGAAGGCTGCTAATATTATTAAACCTGCAACTTTCTCAATGTTTTGATTCGTTAGCTTAGCTCATGCTAACACAGGGCCTGTTCTAACTTTAATGTCTCCACCTTAGATAAATCTGTTAAAGCTCTCTATCTCGGATTATTTGTTTCTTTACCGTTTTAGCAGCTAGGCCGGTTCGTTTATCCCAGAGGAAATCCGTGCTGAAGGTTTTTCTGGAGCGTTTTCAGGTTTATTTGATTTTTTCGTTGCAGCGCCTCTCCTGTAGCACGCAGGTTGCCAGATTCACCGATTCTAAACGAACACTGGTTTTTAAAAAAAGCCCGCACAGATCATCTTCATCCGGAGTGAAACTCTCAAAAAAATTAACACTTTCATTAAATATCAGTTTGAAGCAGTAGAGTTGTCAGTTTTATGCAGGTCTTCATATACTCGCTAAGTAAAATTATTGTTTAAGAGCATACATTTAAAGCCATTTAAGTAGTTTCTCCAGTAATATAAAAATTCTTCAAAAGAAAGCAGAGCAGAAAATAATAAGCACTAATCTGAAATATCACTGGACACGATTAAATATACATTTTGAACGTTTTTAATTATTCTGTAAAAAGCTTACAGTTCTAACATTTACAATTAGCTGAATATTACCGTTTTACCTTTGCCTAGACTCACATTAGCCAAAACTGACTGAGAGTTGACGCTGGCAGCCCATAGGAACTCCAAGGTTCAATGTAACCAACATTAAATATCTCTCAAAATGGCAAAATATTATTACAACTGGATATAGTGAATGATACAAAAAATACTCTGAATATTAATATACGCTAAACCACCTGCCTCTCATGTCTGCTAAATGCCGTAATGTATGCCTTGTGTTGGTCCCTCTTATGCTGCCAAACCAGCTTTGACCTGTTGAGGTGTGGTCTCCTCAAGACCTCTGACATGTGTGCTGTTGTGTCTGGCAAGACATTAGCAGCAGAGACCCTTCAAGTCTTGTAAATTGCAAAGTGGGGCCTCCAAGGATTGGAAAGGTTTGGCCAGTACATCCCAAAAATCGTTGAAATTTGGGAAATCTGGAAGCCAAGTCAACACCTTGAAGTCTTTGTCATTTTCCTCAAACCATTCCTCAGCAATTTTTGCAGTGTGGTAGAGAGATTTATCCTGATGAAAGAGAACACTATTAAGGAATACCATGAAGGGTGTACTTGGTCTTCAGCAGTGTTCAGGTGTGTGTCAAAGTAGCATCCACATGAATTCCAGGACCCAAGCTTTCACACTGCCACCACTCACTTGACTCCTGCATTCTGTTAGCATCTCATCCGCACACCAATCCATCCTCATAATATTAAAAAAAAGATTATCCATCAGACCAGAACACCTTCATCCATGAAGGCGGGCCAGTTCTGATGCCAATGTGCCCATTGTAAGCACTTTCGTTGGTGGATTGGGGTCAGCATGGGCGCTCTGACTGGTCTGCAGCTACGTAGTTCGCTACACAGCAAGCTGCAACACATTGTGTGTTCTGACTCCTTCGTATCATAGCCAGCCTTAACTTTTTCACAAATTTGTATAACAATATGTCTTCTCTGGGATTGGACCATGCGGGCCTTATTTCCCCACAAGCATCAGTGAGCCTTCACTGGATCCGTCACCGGATCCATGGTTGTCCTTCCTTGGTCCACTTTTGGCAGGTACTAACCCCTGCATACTGGGAACACCCCACAAGACCTGTCATTTTGAAGATGCTCTGACCCAGTCTGACAATTTGGCCCATGTGAAAGTCGCTCAGATCTTTACACTTGCCCATCAACTTCAAGGACTGTTCACATGATATAGCCCACCCATGTAATGACATAATCAAAGTTATTAACTTTACCGATCAATATGTCGTAGCCAAATATAACAGGTTTTTTCATGCATTACTGTCATCCAAGTCACTCAGTCTGGCCCAGACTGGGCCTGAGACACGAATTCACTTTAGCTTTCAGGTCAATCCATGTGAAATCACTGAAGGTCTCCTGACTGACCCTTTCGGATTAGCTTGATCCTTTCAGGAAATAATGTCATTACACTCTAGTTTAAGAGCAGTACCTTAATACACTTACATCACTATGATTCATTTAAATCTTCTCTTAAACACAAGTTCAGTTTAGGAATAACTATTATTATTGTTGTTTTATTTTTATTAATATTATAATCATGATGATTATTATTAGTAGTATTAGCAGTAGTAGGAGAAGTCAGTAGTCATTATCACTTTCTTTTATTTCCACATGATTTTCCTTTAAAAAATCAGATTTTGCTGATTTTGAAACTGCATTTGCTTTAATTTTAACACATGAAGACAAGACATGTTTTGACGCAGTGTGTTGTACAGAAGGAGTGAATGGAGCAGCCACAGTCCAGAAGACAAACCAACGCAGAAGCTCTTCAGACTCTTTAGTGTGTTTTGTGTGCAATGTCTCCCCCGCTCGCTCACTCTGAGAATAGAATAGTAGTTTTACAAAGTCAACCCAAAACACCTCAGAGCTACACAGGCTCTTAACTGACACACCTTCTGTAAGTGCATTAATGGGCGTGGTTCAGCAACGGCCTGTTGGGTGTGCTGACAGTTTGACATTGATCAAACACAACCTGCTGGACTGGAATTCAGAGTGATGGCAGTGCTGTTCTCTCTCAAGCCTTTATCATTATAACAAATAGTTCTTCTACTCAGTCATTATATAACATTATATTTATCATCCCACAGCATCTTACAACATAGCTTTAGCTACGCATCCTTCTCGTGCAATTTCCTCCATAATTCTCCTCCTGAGTGCGGGTGTGTAAGGGTTATCTTCTTGTACTTAGCTATTTTGAGAGCAGGTGGCTTTAGATCTTTGGTGCTTCATTTATTGTCAACATGTTTTGTTTTGTACTGCAAGTTTTTCTCAGGTTTCTTTGGCTCGCTGGATAGTGACCCTTGATGGGATGAGCTATTTTGGGAGCTGTCTTAGAGCTCTTTGGTATTTCAACATGGTCTATGTGTGTGTGTGTGTGTGTGTGTGTGTGTGTGTGTGTGTGTGTATGCTTGTGTGTGCATGTGTGTGTGAAGCTGACCCATAAACCATTACACAATGTCAGTAACATATTCTAATTCTAAGGACCAGGCTTTCCATTTACTATAATCATTCTCAACTGCTGCGACTGTTATCCCACCAAAGCCTACTGCAGATAGATAGATAGATAGATAGATAGATAGATAGATAGATAGATAGATAGATAGATAGATGGATAGATATATAGATAGATAGATACTAGTCAGCATAATCTAGTCAGTAACCATACATAGCATGCCTTAATTTCTTGAATTTATTGAAAGCTGTAGTTTACAGCATTCTGTTAAAGAGCCCATACAATGGAAACACTTTTCATAATAAAGGGTTTTGATATAGTATATAAACATTATTAATGTTTCAAAACATACCATTCACTACTCAGGATATTAAGACTATGTGTGGAACTATGTACAGAAACCGCCTGTTTTGAATTTAATGTTATTTTTACATCACTAAAATCAGTGCATTTACATATGTCCATATATTCAGTATACAGCAGTTTTGTTTGGTGCATTTACACTGAAGTTTTAGGGAAGGTTTATTCCCGGAATGCCTTTTGAATGGGGTACAGTCTAAAGGACAAAGTAGCAAAAACAGCCCATTTAACTGTAGGTAACATAAGGTTGGAAAATGGTTGCGTAAAAATGAACTAAAACTGTTTGTGTGTAAATAAAACACAAAAAATAACGTAGAAGGAGAATACAGAATATGGGCTGTTTAAGGACAACACACCCAGATTATTTCCACTTAATCACAAAACAAAAGCTACAAGTCTAAATCTTTTTTTGTCAGCCTGTTTCCAAGACAAGTTGACCTGGGCTTTCCTCTAATCTTCATTAGAAGTCAGTAAACCAGTGTGAAGACTCAGAAGAGGGAGTGTAAGACTTTGTCTGTAGATTTTTAGCATTTAAGCTCATTTAAGAGCTGAATAAATTCAGCTCAAACTTGAGTTCCCCAGCATTTGAGTTTTACAGTGAACTAACAGCAAACAGGATGCATGGCCTAGTTTTAGTCTACGTTTATCAGATTGTCATTTTTTTTATGCTGAAAAGACTGAAACCAGAGACACTTGTAACGAACATGATCTGCAGGTTGAGTGAAAGAGGAAAAGGAAAAGGAAGAAGAAGAGAACTGCTAATATTCATTTCACCAGCTCAGTGTGGTCACTGCAAGCAGATAAAACCCAGACATTCATTCTGTCACATCAACACTCATTTAAGTATGGCCAAAGACTGTAAATCACATATGTTCCATTAGTAACTTATGTTTTGTTCTGTTGTGTTCTGTTATATTGTATTATATTATATTTGTGACTTGATAAAATAGCTGCTCTGCACCTGGCAACCCTTACAAAACTCTGTTTTCTATTTAGACTTCATTATCTGGCAATTTACTGTACAAAGTGTATTTTTATGTTTACTTGTGTTTTTCCCTCACAGGCGTCCTCACTTAAACTTAGTCATCTTGTTTGACCTCTAAATACCAAACAATTACCACTATTTTAGCACAGAACCATTTAAATAATTTACCATAATTCATGGGACCTGTTTCTCAGACTTTTTGTTACACTGTAGTAATGTAAATCTCTTTGAAAGATTACAGCGCATACATATGAGCAGACAGACAAACACACGCACACACACACAAACACACACACATACAGACACACACACAATCCACTTCAGTTATCGCTTACAAAACCTAAAGCTGCACACTCATTCGATTCACTTGTCTGTCTGTCTATGTGGAAGTGCGTTCATGGCTCATAATTAGGTAAGGAGGGATGCCCTTTGACGCCATATCCGCATTAAGACACCTAAAAAGGGGGGATTAAGGCTGCCAGGTCTCTCCTTTATAGACTTTTATGTAATCAGTACAGGACAGGGCTTGTTTACTGGGCCGAGCAGGTAAAAGAGGAGGGTCACTGTTGAAGACACCTGTATTCAGGCAGGCCACACCGTCCTCTTCTGCGATTGGCTGGTAAGGGCCACTCTCAGGCAGTCCAGAGATGTTTTATGGTGGTCAGTGACTACAAACAGTTTACTTTAATATTGAGTTTGAAATAAATGGGACTTCTTTTTAAAAGGAAAAGATATTAGTATGTTTTAATTAGTACTTCGATGTGTATTTTGCATAAACTAAAGTAAATTACAGCATCATACTTGATTAATGAATGAATAGGAGTAGAAAGTGCTCTCCCCACCTTATTGTAATGAAGGAGTCCTTAGGTATTGTGTCTAGAAAGGTGACAACTAGCCAATACAGCGCATGGGGGTGGGGGTGGGGGGGACGTGTGTTGTCTGAATATAGGTGGGAAACAAAGCATGACCGTAAGTTAATCCACACGATGTGCTGTAGATCCTGTTTAAATCCATTCATTCACACAAAAGCTGGAGAGCAGCTACTACGTTCACACCTGAGATTATCGGTGAGGAACAGGAGCCATGATCAGGGCCAGGGGCGTCCTCCTCACTCTGTGGGTCTTCCTCCTCATCATCATCTCCAGAGCCACCCTGGTAGAGACCAAGTCCGAGAACACGGAGGACCAGAGTGAAGAGAAGAGAGAGTTGGTGGGTAGATAGATCTGAAATTAGTTTAGTTATAATTCATGTTGAGCTCAGTAGTGTTGGTACATGGTCCAAAACTTCAGTACCTACCCTAAAGATTTCAGTGATTTTCCTCAAAAGCTCTTTATGAGGGCAAAAGTTAATTTGTAAGAACAGGATAACCCTAAAATGTTTTGAATTGTTTTAGTACAATAGCATATTCATCCAGAAGCAGGCTTGGAAAACACTGCAGTGGGTACATTTCCAGGTGCCTCTAGTAGAGTAAAGCAACTTGCTATAAAACGTAATGTCTTCTAATATTGGTTTCAGTTGGATTCAACTGAAACAACTGAAATAGGCCATCTGAAATGACATTTCTAACCATTAGAAATAACAACTTTTTGCCTTCAATTGGACACACGCTTGGAAAATGTTATTTTCGAAGATGGCATAATTTATGCATACAATTCCATGGCCACCACACAGTTCACTGAGTGTGGATCTTTACCTGCAGCTTGGAGTCCTGCAGAAAGTGCTGGAAAAACTACAAAACAGAAGAACTGTAACATGGGAGAGAAAATATAGCCGCCTGCCGGGGGTAGGTTTTACATACACTGTGTTCTCCCTTTGTTTAGATGTTTACACATTGCTGTGAATATATGATTGTATTCAGCCACAAGAGCATTAGTGAGGTCAGGTACTTATGTTGGAAGTATCCTTCTGGGTCACAAACAACACTCCAGTTCAACCCTAAGGTATTGGATGGACATCACTCTAGATAATGCACTTTTCCTGTTCCACAGCCCAGTGCTGGGGGCTTTACACCCCCCAACGTTTCAGCAGTGGTTTTCTACTAGCAGTGTGTGGACAGCTGAACACCTGCATTAGCTAATAGTGCACGTTAAAGAAGCTGAATTCATTCGTTACAAGGGCTGCCTGGGTACTTTTGGACACGTATAGCACAGGCATCCATATGAGACCTTGAATAATAATGAACACTACCTTGCATATTGCATCGTGGCACCAACCCCTGCTGCTCAGACTGGGTTGAACAGATTATGGTAGAAACACAGTTCTCTAACCTTAAAGTGTGTACAGTGAAGAGGACAAAACCTTGAACATTGACTATAAAGAGGCTAAGTCTTTGTATGGCTTCAGTAATAACACAGTGAAAAGGTCAGTTTATTATAAAACACCCTTCTGTTAGTGGAAACACTTTGTTAGCAAGAACACTCCTTTTCAGCATTACTTTATACCTGTTTAAAGATTTTGATGTGATTAATCATTATCATTTGAGTATTACCAAGCTTATATTTTCTAACTGACTCCTCTGTTCTTTCCCAGTGTAACATTGGGGATTTCTGTACTGTGAAGAAAGGCTCTCGCTTCGGTCAACTCTGTGACTGTCCAAGAGGATCTAAGTGCAATCTGTTCTTCCTGAAATGCTTATGAGGGACAGAACAAAAGAAAACTTTTGCAGTTTTATTATTCAGGGAAGAATCTTTAGAACAGACATTTACTGATGTCTGTAAATCAACAGTTTTAAGTATGTATTTTATAAGCATCCTTGCGTAACCTTTTATATCAATTTAACAGATTTCTCATGTAAATATCAGATCATGTACATATCTGAAGTTACTATTTTTTCAATAAATATATTTACAAAATGTTGTTGATTTCATTGTTTTGTCCACTATAAACATGAGCAGTCCATCATGCGTCAGAGCTTGTCAAAGCTTGTGAAATATAATAGGATCACAGATCACATTTTTTTCTGGTCTGTAAGGTCAGATAAGGTGAGTCTATAAGGTCAACTATCTCTCTATTAAACACGCACTTTTTCACGTTATTTAAAGATAAACATACAAGCCAGATGTTTCCACCACATTCTAAAAATGTCACTTTATTAGGTACACACGGATGCACTTTTTAGGTTTACAATTACTGTACCCAGTTTTTAGCCACTGTCTACAATGCTCAGCAATTGAAAGGGGCCACCAAATGACCACCGTGATAATTTAATCATTTGCAGTGTAGCACCAGCTACTAAATGAAAGGTTCTGCAGGTAAACACTGCAGAAGTATTAAAGCATTTGACCTTATTGCCCTCTCCTACAAGAGATTTTACTGATTAGGATGAGCATATACGGGTCACTTTGGAGCACAAGTTCATTCACACAGATAGCAGATGTGGGTCATTTACATGCAGAAATGTGGACCACCAAAGCAGAAATGTCACATCTGAGCGGAGTTAAGTGGTCAGACTTGCAATATGAGCGTAGCCTATTAGACAACATGTCTTTAGACAACACTTAGACAATAAAAGTCTCTGAGATGCAGTTCATCAGCTCTGTAAAAATGACAGTCAGCTCAGGTGAATATCATTTTCTTCAATAGCTCCTAAACTCCCATTTTTATTATGCATTTTATTTGTTATTATTATTAACAACAAAAGTAAAACTATTTGAATAGTTTCTGAGCTATCATCTTGTCATTACCTACTCCCTCCTTTCTCACCAAATCAACAGGCCACCGCAGGCCTTTACTTTTATTCATTCTTACTGACTTTAAATATACTTAAGATGACTTTAAATATGTTGCACCATCTCACCAAAGAAGTAAAAACAGCTCTTGATTTAATGCACAAACACCAATTTATCTTCATCACAACAACTCAACAACTGCTCCCATACACTCGAAAACCTATACACAACCCTGCTGCATCTACAAAAATGTTTACATAAAGACGACCACCTTTGAAACAGGGCGGAAGTTACAGAGGAACTCATTCAGAGGAGCTAAGCCATAGTTTTGCTGCAGCAACACAGAGCATAGCTTGAAAGCACAGCAATCAAAGTTTATTAGGATTTTACCTGTTTCATTTCTTCCACCGGAAAAAATGAGATTCATCATAGTGTATATTCTGAGAAATCATATGGGGAAATATTAGAAAACACTAGATTATGTTTCTGACTAGAAATTACATTTCTAACCATAAGCAAGAAACTATTTGGCCTGCATTGGACCTCCCCATTTTTTTTTCTTCTCTTCTGTTCTGTTTCCTTTGCCACCGTTGCAACAACTGATAAGTTATTATATAAATCAATCCCTGAAACCAATAAACATTAGAAAAAAAGATTGTCTTAGGGTAGGATTTCTCTCTAGTAGAAAAATTACCTGCGAAAAATAAAATTATGGCTCCCTTTTCAGTACGACTGTTGTGTGTAAAATTCTTTGTTACACCTTGCAGGTGAAACTGGGCCATTATTAGCATTCATAAAGCTTAAAGCAGCTCTGTAAGTAAAGTCCAGCTTTAAAGGAGTGCATTACATCTCGTCAGCATGTGCAGGTTTGGCCGTGTCTAACCCAGCACCCCCAGCTGAAGCAGGCATTAAGCCGACGGCCAGTGAGTCAGTCCGACTATCTGCCACTGATGAGCTGTTTCCCTGGAGACTGTTTTCAGAGGCCTCCATCTCTTTTCCTTCAGACGTGTCCAGGGGCTGCTGCAGCAGAGAGGATGCCGTGTCCACTGGAAACAACTGTTGGATGTCTGAAAGCATTGGCTCTGAGATGAGCTTGGTATCATCCACAGTGTCTTCAGAGGGCAGCAGTGGTGAATCAGCATCATTCAGGATGTTTCTGGAGATTACTGCAAAGAGAAAAAAAGATTACTGCAACAAAGACAAACCTGCTGCGTTCATTATTAAACAACAAGAATAAATATCAAAAAGACATTTTTTTTTATTCGCATTAATGTGGGTGGCTTGAATCACCAGGATTGTTTAAAGTACATTAAGACGTGATGTGCGGTGTTGACAGAGAGGGGGAAGTTATCTAGCTGTTCATTTGTAACAGCACAAACCAGTTGTACAGGTAGTAGCAGCAGCATCAGCCAGCTAGATATCTGAAGTTCTGAAAATAATTAGAGGTTCCATTTGAATGGAGCATTAGGAATAAGTATCAATAAATACTAGTACATTTTGCCAATCTAGTACATATCAAAATATAATTATCTTATATTTTACATATTTCTAACTAACCTTCTTTTGCCCTGACTTTACACACTCTATACATTCTCTCAAGAAGCTTCAAGAGGAGCTATCTGGGGCACTTTTCTTGAAGAAACTTCACATATGCTCAATGCTTGTTGACGGCATGTGTAGGGGCAGCTGAAATATAAATCTATTTTAAATTTTACTTTTGTAAATAAGTTATGCATTAACATAACTGTTCATATTCATTATATATCAAAATATCTTTAAGAAAAACATACATTAAACCAGATGTGTTCTAACTCTTGAAAAGTACTGTATTTTCCGACATATTAGTAAATATGTCCTTAGAGCAGAGGTTTGGACTGACCTCCAGTAGGTGTGTAACTGTCCTCTGAGGGCTGAGATCTCCAGCTGAAGGGGCAGTAACTGGGGAAGAGTATGAGGGCCAAGGAGAAGAGCAGAATCTGTCAAATAAAAAACAAAACAGCTTCCAATCAGTGACTGACAGACTTGATTAATTCAAATCACATTTTGGCCCCATTACAGCGGTCAGTTCTGTGACTGGCACAAAACTTGACCACTGGAGTACAGCAGTGTGGCCACCAGTGTAATCTGAAAGCAAAACAGCTCTGACCATGAGGCAAGTGCTTGTCTGGGCAGCTTTTGTGGCCGTCTGCTTTACGAGAGCCTGCAGTCTCCGCAGCTGTGTTATTAGAGACCTGCACAAACAGATACACACGCAGACACACACACAAACACACCGACCCACACACACAGACACCACAACTACAATTAGCAACTGCATGAGAAAATTTAAGGAGGACTCAGTTTATAGAAACAGGAAATGAACAGTGAAGCTATTTGAAGAGTAGAGAGTGTGGGCAAGTGTGAGTCTGTGTATGTATGTGTCACTTACACGTTGTGTTTTTCCAGTTGATCTACTGTTCTCTGCAGCTCCTTATTCTGAGCGGAGCATGCAGCAACCCTGAGACACCAACACACAGGCAAACATGTTTACATTTAGAATATAAAGCTGTGAATCGCACTACACTTAAATAGTTTAACAGCAGATTTACACACGGTTATCAAACTCAAACCTGATATAAATGGCGTTACCTGCTCTCCAGACCGTCAATGTACTCTTTCTTCCTGCGCCGGCTGTCCTGGGCTGACTGCTTATTGCGAATTTTACGCCTCACTTTCTTTAGAATCCTCTCCTCAGCCTGCAGCATTGAGTTCAAGCAAGCCACAGAAAAACACTGCCCATCAAAGTCATTTTGGTTTTCATATTTAGTGTTAAGCAACACTAAATATTTTATAACATTCAGTTTCATGTTCGTCAAATAATCTTCCTTGGTATGACAAGCAGATTTAGTCAAATAATGATTTGACAGGTTTCTTTAACAAACCTTTATAAAAAGAACCTATAGAAAACTATTTGCTCTAAAGATGGAATAAACAGCTGAAAGGTTTAAAGGCTGGTGAGTTATGATCACAACAAAGTGACAGAATGTGTAGAGTATGGCATTATTCCCAAGGTAACATGGTCACAAATGTTATCACAAACATTTACCTGTGATATGGTTTGCCTCAATATGAACCTGGTTTTAATATTGTATTAAGCAAACTTACAAAAAGTTGACAGATACATTATGATTTTTCTTCATGGATCATTACTGAAATGAGTGAATTATAAACACAAGCTCTCAGCATCATCATCAGTAACATAAACCAAACAAGTGTGTGATATTTTACCTTTGTTAATGGCAGGTTGTTAGGAAGTGAGATTCCTTCCTGGTTCAGAAGCTTCTGCTCCTCCTCTGTCAGATTCAGCTCTGGGTAAAGCTGAATCATTCACACAGATTTGAAGAGAGATGAAGAGAGAATTCTGTACAATAATTTAGTCCCTCAAACTGCAGCATTATTATGCAGAGAGATTATTCTTAAGATTATTCAGTAACTGATACGGACGGCTGGAATAAACACAGGTAGTATGGCTAAGCCCTGCCTCTCTCGTCAAGAAAAAAAAAGGGAACAAAACATTTTTAGCATCCACATTGTTTTACTTGTTGTTAACAAATGACTGGAGGTCTTTTATTTTTGGCTTCTACGCATCTACAAATAACAGCACCAGCAACAGGTCCCCAAAAATGAGAATTAACTAAGAGGGGGAAGATTTGTACTAGAACAAATTGTAGATTGAACAGTCTATCTGTGATTCCGCTATAAATGCGACCTGTTACATGTAGTGTAACGCCCCCTACATTTGTTCTCTATGTGGGCTTTGTTTATGGTCAGCAGATGGAGCAAGTGGGTCCGTTTGTTCAACACAATTATGATGTTTTTCATTTTGTTCACACTGAGAGTCAGATCCAGACACTGTGAGCATATCATTACAGTAGTTTATGCAGAAATGTTCATCTCTTAAGTTTAACATCATAAAAGGCCTGTGCCTTGTAACACAGACAGTTATCCAATATTATAACTTACTGTCACTGCTTAAAAATTTTGTGTGGCCTACATACAGATGCAAACAATTCAACATGTTCAAAATAAGACTGACCAGGTCATCTGTGGGTATGTGGTGTACATTCTGGGAGCTTTCTGGATTCACATGCTCTACTTTCACAGTAGAAACCAGCGGTAGCTCGCTTACGACACATGAATCGGACATCAGCACCTGGGAGCTCCACTCATCTAAAACAAAAGCAGAGGGGAGAGGGGTCATGTTTCTGAATTTCATGGAATTTTCAGGCATTTCTGCTACATCAATATAACTGTTACGAACTGGTCAGCTACAGACCAGCGTATTGCTATCTGTGTAGGTCATATACAGAAATTGTTTCAGAAAAAAATGAATTAACACAGTTTGTCTCATACCTCAAATGCAGTCAGTGTATCAAGATATGTTTGGGGTTTTCTTCTTTAGCTTTTCACTGGTGCAACAAGGCCAAAGTAGCTAATTATCTGCACTAAACTGCCTAAATAATCCCAATTGTGTGAGTTCATCTTGCAGTCTGAATCTTCCCTGAATTCTGTCAATTTTCATCTATAAAAGTATGCCATTCAGTACAAGAATGAACAAAGCAACTGTATAAGATAAAAATGAAATATGTGTTATTACTAGAAGGCAACACAGGAGCATACACACCAAGTTCTATGGAGATAACATCCACTTTCTCCTGTGGGCTACTGCTCAGGCCACTGATGTCGTAGACCACCTGGTAGACGGTGGGCACAGCCTGATTGTGAGTGGAGTCCATCAGCACAGCCGGACCATCTGAGTTACGGTCATCCGACATGCCACTGTCACTCTCAGACAGCGACTGACGCAGAGGATCTGAGGCATAAACTTCATTTGGGTTAATGCCTTGGAGGACGTCCTCAGATTCACTGTCATTGTGGCTCTGCCAGACAATAAAGAAAGCATATCATCAAAATGAATAATAATACATTTAATAATGTCTAATGTCTCTTTTACAAACCCTACGCTGCTTAAGAGATCGCATATGGACTATGAGGCAGAAGAAGGGGAACTGTATAGAGTACAAAATAAAAACGTATTTCATCATTTCAGGCTACACTGATCAACAATAGCCAGATGCTCTTTGGGTTTGCATGAATAGAATTTCACTGCCTCTTGCAGGTTTACGAACAAAATACCTTTTTTGATATTTTCTGGTCACTTTTAAGTGTAGGGAAAAACTATGTGAAGTTTTGTTGACATAAACCAGTTCTTCAGGCATATTTCAGTTATATTTAGCAAGAGTTTCATTTTTTTAACTGTTTTTTTCCCCCAAACAATTGTTAAGAACACAAATCTTTAGCTTGATATTTGATTTAAAGTGCTGAAATGTTTGAGTGCTGATAAGCGGCAACAATACAACAAGGGCATAAAATCAGTGTGGGGTACAGCATTACAGTCACAAAAATGTATGAATATTTTTCTTCTTGAAAGTGTTCAGGCCTTAATACGTAATTTTAATATGATACGTTACTGCAGTCCAACAGAGAAAACATTTGAAAATTTAAAAACTAGTTAGCCCCAATCCTAGGGCCATGTAGCCAGGGGGGAGTCAAAATGTTCCAATGTCTCAAGGTTGCCAGATATCATAAAGAAGGAGCACGGCGATGTTTTTTCCCCCCGGTGATCAAGACTTTAACCAGTGAATTATAAGGAAATCAATAATTAGGTCCACATGTATTCCATGTAGAGATCCGACTTATATAAGCAAAGAGTGTGGACAGAAACATCTGAACCATTTTGAGATCAATGGTCTAAGAATAAATATTATCATTGTTTTAATGTAACATTTACTTATATAAGGCAAAATGATTTAAAATGCTGCAACTTTTTGTGCAGGACGAAAACAATAATCAGACCAAAAAGAAGTTTATGTTACATTTTTTTCCGGATGGATTGATGAGCATGTTAAAATACAAACAAAACAAAAGTTTAAAAAAATCAATTAATAAACTTTAAATATTAACATGATTATACTCACACTGTGGGGCTGGACGACCCACTCCTCTGTGCTGCTATACAAAGACGTTGAACAGGAGTCAGTCAGAATCAGTCCAGCCTCCAGAAGCCTTGCCTCCTCACTCGGACTTAAAAACACACTGCCCTCATCACCGTCCTGTAATGCACAACAAGGAGAATCAAGACAGATAAGGGTCCTGCTATCAATAGATTGGGTTCAGCAGAGTTACTGTCTCTGTTGTGATGAAAGCTGATAAAAGTTTAAGAGTTTAGTGTTACTCCAGTCCAGCAGGAAGGTGAGACATTTGTTCAAGGAGAGACAGAGAGAGAGAGAGAGGGAGAGAGAGAGAGGGAGGAGTCATATCTGTTTGAACAGTGTGGCCCTCTCAAATGTTTTGTCAGTAATACTACAAGAAAACAAAAAACAGCACTCATATATTACATAAACAGAGAATCAGTTATTTAGAACATTACAATATAGTAATAATCCTGTAAACCATTTACATAATACCCATTTCTTGACACTTCAATCTCAAAATTTCAATCTCAAAGGCACATTCATTAACTACTGCCTAAGCTGTAGACGCTGCAGTTCTGGTTATGTGGACCCATATGCAGGGTGGACCCATAAGAGGCTGATAAACTGATGTCTCACCTTACAACTAACATCAAATAGGAAACACATTCTCTTGTAAAGCAGGTTTCTAACTGAAATATATTGAATAATTTGTGTGGCTCTGTCGCTTTCTCTCTCTCTCATATATATGTATAGGCCTATATGTTTACTGGAGACCCTGAATACTCACTGCATGATAAAAAAAAAAGTATGAAAACAGTTTGCTGGTGTAGAGCATCTGACAGGATCTGAAGTCCATCAGTCTTCCAGAACATATATACACACATATATAAATGACTCATGGGCTTCAGCTTTTCATTAATTAATAACTGTTTCTATACATTTTAACCTTCGTACTTAGGGTCTCAAGTAAACAGCAATAAGACATGTTTACACCTGAAATAAAAACAAAAACCCAAATCTATTTAGCCCTCAGACAGTCAGTCTGGACCCTGGACTCACCGCTTCACACGGTCCAGCAGATCCAGACACGATGTTCGTTTCCCGCATGGTTTGGTCATAAACTTCCCTGTTAAAAATCCTGGAATGTTTATAATCCGCAGAGATCCAGCAGGGAGAAGCCACATCCGTGTTGTACGGGAGGGCAGGTCACTCTGATCAACCCCACATATTAACACATTCTAGCACATCCGCACTCTCAGACCTCCACTGTGGGGATCCTGCCTCAGTCCATCCACACACTTACAGATCATATCACATGTAAACTGCAAGCTGCTACATACTGACTGTTGATTGGTCCAAAGTCGCCAGTGCTGGCCAATCAGGAAGCTCGATGTTCCACAGACGTTCACACAGAAGTCCAGTCATCACTTTGGATCTCTGTGAGATCCAGTAAATACAGCACAGGGCATGCCCACATCCAGCATACTACCTGGAACCAATAATCAAATTATATTCTGTCAGATAAATTACACATTGTTTAAAGAATCCTGCTAGGATTTATAACGGAATAGTATCCCTGAATAAATAAAACTACAGTCCTTAGTTGTATTGTAAATACTGTAAAGCAATAAACTGCACCTAAAAGTAATATGCCTAGTCCCATTCGTTTGTTTTACTTTAACACATCGTTAAAAATTAATTGAACATCGTAAAATACCAAGATACATAAAGTTTTGTCTTTCTTTTTCTTTTTTAAATTAATATAACTTTTTACAAAATATCTATACTATATTTATGTCTGTTGATCAGTATCGTGATATTGACCTCTGCAATACTGATACTGTAGAAGTCTGCAATTTGCAAATGAGCCTTTGGCCAGTCCCTGTGTTCCTGACATTGCAAACAATCACAACTCCAGGTGAGTTCTGATGAATGGAGGTCTTAATGCAGGGCTGGACCGGGGGGTGGGGCGGTGCTAACGGAATACGCGCCGGTGTCCCTCTCGATGTCGTGCTTTCGGGGTGGGGGATGGGGCGGTGTGGGTTCTGACGGCCCAAATTCTGCGCCGGCCCAAATTTACTTTCGGCCCAGGCAGGGGCGGACTGGGACTAAAAAACGGCCTTGGACTTTCTAACAAATAGGCCCACCAGCTATACATGTAGAAACAGCCACTAGCAGGGTCCTCCTGATCTCAGACCAAGTAACATCACAAAACCAGTGGTGATGATCGTGGCTGTGTTTATGGAAGTAACCTAATCCTTCAAATACAAATACAACAGATATAAACGTACCAACCCCCACAACAGGATGATCCACTCTTTTCTGCTGGCTTTTCCCTATGGATTTTACTGTCTTCATGTAATCCTACAAATGTCAAATCATTTTGGACAGTCAAATTGTTTTCCCATAATCTTTGATCAAAGTGTTGGGCTTGAATTTTATTATATCACTGGGCAACAATGGATGGGGAAAAATAATAAAAATAATATTACCCAAAGGTATCCTGTTTCACTTATCCTGGCTCCCACCATCCTCACTTACCATCATACAAAAAGTTTTGTCTCATTCTGCAGTTCAGTTGAAGCTGTTCATCTGGATTCACCAGTGAAATCAAACATTTTCCAGAAGGTTTAAAGTTACCGCGTTCCAGTAAATGTACACTAGATGGACAAAAGTATTGGGACGCATGCCCATTCCACCAACAGGGACTTTAATGACATTGCATTAAAATACAGAGACTTAATATGGAGTCCCCCCCCTTTCCCAAACTGTTTCCGGAAAGTTGGAAGCGCGGCGTTGTCCAAATTATCTTCGTATGTTGAAGTGTTATGGTTGCCCTCCACTATAAGTAAGGGACCTAGCCCAAATACTAGTGTCCCAATACTTTTGTCCATATAATATAATTATCTGGGTCCACCAGTGAAATCAAACATTTTCCAGTAGAGTATGTGTTGCAGCGTTACAGTAATTCCGTTCTCTTCATCACCTGACCAAACACACCTTCGCTCCCTATAATGTAGGTCACTACTTAGGGATCTAGGGCTGAGGGAGAGACAACAGTACTGGGTCGGCCCCACTCTTTCCCGGAGTGGGTGAGTCACTTTCCCGTTACGAGAACAAAAGCAGAAACTCGGGAAACTAATTTCTCTCACCAACATAAACATCACCGTGGAGCTCCGGGAACACATCAGAGCCTCAACACAGCACAGGTAGAGCTAAAAAATGTAAAACTCTAAGATAAAACCTTTGGAAGATGTTGGTGCTTGTGCTGTTTTTAAATCTTTTCTTAGCATTAGGAAACTGGGCAATGAAACATTAAACGGACAGAAATTATACATTTGTTTGTTGATTATTTAAATAGTTACTTTGTACCGAAGCACAAATTGGCAAAGGCTTAGATGCTCAAGACACTAGTGACTCAACACAGCAAAGGGAGAGCTAAAAATACTTCAAAAATCTAAAATAAAACCTGAGGATGCTGTAGTTGGTGAGACACGTTTGGCTTTTCTGTCTATAACCAGTGTCCGTGGATCAGTATTCCATTTTATTGTGTTTTTAATGTTACAATTTGTACTACAATTGTACAGTTTTACATTTGACATCCTAGTGTATGCTATTTAGAGGTGAGAGGTACATTACGTTATACTTTATATCAGTCGACCCTTTACCCTGATGGTCTCAGTTTGATCCCAGAGGTATACAATAGTTTTTTATATACGTTTTGTCTTGTTTTGTTTAGTAGTCCTCTACCTGGGAGAAATGCCTGGATTGTGGACGATATGCAGCTGCCAGAGGCTGTGAGTGTTTCCAGCCTAGAAGAGATGGCCTCTGCAAAGGTGCCTCCTGCAGGCATACCTGGCTTCGACTTGGAGCTGGGTTCCATTTTCCTGCTCTTTTCCTCAACAGTGCTGTGTGGATTTGCTGTGCTCTGGGTGCTGAAAGGAACAGGGAGATGTGGTTTATATTCAGGTAAGCTAAGTGGACTTTGTTGATTTTCTTTTGTAAAACATTAAAACTACTGTGAATAACACCAGTTATCTTGTTACACTGGGTATCTTGTTACAAAGGGTAGAATTTGTTTAGACAGTGAGTGAACAGTCAGTTCTTAAAATAGATGTGTTGGAAGCAGGGGAAATGGGGAAGTATGGCTATACGACTGGGTTAGAGCATCTCCAAAGCAACATGGGTTGCTAGGGATGTTTCTTATGTCCAGTGGTCAGTACCTACCAAAAGTGGTCCCTAAAAGGACAACTAGTGACCTGGCGACAGGGTCAGGGGTGTCCAAGGCTCCCTGATGTGAGTTGGGAGCAAAGGCTGGCACATTTGGTCAAATCCCCCTGAAAAATGCTGGCTATGATTGAAAGGTGTCGGAACACACAGTGCATTGCAGCTTGCTGTACATGGGGCTGTCGAAGTGCTCAAGCTGGGTGTGTGTGTATTGTGGAAGAGATGATACTAAAATGGAGGTGGAGGTAACTCACTGGGTAGGATACTTGCCTCCAGACCAAGAGGTCATGGGTTCGAATCCTACCTTCAGCTCACCACCACTGGGTCCCTGAGCAAGACCCTTAACCCCATATTGCTCCAGGGAGACTGTCCTCTGTAGTTAGGGAATGGAAGTCGCTTTGGATAAAAGCGTCTGCTAAATACCATAAGTGTAAATGCAGGTTGGGAAGAAGATAAGTCAGCAGTGTTCTGCTAAGAAACCTTGGGTCCTGGCATTCACGTGGAGTTTTACACGTAGCACATTCCTAAACATTGTAACAGACCAAGTACACCCAATGGCGTTTATTAATGATAGTTGCCTAATGCTAGAGAGAGAGAGAATATAATATATGCAGGGCACTACATAGAATACAAATACTTATATAAATACAAATATGAAGTCAAAGATTAGTTTACAGGAATCATCAAATTCATTAGATTAGTAATCAACAAGCTTTACTTATAAAGGATCCTTAGTCAATATGTAGTTCTCTTGAAGATCTGTAAGACTCTTATACGTTTTTATTTAGTAATTAGTTCACTGTTACATGTTAAGTTACTCAACAGAGTAATAGTGTAGTGAATAGTAATGATTTAGTTGTTAGAGCAGCACTACTTAATAATTCCTGCATAGTTCCTGCATAGTAATTTATAAAGAATGAAACAGTACTATAAAGTGAACCACAAAAGTACCACATACAGTACCACAAAACTCATGGTGAGCAAAACCACTAAATAGGCAGAGCAAACAACATCCCATGAATGACTGAATGCTTTTTTGGTGGACTGTTGTTAGCATTACCTCTGCGTGACATCCACTTTGGGCAGCACACACACACACACACGCGCACAAACATATCAGTGTTATTACTGTGCTGATAACGATCCCTTACACAAATAGTACCCACTCATTCTGCTCATTGGTGGTCCAGATGGAGTCCTGACCATTAAAAATGGAGGAAAGCTTACAAATGAACACATTTCAAACACGCAGCAATAAAAATGATCCATAATGGAGTAATAATGATTTTAAAATGTGTGGGAAAGCATAATAATGAAGTTTAATAAAATCACTATGTAGAATGAATCATATTTCAAAAGTTGTGATCAAATATCAAGGCTCATAATTGAAATATACTGAAAATAATACTATAATGGCAAGAGAAACACTGCATCTTGATGTTTCTGCTCTCGCTCTCCTGCGCTCCTTTTAAAGAACGTCGAAACAGGGTGTTGGACCTGCTTGGTTGCTGCACAGCGGGGGTTCTTCTGGCCAGCTGTTTGCTGAACATGGTGCCCAGCTACCTGGCAGGAATGACGGAGACATTCAGTGACCTGGAGGTGACAGTAAGTTCCCCTGAAAAAATGTTATCAACATTTGAACTTTTTATCAGTAAAAGTACACTTTTATACAAGAAAATGTTATTTACATTGCAGTTCTATTGACTTTATATATAGTGTTTAATTGAGCTTATGTATTTAATCATGTAACTAACACTGAAATACAGCAAAACAGTAATAACTTGACATATAAGGGTTAAACAGTGTTTAGTCTTCAGTGTTTGTTCCATGGGGTCACTTCAGCCAAGCAGCCAAGGCTCCATACCTAATGTACTAGAAAGTGCTCTTGAATCTGTGCTGTGTTGATGATTGTGGAATGAACTTCATTCTTGCAGAAATTGAGAACAAGTGTGTCTCTTCTCTCTGTCCAAAGCTTCGTTTCCCTGTTCCGGAGTTCATCCTTGCCATGGGGTTCCTTCTAGTGCTGGTCATCGAGCATGTTGTTCTAGCCCTCAGAGAACAGTCAGGGAAGCACATGGCTGAAAAAGAAGCTCTGCTAATGGGTTCCGGTGTCCACCCACACTCGCGTCCTGAGGCGTACAGAGGGATCGGTTGTGGGGGACATGCCGAGATCAGCCACCTCTCCACTGTCCGAATTTTTGTGCTGGTTTTCTCGCTCTCTCTGTGCTCAGTTTTTGAGGGTTTGGCCGTGGGTCTGCAGGAGGCTGATGGTCAGGGGCTGGACCTCCGTCTGGCCCTGCTGTTCCGTAAGGGGTTAACTGCTTTCAGCCTGGCTGTCAAACTCACACAGAACCAGCTGCGGAGGGCTGCGGTGACCGGCTGCCTGCTGCTCTTTTCTGCCACATGTCCACTGGGAGCAGTGCTGGGTATCAGCCTCCGGCAGACCCACACCATCCCTCAGTACCAGCTGGCACGCTGCACTCTGCAGGGTCTGGCTGCAGGGAGCTTTGTCTATGTCATTGTAATGGAGGTGCTGCCTCATGTGCTGCACTCCAGTGGGCAGCGGGTCTTCAAGGTCACCCTGCTTCTCACAGGCTTCACTGCTTTTACTGGACTACTGCTTATTAGACTCTGAACTGAAACAGAAACAGCCGGAAGAGCACGACGGAGGGGGTTTACAGGCAGGTTTGTAAGAATTTAACCCAAAAGAAGGTCAGGGCAGTTAGTAATGTTGCTTCAGTTGGCAAGAGAATATGTTTTATAAACTGAAAACACTGAGGGATAAGGTGCAAAACTTATCACAATATATTTTTTCATATCATTCAGTATTCTTTGTTATTAAATGCACTTTTTAATTTCTTTGAGTAGCATTTAAATCATAAATAAAACAAAATGCTTATTCACATTTGTTGCAGTTGTTTTTGCCATAAGCATCATTTCTCAAGACATTTTCCTCAAACGCAGTCAC
Organism: Brachyalestes nurse; assembly: GCA_037974405.1. Taxonomy (NCBI): domain Eukaryota; kingdom Metazoa; phylum Chordata; class Actinopteri; order Characiformes; family Alestidae; genus Brachyalestes; species Brachyalestes nurse. The sequence continues at coordinate 19,987,934 of JBBPCY010000007.1, read as the reverse complement.
TTTTTTCCGCAACATTGATATGTACGCAAAATCTTTGATTTCTTTACTGAAAATATCCATCTCCCAACTGTATATTGGTTTGTGCCGTTTCCAGGGCTGCATATATGCATTCTGGTGCCCTGGGATACCTGTACATTGGGCTCCCCACTGCACCCCTTTCAAACTCATCACGAAGAGAAATTCGTTATAAGGGATTTCTAGGACACATGCATACTGATTTCTACGGGAGATACAGAAGACCTTTAATAATGATATACATTATTATAATTACCCAAAAGATTTACTTTAGACCAACATAAAGACCAGCCTGGTTTTTTTGAGGGAAACAATATAATTATAAATCACTCACTGTGATGTCAGGATTTAAACCTTTAAGGTGATCAAGCTTCAGAGAAAACTGTGATTTCAACAATTTGTAAAACTGTCAAATCATTACGATACTCCTCCAAAATTAGACTGGTTTACAGGGCTGAGATTCCACATGCTGTCAAGAAAATACAGTTTCAGTATATATGGGTCTGAGTGCAAATCTCAGTGTGCAGCCCCAGAAGAATCCCCATTTACCCCAAAGTCCCATTCCCTGAATGAAATAGAGTTGCTGTGAATTTGCAGGTGAGATTTCAGGTTTCCTTTTTGACTGAAGCATTTTCCACACAGGAAGCAATGGTATGGCTGTCCTCCTGTGTGAAAGACTTAGTGATTTTTCAAGTTGTCCAAAGAACTGAAGTCTTGCCCACACAGAGCAGTTTTGCGTGGTCTTGCCATATGGCATTATAGACGTTTCCTCTTTTCTCTTAATCTGTCAGCACAGAACTTTTTCAAACCTCTTGTGTTTGGATTATGTAATATGCAACATACACAACCATACAAAATTTGATGTACTCACTCTGCTGAAGAGAAGATCTATTATGTATTATGAGATTCTGAGGGTTTTGGAGACTTAGTACCTGAACACTCATCCATAACCACTGGATTCTCCAGTTTACACACAGGTTCATCTATTCGATGGAGAATGGCAGGAGAGAGCTGACTGGTTTCAGTACAGTATTTTGGACACTCATCTGGATCCTCTGTCTTTACCTTCACAAAGTTAATTTCAGTAGAGACCACGTCTGAGAGATTAACATTGAAACGCAAGAACCCAACCTGATGCGAATGCAAATGTTGTATTATGTTAAGATAATCAGGAAGACCTGACAAAAACTACCAGACCAAACAATTTCTCACATGGTTTATAAAGCAATTACAATGCATACAGTTATGCATTACATAAGAACAGCATTTGTACATATGTGCAAATTACAATGAAGTGAATGGGATTATAAATAAACCAATGCTTACTGCTTTTACAAACGTTTATGAGAAAATGGGCCCTGCTTGACTAAACCCAATATCATACATTTCAGTGGTGAAGCTTTCTATACACCCTTTTGTTCATACAATTGTTCACAATCCAAACACATTTTCTCACCCTAATTATATTAACAACATACAGTTCTTAGTCTTTGCATTCAAGTCAACTGTGTACACTTTGTGTGATAGTTCCTTTTTTCTCAGGTGTCAGCCCTTGTGGACAGAAGGAACTCAAGGTTCTATTGTCATTGTTACTGGAATCCTAATCTAATTCAGAAAACAGATCATGGATTGTGGAGACAGCAAATTTAGCAGATGAGTAAAATTCACAGGCTTCTCAAGCAAGTGGGATGAGCTTGTCTGGCCAACAGAAAGAGCAACAGTGCAGCAGTTCATTTTCATAAAATAGCAGACTTGTTTGTTGAATTAGTCCTAGGTCTCCTGGCACCAAAATGTAAGCTATTAGTAATGTATTAGTAATAAATAATTAAATAAAACAAACATTTAGTTTTGTAATACTGATGGACTTTACATGTCAACACTTCTTTATACCTCATAACTTGATAAAAGTGATTCTGAAAAAGCTTGGGGAAAAAAACAAAGCACTCAAATGAAAACAAGTTTCTGAGCAATCACTCAGTTTTTAAAGGGAACTTGGTAAGTGAAAAAATATGATCAATAATCTTTCCAAAAGGTTCAGCACTGGCCATTTTTATCACAGAACCTATATGACTGAAGCCAACTACTCTGTACTGTCAAAAAATCTAGTCAAAAACTTTATCTTCCTAGGACAGATTAATCATTCAATCCCCCTCTTTTTAAATTCTTTCTTCTTTTTTTTACACAATCAGGCCATGTGTCATGCACAGTTTTAGCTATCTTTTTTATGAGCATTAAAAAACAAAAATGACAAGAGGTCCATTATTGGACATTTTTAACTAATTATTAACTCCCACTTGATTTGTACGTTTGAGCACTACATATTTTGATTATGGATGTGATTTGGCAAATATGCTTTCTTGTACATTCATAGCCATACAGTATTTGGAATTTCCCCTATGAGCACAGTTAGTAATCTGTCCCAGTTCCTCCATATGCAATCAAGAGCATCCATTGTGATCCTCAGAGTTACTGTGGTTACAGGTTTTCATATAAAAACCAGGAGCTAACCTGCAGAAGGCTTCCCTGCTTGTAAGGATTTCTGTCATATACTTTCCACCTCATTGCTGAGTGGAAATCCTCTAAGGAGGAAGAAAGAGACTAGAGAATCTAGGGTTATTACTGAACCAGTCACACACCTATCTGACTTCGCACTGAAAATATTGAAACAGTTACTTGATGGGTGCCTGCGGTTTAATAAAAACTGCATGCAAGTCTATTGCAAATCTAATATTACTCATAATTCAAAATGTTGATGTGACTGAAAAAACTGAAAGCAGATGTGAAATCAGCATGAAAACCTGGTTTAGAAAAGTGTGTTGTGGTTTCTGATTACAAAAAAAATAAATTGTTGACCTGTGTTATCAGAGTATCTTTTATTTTGGGAAAATTTGGGGGAAAATTATTTTTGGGCATGTGATATGGTACATCAAAAAATTTAGCCCACAAGCTAGCTATTGGGAGAATTTTTATTCTTATCAAGTTTCAGACATATTAATTAGTTATATACCCATATAAACCTTATATGACCTTTAGTCTCACAAGTTATGTATGCATGAATCACAAATGAGCTACTATGTAACCTGTTTGCCTCCGTTTATTTTAGTTTAAGACATGTATCCGCAGGAGAGGCCTATTTCTTGATATGTTGGAATGCCCATAAGTGAAGTGTAGTTCTGGGGGGATTCTGTTGTCTTTGTCCACAGAAGCCCCTGGAGGACACCAGATGGAAGGAGGGCGAGATGACCTGGCTTGAAGCGTCTGGGAATGAAGAAAGCAGAACTCTCTCTTCTATATTAGTGCATGTTTTGACTTTGGATTGATTACAGGAATTGCTTTGACAATTAACTAAATCAGGATATCACGTACTCACTGCTGCTCACTGCCTATATATTGTGACACACCAGTCCATGAAAATATTGTTTACATGGTGTAAAAAGGTTGTGGGCCGCTGCTCTACAGAATGACTGTTTACTTGCCAAATTAAACATATAAGAAAAACATACGATGTGGTCTCATCAAACGTTCTGGCACAATTTTTATTTCATGATTTATATATTTATTTTCCTCTTGTGGATGATGTGTGCTTTTGCGCAAATTATGTCAATAGACCGGGGTGTTCAAACTTTCTATGCAAATATACACAGTCTTTTATAAACGTAATTACTGAAAAATACTATTTAAAAATATTGAACTTACTTGCACATATTCCAAGCTCTTATCTTTGACAGTTTCTGACCTCCTTTCAAAAGGAACCCCATGGGTTTGTTTCATTGCCGATTTCTTACACTGCAAGATGTGGTCAATGGTCGCAATACTGATTTGGTCAATCCCTCGAAAGACACCCTGATCTTCAATTATTCTGTTCTGAATCTCTCTTAAACGAATGGCGGTCTGCCTCCGTAAGGGCGTCGTCTATCAGTTCTACAAAATCACAGCAAGTACTTTTGGGTTAGGGTTTTTCATTTTAGCTATTAATACAACTCCACAGGGATATGTGATATATTCGTGTGACACACTATATACACTCAACAAAAATATAAACGCAACACCTTTGTTTCTGCTCCGATTTTTCATGAGATGGACTTAAAGATCT
>JBBPCY010000007.1:19950792-19983726 GCA_037974405.1 Brachyalestes nurse | reverse complement strand
TCTGACTTCCTCAACAGTGCAGTGGACCGGGCCTTACAGAGTGAGAATGGACACCTGGATCTTTTCCTCCGTTTTCTACTGGGTCTTTCACTGGAGCCCAATCAGACTCTTTTATGGAGCATTCTAACTCACACAGGGAGTAAATCTCACAGCAATAGGGGAACTGTGAAATACATCAAGGAGAAGATTCAGGAGAACCTCTCTCCAGAGAGATCCATCAACCTGTTCCACTGTTTAAATGAACTGAATGATCATTCTCTAGTGCAGGAAGTGCAGAAGTACCTGAGAAGAGATGGTGACCGTCATCTCCATCAGGTCAGACTCTCTCCTGCTCAGTTGTCTGCTCTGGTGTTTGTGTTGCTGAACTCAGAAGAAGATCTGGATGTGTTTGATCTCAGGAAATATGATCCATCAGAGGAATGTCTTCTGAGGCTGCTTCCAGTAGTCAGAGCTTCTACAAAAGTATTCAGGTATTCAGGCACCTGCACAGTTTTAATGAAATGCTGATTAATGCAGAACATGTGTTGAACTAGAGCAGAACATTTCAATAGAAAACACTAGTGAGAGTAAATTATAGGGGGGTTCACCTTGTTTACTGCACCATGTTTCATCCTCTGTGAGTTTAGATTTCTCTTAAAGATTTGAATTAAAAACAGCAGAAGAGAGACAGATGGAAATATAAGCAATAAAACATATGTAAGTAATTACAAGCTCCATTAATCGATGTTCCAGTTAGAGAAGTGATTTTCTGATTGAGTTGTGGAATAGTTCACAAATCAGTGAATGACTGATTTAAAACTGTCGTAGTAAACCATCACTTTATCCAATTCAGTTTAGTGCTCAGCTCAAATCTGAAAGAAAACACCAAAATCCTAAATTGCATGATTTAACAGTGTAAGTAACAAGCAATTTAAAAACATAGTTTTCAATTGGCCAGAAGTGTCCACGTTACAATTGGATGTATCGAGAATATTATTGATATATTTACTGAGCTGAAGCTAAAAATGTAAAGATCTGAAATAACTTCAGACCCTTGAGAACTTTCATTCCATATGCATTAACACAACCATGTGCATTAACAGCCTCAAAAAAATTCTCTATTCTCATTGCTACTGGGGCCAAAAATTGAACAAATCTGAAATATGTAACTGATTAACAACAACACTGAATTTTATTTTCATGCACAAACACAAAACCATTATCTGACATCCTTGAGGTCACACCTGTGTCAGAATTGTGTCGTTCATTTGCTCTGTTGGAGTGCAGTAAGCATCATACTCCCCTATTGGAAACTAAGAATATTATATAAAATTGCTCGCTTGGCCAAAAATGGATAAACAACATATTCTGGAAGAAAACACTAAGAACTACATTTCTCAAGTGTTGAGTTTAGAATGTAAGCATTTTAACCTAAATTGTATGATTTAATAGTGTAAATAACAAGGAATTAAAAATGTAGTTTTCATTGGTTTCAATTGGCCAAAAGTGTCCATGAGGGTGTCAAGTGTTACAATTGGATGTAAGGAGCATATTATTGATATATTTACTGAGTTGAAGTTAAAAATTTAAAGATCTGAAATAACTCCAGACCCTTGGGAAGTTTCATTCCATATACATTAACACAGCTAAAATGGTCAAGTGGACAAAAAATGTCCCACAGGAGGCCCAGAGGGTTAATACCCAACAGCCATTTACTGATGCCTGTTGGAAGCTGTGTGTTACAAAATAGGCATATTTCGTAACACACAGCTTCCTGTTCACTAAAGAGTATTTCTTGTTATGAAGTGAAAGTGACCATTCTGTCATACGCCATGGCACACAGCACGAAACTTTTCCTCTGTATTTAACCCATTCACCAAGCGAAACAGTGGGCAGCCAGGAACACAGCGCCCAGGGAGCAATGTGTGGGACAGTACCCTGCTCACCTCAATGGAGCTTAGTAGTCTTGGGAATTGAACCCACAACTTCCTGATTGCTGGGAAAACACACTAGGCCACCAGCTGCCCCAGTTAATGATCTGACAGCTTACTTTTTCAATAAAAAGCACATGTTGAAACCCTTTTAACCAAATTTATGGTTTAATCAGCCAAATGGTTTGAGTGCTGATGAATGCTGACATCACTAGAGAAAAGATAATGTGCAGGGTAGGACGTTACTGCATTATCACTGATATTAATGTGTGATTTTATCTTCCTTAATGAGTCTTTAATATCTGAATTTTTATGCAAGCCTGTAAAGAAAGCATGCGGATGTTTGGTGGAGGATGGTGGGCTCAGGGGTTGAGGTGATTATGCTTTTTCTTTCTTGTCAAATTTTCTAATGGGGTTTTTTTACAACATTTTATTATGTTTTCTGATCTTTCTTTTTCATGTTTTATAAACATCTTTCTTTCATATTAACATTGTCATATAATAGAAGAATCTACAGGCAGAAATGACGATTTCCCACCAGCTATTTTTCAGATTTTTGGATAGGTTGTATCTTCCTTTTAAACAGAAATTGTAATGTATGTGTTTATTTAAGCATGTTTAGTCAATTCTCACCTGCACTCTGCACAGTCATGCTGTGTCATCACTGAAATCTTGTTTATAGCTATTTTTTGTACAGAACTTCCAATACAAAAAACTATTCATCAGTGATCATCTGTCAAAGATTTAACATATCTGCTGCTTTGAAAAATGACCCAATTCACCTGTAATGTTTGCCTGTCAATAAAAGAAATGCAAAAAAAGGTTTTACTTCAAGGTCCCGATACTTATGCTCATTATTTAATCCTCTCTGGTAACAGCCTCCTGCTGTAGATCAGGTGTGGAAGGATTAGCACAGCCCTCTTCTTAACTATCAGTTGATCATTCAGTGAACTTTAATGGCCATGGTTTGCTGAACAAACACTTTATTTAAAATGAGAACTAAATCAGTGGAAAATCTCTCTGTATGCGTTTTACAGTGTCATTTTGGAGGCAAGCAACAAATCAACTTCATCAGAGCCTAAATTAAATCTTTGAGTTGAAGTAATAACAGGCTCAGTTCATTTGAAAACAAAGAGGGTTCATATTAATATGTAAAAAGGTACTCTACAAAAGATTTTTACTCTGGCTTTATCGTTTTCTCACAGAGCCACTCTTCTTCTCTTCCGATTTTTGTTTTTTGACGTCTTTCTTACCCTTCGCACCCAGATTCTCATACGTCTCCTCCTTATTCCTGTGGAGAAACGAAAGCATCAAATTGTCTATGGTTAGTATCTAGATCACTAATCTCACTAAATTCAACCACTGTGTGAAAACTAAAAACCTGTTGTGTGGGCACAGGCAGATACCAGCGATACACCAGAGATAAGAGCTTTATTCTAAAGTGAACAATCCTCAGTGTGTGTGTGTGTGTGTGTGTATATTATGAAATGCACACATCCATGGCCTCATTTGCTCCAACCTATGTCCCCGAAATGCAGGCACAGCCATCATGTTTTGCTACTTTTACATTTCACCTACTCCACTTACAACAAAACACTATACCTGTGGTTTCTTTATCATAAACATCATCCTGTTTCACAAAGTCAGAACAGTTAATGATGTTGCATGGTTCACATTAACAAACCTAAAACTGTTCATCCAATGTGAATGAATTAGATTGAGAGCCCATTGAAAGGGCTGTATTAAAACTCTCAGGACAGAAATCATACTCATGTTTGTATGTTCTCATACGGATGCTCACGTGGGGTGCTTGTGCTCAGTATTATGCTGGCATTTCTTAAACAAAGAAAAGCTTGAGAAGCAAGGACTGCTTCTGAGGGCGGAGGGTCATTCATAGGTCAGCAATACACAGCACTGCCCAAAGCCCTGAAGAAAACTGTAAAGAAACACAACCAACCTCCAGACTAATCCTCCCTCACCTAGACCCATCAAAAACCCCATCACCCAAATAAAATGATGACAATGATGCCTTTTACCTCTAAACTCGACGTTAGAAGACAAACAGGGAGAGAAGGTGATATTTTCATCATTTCCAATATAACTGCAAAGGTCTTGGGAGACACTGAAACTAACCCCTGGCCTCTCCCCGAAATCCCCCACTCCCCAACCCAAGTACGGTACTGACAGTGTGTTTATGCAACTTGAAGAATGGTCCACTTTACCCTGGAAGCTCTAAAATACGCTCCAGGAGGAAACATCTGGTCTGGACAGAGCTGGAGCCATGGATAGAATTGACAAGAGGCTGACAAATTTGTCTTTGTTAGCATAGAGTCTTCACTCTAGGCAGTTTGAGAACATGCAATGGATAACGCTCACACCGGCCTACATGCAAATTTCATGCAACAAGTACCTGGATGCCTGACTCCCGCTAAATACTGCACACACACACCAGCACAAAAAAGAAACAAAATAAACGTTTTTTTTAAAATAAAATGCGTTAACGTGCGATAAAACATATGTCGCTGTTAAGTAAATAATGTGTTAACGTGAAAAGGTAGGCTAGATCAGGTTCATATTACAGTTTTATACATTTAATACAATAAAGCTTTTAACTTTTAGCTACAAATTGAACGCTGGTTAGAACCACTGCAGCTGTATCAGTACATTGCAAGACGACTGCATAATGTTGTTCACAGTCATCCTCACCTTTGTACCTGTCTGTTTTCTGCATGTTTGAGGTAACATGACGTCTTTAGGTCAAACAAAAGAAAATCTCGGGACACTTTTTTGGCCAAGAGTTCAAATTATAACCATGTCCAGAATGATGATGCCAATCAAATGAAGACAAATGCTGAATGACAAGTGTTCATTTTCACTGTGGTAAGTAGTGCCACTTACAGGAGTGTAACTATACGCGGCCACTTTACTTTAAAGCTCTCTGGTATAATGCTAAGGAGTATTTTTGGCCCTATAGAACTCTACTGAACACCTTTGAGACACGCTGCAGCGACATTTCTGATCTAACCATCTGACATAACTGATCAGTGAACTTAGTACTTTTGAGTGGGTGTCTTTATACTTTTTGTGTGTATATAGTGTATCTCTAATATTTAGAAGGCTGCATTCACACATTGTAGTATAAATACAGTGTGTGAATGTTCCTCCTCTATGCTATTATGCTAGTCATAATTTCACAGTTTTTATAGATGCTAAGAAGCATCTCACACTTGCAACAATTCATCTATTCATCATAACAAGAAGTGTGAGACGGAGACTTGCCAATGTCCAATTAGCCAGTGATTAAGACTCGGGCGATTAGAGGAGAATGGAATACCAGAGGCAGAGTTAAACTTCTCAACTCAATCCTCTCTCTGTCGAGGATGTTGCACAATCTCTCATTTGCGTGTATAAACTCGGGTAAACAGAGGAACTACATGACTGAGAGAACTTTGAACCCTGAGCTGAAAGTCTAACAGCTAGGATGAGACAGTGACATGTTTCTGGGAGTTTGTGTGTATGTATGTTTGTGAGTTTGTGTTTGTGTGTGTGTGAGTGTGTGTGTGTGTGTGTGTGTGTTTGTGTTCCATACTCACTTTGAGACTTTACGGCTTGCTTTCTGATGTTTGGGCTGTACGGACAGATTGCCATACAGATTTCCATCACTCTCCGTGTCCTGAAATAAAACATAGAAAGAGGGATGATATACCCCCAGAACACAGTGGCTGTAACATTAAAATGACCGTTCTGTCATACGTGCCCACACCACAGCACACAGCGTGAACAGCACGAAATTCTAGATCTGCATTTAATCCATTCACCAAGTGAAGCAACAGGCAGCTAGGAACACAGCGCAGGACGAAGGCTCGAACTCCTAGGCCACCAACTGCCCTCATTAATGGAACAATGAATGTAATAATCGTCTTCTGATGCCTTGAAATACTTTCAACATATGTGCACTATCCCCATTCTATTTCTAAACAATTCCTTTAAATTTACCCTAATTTCTGTTGTCTTTTCCAATCATCTGTTCTACTGCATCCCTCCCTCCCTCCCTCCCTCCTTCCCTCCCTCCCTTCCTCCCAGTCTCTTTCTCACCAGGCAGGCCTTATGTTTAAGTTTCTCAGACTCGATGTGCTGCTGTACAGCCAGGTAGATGAACTTGTACTGTGCCTCCGTCTGCACCATGCCGGACCGCTGCTCACGCACCATCAGAATACACTTCTGGATGTCAATGTCGCACTCCACACCTGCAGAGATGCCACATATTAAAACGTGAACTGTCATGCTATTTAGTCTATTCTTATTTAATACTGTTATTTTATAAAAGAATAATAATAACCATAAAGAGTGTATATTTCTGTTTATTTGTATTTCTTAATATGTATGCAAGTAAGATGATAATGTGTACGGGTGTATACACATTCACTCAAAGCACTGTCGGTTGAAAAAAAGATTTTTTATTTTTGCATACTGTATATATTCATTCCATGGGGTTTATTACAGTTGTGTGCAATTCTGAGTAACCTTGTTCAAATTACACATTCAATTTATAAGCGAAAATAATCTACACACATATATATAGAGCAAAAATATTTTTGTAAATTTTACTGCAGATATTTTTAGACAGAATTTCTAATAGAGTTTCTATTTTTTATTTAGGTTTATACTTGAGAAAACAAATAAAACATAAAATAGTTTTCTATATTATTCTTTATTATTAGTGTGATATGTCAGAGTAGTCTCTGATAAGGAGACCTGGAATGGACAAAAAGCCAAAAAACTCACACGGAAGAAACAAACACACAGCAGACTCATAAACACATATTCAAGTCACTAAAGCTCAGGTCAAAAAAAGACGTGTCACTGTTGTGGTTTAAAAAACTAGCTCATGAATGCTGCTAGGCACTGAGCCGACCTTACCCATAAATGGCTTGGTAAGAAAAAGCAGCTTGTGTTGTTTACCCCATAGCGCAAGGCTAAAGTGTAGGACTCTGAACCAGAAGAACTCGGTTCAAATCTCCAGTGAGAGAAGGATTTCTTTACACTAAACATTGGTTTTATTGCAATCGCACCGCATTTTCTATTTATTGCTTTTATTGTTTGATAAATGTTTTAGTCCTTGTCCTTTGTCCTTGATAAAGCAGCCCATGGATTAAAACCCATGAACTTCTGATAGCATAGGCAACCCCCAAACTACTAGGCCACACGCTGCCCCAAAATTCTGCTCCAGGTGAGGCTCGAACTCACAACCTCGGCATTGCTTTGCAATGTACTGTTATATAAGTACCACGCGCTAACCGATTGCGCCACTGGAGCTGGGGCTTAAGGAAAAAAATCATATCAACAATGACTTATAGATGACTGGCACTGCTTTAGCCCTGGGTGATTTATTTACTTTATCAACTAAATAGATATAAAGAACATAGAACACAATGTGGTGAAGACACAAACAGAAAACACTTATATGGCAAATATGGTGAAAACCCCAGAGGACTCTGACCTAAATGCTGACCTAGGCCTTTTGTGAAGAAAGAGCTGGTCTCTAGCGAAGTAAAGTGTTGAAGTTGGAGTGACAGAGTCAGACTGGTTGCTTAAAAGCTCTTGACCTGCTATGAACTGTTATTCTTGCTGTTTACAGCCCCGAAACCCATCAGGGTGTCTCCATAGTCCCACCTTTGTCTGTGAGAGAAAGCAGATGTGCACAGCTGGAGGTGAGAGACCTGCAGCACTGAGCACTTCCCACAACAGCAAATTAAACTGACCTATCAAAAACTATTTTGTTATTTCAGAGAATTTCCATTTAATGTGTGCTCGTTTTCCCACATCATTTATTTCTATGATGATAGACATGTAGTCATGAATGATTCCACAGTAATCTGTTATTCTGAATGTAAAGTTATGGTCAGGGAGGAACAAATCCATTTTTTCTTCATTTCATACAGATCAGATTTTTAGCAGAGCTGTGTAAACACAGAAATCTTTTCTCATATCAAATTACAACTGAGTAACAAGACTTGTACTATGTGGGACTAAACCTAAATTTGAGCTGCCCTCTATTTTTTATCCTGTTGCTTGTTAGGTTCGTATGGCTTGGTGTAACTTTTACTCGCCTGGTCCTCACTGGTTAACCTGGTTCTCTCACGACCGCCTCTGATGATAACAGTTAAGTCAATAACCCTCAATGTTGTGCAGTTTCAATTCCATATCTCTTTTTTGTTGCTTAATAATTATATTCTATATTGTATAGTGTTTCACCAACCCTTAAAAAGTCAGTCCACTGACTCTGCAATTAATGTAGAGCATCAGCTAGAGTAGTAGATATTGCAGACGTTAATTAACTGTGGAAATCTTTCATTTCTACTATGTCGAACTCATGACCTTCTGAATAGGTAACAGCCTAACTACTAGGCCACCAGCTGCCCCAAAACTCTGCTCCAGGTGAGGCTTGAACTCACAACCTCGGCATTACTTTGCAACGTACTGTTATATAAGTACCGCGCGCTAACCGATTGCGCCACTGGAGCGGCTGCCAGCTGGTGCCGAAAAATCATATCAAACTAAATCTCTGCAGCTCAAACCAAATCTCTTTTGCAGGGGGGTTCTGTGTTTTAAGTATTGGTTTTTGAAGTATCTGGCCAAATAAAATAACAGCCTGGACGCATCCTGTTTTCATCTCCTGCTGGGCCACACAATAGAACATGACCTCGTTGACAAGGTTGAAATCTTTTTAACGTAATGGATGCATTTTCTATTTTGGAACTAGATTAACTAATTCTGTTTGGCCACACATTTGCGCATTAGCCCCGTGCCACCCATGTATTGTTCTATCGTTGAAAACAACGTGAAGTTCACTTGGCAAGTTTGGCATGAACTTTGTACTGCTGCACTTTGAGTGCTTTATAAGAGCAGCTCTGATGCAAAAATACCTTAACAGCTGTGTTTTGAGCTGAATGAGAGTGTGATATCTCCTTCATGTGTTTGAGCTTATTCAGATCTGTTAAAGCTCCCTTAGAGCTCAGTCACATCCAGCACATTCCACAGTGTGTGAAAGCTTAGACTTCCGCCACACTGGAACTCTATCACATGCTGCTTTCTCATTCACCCGACAACATGCTAATTATTACTCAATGTACTTAATGTTTATATGGCCCCAAGCATGATAAACGTGACAGAGACAAAAGCCAAAGCTGAATGGAACAGTATGAGAGGTATAAAGAGGAAAGAGACAGAAAGAGAGACAGACAGTCAGACTGACAGAGAAGATAAAGCTAGAGAGAGAGAGAGAGAGAGAGACTCACCTTTATTGTCGATTGTCTCTATTAGCATGTCGATGACCACAATGGTTCCTGTTCGACCAATGCCGGCACTGAAGATAAACATCATATCTCCATTGATATTTCTTAAATTACTAGAAACATCTAATGCACTTACTGCACTCTTCACTGTGTATCTAATAATATACAGCATTATCACAATACAACTGGAGGAGAAACTGTTATTCCAAATAGATTCAGTCATTTTTACATGTTCACCAGCCAAACCAATCACAGTTCCCAGTGTTGCACCAGAGATCTATTATATCTACAGCCTTCCACTGCACCTGATCTACTGTTAATACAAGCGCAGCTTTATTTTCTGGCATTTCTTCCAGCTCAACATGTCATAAAACTACATCACAAAAAATACCTTCAAACATTCAACATTTTGTGTCTCCAAAAAGAGGATCCACAGTAGGATCTACACTGGCCATCAAAAGTTAAGGACATTTACCGTTTAAATGAATGCAAAAATCACCTGAGTAAATATTTGCACAGCCCACATATTTGAACCCCTTGTTGCGATGTGAGTATTCAGCATTTCAACGGTTCAGTTTTGGGCCTAAAGAGTTTCAACATGTGTTTTTAACAATTGTTTGGTGAAGAAATCTAGTTCTAGTCAGTTCATTATCTAGACAAAACCTGTTCCTCATACCAACTAAGACACTTTGATGAACATGAGTATTAGGTTTAAAATAGTAGTAGTACAAGCATCATTGGGTATTTTTTTTACTTGATTGAAAAGTAATTCAGTCCAGTTAGTTTTCCACAATTTAGGCAAGGTGTATTCAAAATTTCCCCAGAAAGTCCCATCCCCTAGGTTTAGACAGAACAGTTTGTCCTAGAATCCTGGAATGGTTCTATACCCAGTGTTTGTTCTGATGTTCCTCAGTGAAAGCCTGTACCTGCAGTGGATGATCATGGGTCCTGCTCCAGAGAAATCCATCTGCTTGTTGTTGACCTGTATGAGGAAACTCAGGACACCACCTGGCTCTGTCGGAACACCATGATCTGGCCAGCTCAGATACTGATAGTGCCAGATCTCTCGAGGCGCCTCACTCTGCAAAAACCATAGCAATGATTCGATTAAATAACAAGATCATTTTGTACTGGCATTAGCAAACTGTTCCCATTCTCAATGGTAGGGTAAGTTTCCCAGTTTATCTTAATAATTGAAACTTTATGGTGGACAATACTATTAAAAATACCAAATCATTAAAATTTTTAATTAAAAAATTAGCTCACAGCATAGTTAATTCATGTTCCCTCTGCAGTGTTTAAAATGAGGATCAGTGTGAGCAGAAAGAAAAACGGAGTGCCTTATTATTTGTTGCATAGATTGGAAATCTTGGCTCCAGTATCTAATAAAACTCAAAGCTACCAATCAGCTACCAATATCAGGCAAGCCCATCTGTAGACAAAAATGATTGACGATGGCAGACTGTAATATGTGCACAGTGCTAAACAGCATGAGAGAATTCAATCTGTGATGACATGTTTAAAGTGATAAAGCTGAATTATTTGAAATACGAAAATCAAAAATGTATGCAATCATGCAATGCGCTCTAAAACCGTCAATACAGCAATAAGGCATTATGAGTAAGGGACAAATAAAAATGGAATGAAGATGAACTTTCCCTTCCTCCCCCAGGCTGAATGTTAAGATAAGTGCAGAGAGAGGGGGCGAGGGGAATATATGTTCTCTATTAATGGCAGCAGTTATGTAATGGTTATTGCAGTTTTCCATTAGCTCTCTCCATTAGTTGTGCTGAGTGCTAGTGACAACCTCACTGTTTAAGCAGTGTTGAACTACTCTAAGTCTTAACAATAGCTGTTGCAACATTGCTGTGAGGATTTGATTGCATTCAGCCACAAGAGCATACGTGAGGGCAGGTACTGATGTTGGATGGTTAGTTTTGAAACACAATATCAGTTCATCCCAAAGATACTGGCATTGGGCTCATATGCGGCTGCTCCAAAACATCACATTTTATTGGCAGGGTTTTTCTGATTAAAACTGTGTGTGTACAACTGAACGCTTGTGTTAAGCAGTAGCTGAATCTTTTCATTAAAAGAGGAGTGCCTGGATACACATAGTCATTTTAAATGAAAGAGGAATCTTTCATTGCAACTTGCATTGGATCCAACAGAACACACTAATAAAGGAACAAACTGTATTTACAACATTCAAATGTGTACAGCAATGTCCCATGAATTTTCTTGATTTGAATGTTAGGAAACATATCAACATAAGTACTGTATAAAATGTGTAAACTAAAAGACAAAATTATGTTCTTGTGATATATTTTATGTATTTTACTCACTTGGAAAGGTTTGGAAAACATTTGAGGTTAAAAAAGGAATTTATCATGATTTTTTAATGGTGTAGTGAATTAATCTATGTGTAGTGTATTTTTTTTTTAAGTGAATTAAAAAGCATCAAAAGGATGAATGTAAATGTAAATGCGGTATCCGTAGGTTTGATGGTTTTCATCAGCTCATAAACTCAGTTGCTTTCAGAATTTGACTGAAGACATGTAGCATGATTTGTGGTTTGGAAATGAATAGAGAAGTGTTTTACCTGGTCAAGAGGTGCCAGCTCCATCACTCTTACTTTGTAGTCTGAGGCATCTCTCTCTGACACTGACATCACCACATATTTGCCAAATTCTTTGGAGGCTCCAGGTTCTGGCCAGTATGGCACGCATTTGTTCTACATAGTAAACAAATCACAAAAGTTTACTGATACAGTGAGAGACACACTGCAGTTTTGTGTCAAAAATAAATATTAGATATCAGTATTAACCCTAAATACAGTCTTGTGACATTCTCTGTGACATTCATAATGAAACAACCACTTATTAATGGAGAAGAAAAATCCAGAAAATGTCAAGCAAATAATTCTCTCTATGCAAAAAACAACTGAACTAAACTTCAGCAAAGCTTGAGTCTGAACTACTTTTGGTTTCCTGATGATTCTTTAAAGAAACCATTTTTGTGAGTGTGAAGAAACGTTTTGTCCCAGATTGCCCAGTTTAGTTATCCTCAGTTTTAATCACTTGCTAGGAGTCCCCCCATCATGTGACACCACCAACACTGGGAGATGCTTCCTCATGTGAAGCGCCACTGGAGCGTTTTCAACTGCAGCTGACATAATGTCATTGGACAGTGCAACAGTGTTTGAGGAGAATGCTTAAAGTTACATCAGCTGCCCGTGCCGGCTAGTATCACACTGAGTGATGGGGTGAGAGGGACAGCAATCCAGAGAGAGCACCAATTATGCATTTTTGGACTCTTGGCCAAGGTACTGAACTCCTGATGATATGGTCAGTGCTTAGACAGTTGCACCAATTGGGAGCCCATAATGAGCCATTCTGTGTAGCCTCTAACTGCAGGCACCCTAGTGGTCATCATAAAAATATTTCAGCTCTCTGTATGCTGTTACTCCGTGTTGAGCTGTTAGGGAGCAACAAGTGGGGAAGGGGCAGGGTTATCGACCCTCTGATATGAAAACAGCTGATGAAACAGACAGCATGTGAACAATAAAAGTTTGCTTGCAGTTTCGTAAATAACCCATTTCAAGCATAAAACTATATTTCTTTAACATTACTGAAGAACAAAACACAAATGAGGGACCTATAAAACAGATGGAAATGACATTTAATGGCTTCCACACATAGTAAAGGATCTATTCCAATAAAAGGTTTCTCCAAAAATCATACACTGAAGAGAAAAACCACTTGGGACCTTACTGTTTCGGATTAAGTAGCTTACTCCTATCCACATAGTAAGCAGAATTAGAGAACAAATAACCTCAAATGCAGAACAACATTTTTAAGAGCTCAACTACACGTACCCGTCCTTTCTCCACCTCCCTCGTGGTCATGACAATGACGCGTGACTCCTCCTGCCACACCATTTGCCAAAAATCATTGACTGTTGTTGCAAGACATCCCTGACAAGCGATGTAGACTTTTTGAGGACCAATCTCACGCATTTTATTCTACAGAAAGAGAGAGACACAAAGATTAAGAACAAAATAAGACTGTTAGCGGCTGCATGATGGATGACATGATGCGTCAAGGAGAGAGATTAGTTTTGTGTTTTTCTTTGAAATTATTTAAACATTAAGTAATAAATGGTTGTTTAAAAAACTGATTTTCTTATTTAAAGAAAAAACTCCACAAGAATAGCCCACAAGAATTATGGTTTAAATATACAATTACTTACATAATTAATAGGGAGCTAACATACCGTCACATAGTTGGCGTTGATGTAATCAGATCCAACTACATTGGGGTCTCCACCTTGTAGAATTACTCTGGTGTCATCAACTGCATTAGAAAAGAGTATCAGTATTTATAAGTAATGACTTTGAGAGGTGCACGTGAACTATTTCTATAAAATCAGGGCATCTCACAGGGCAGGATGTTCTTGTATCTGTTTTTGCTTTTGTTTTCTGGCCGCATGCCTTCATCTCTGCTTTTCTTCACTTTGGACTCAGACTTCTGCAGTGCCTGCACAGAGTAACACAGAGAGTTTGACGTTTACAACTAGAACAGGCATGCAGTGAGACAGCAGAATGAAGATGCAACCCTCACCACATCCTGGATTCTAACCCACATCCAGTAACTGTGGCTGAACAGATTAAACGGGAAATGTTTAATAAATATTGAAGTAGTAGCAGTCATAAGCTTTTTGTTCTGTTCTGGAACACCATTCAAATAATAAATATCTGTTTTTTCATCTTTTTTTGAACACAGGTTTGGGGGACACCTGGCTTCAAAATACTTGAACATAAATCAGAAGTTTTTATTGTCTTCTGCAAAGCTGAAAGAACCACTGACAAAATGTACTTACACAATAATACTGTTATTGTATGCTAAATTGTGGTCTTTTTATACAGTATTTTATCCCCTTGTTTTGCACTCATCAGCACTCAAACCTCTCGGGTGTTTAAAGCACCTTTGAGGCAAAGGTTTTTCAATATGTGCTTCTAACAGTAGCAAAAATTATGAAGTGTTGCAAAACAAGAAAGCATTAACAATTGTTTTATTTCTGATGAACCTTTTGAGTTCTCTGCTCTGCAATAAAGTGCCACATCTGGGCTGAAACAAATGCAGGTGCAGAAATATGGAAAGTTGTATTTCTGGATGTAGAAACAGAAACAACTTTTAAATGATATACTTACATCAAATTCTTCCCAGAAACCAGCTTTTATCTTCTTATCTCCTTTTTCCTCGTTGTGCTGCTCTGCTGTCTGATCCAGCAATTTCACCCTGCTTTCAATGTCAGCTGCATTCACTCTGGTAGAGAAATAGGGCTGAGATAGAGAGAGGGAGAAAGAGAGATCAGTGCAGTCCTGGAGCCCAGGCACTGGTGTATACCTTTCCCTCTCCATATCTATATCTCTTGGTTTTTCCTTTTCAGTCTTTCTCCATCCATTTACATTTGCGGCATTTAGCAGACATTTTTATCCAAAGCAACTTCCATCCCCAAACTACAGGGGGCAGTCTCCCTCAATCAACTAGGGGTTAAGGGTCTTGCTCAGGAACCCGGTGGTGGTATGTAGAAGGTAGGATTTGAACCCATGATCGCTTGGTCCAGAGGCAAGTATCTTACCCACTAGGTCATCTTCACTCTTGCATCCCTCACTCTTGTACTCATTTATCACTTTGCATGCCTGTTCTTTACAAGATAAACAGTCATTCATGTAATGCAGGCGTGTCAAATCATATTCACAAAAGACTGTTGTACAAGAAGGTTTTCTTCCAACAACCTGAAGCACACCTGATCAACAGTCTGAAGACTTGAGGACTGAGACCAAGAGGAATCAGGTGTGCTCCTGATTGTTTGGAACAAAAACCTGCAGCCACAGAGGCCCTTTGCAGAAACTCCTTGTATAATGTATGTACAATAGTGTATGTGTACCTACATGGGCGCTGGAACCATTATAGCAGTACCTGCCACTTTTCAAAATCATTCGTTTCGTCCCCCCCTCTTTTCCTCTCTCAGACAACAGTTGAGACATAGAGAGCAGCCCCCCCACCCCCACTTCTTCCCTCCCGAGACATAGATAGAGCACTGCGTCCCACCCACATTAAAAATGCTTCCGGCACCTGTGTGTACGTATAATAAGTTATGTTAGCCAACAATTAAATCGTGCATTAATTGTAAAAATAATGTTGAATTGGGTCTGCACCGTAAGACTAAAAAGGCTAACAAGTAAGAGTCACCAAATAGTATCATGAGACTGCATGCATCAATCACACATTTACCTCAAACACTATTATACTTTTTCAGTACTAAAAACAGACTCGCTCGTGTGGTTTCAGACACAGTCACGCTGTTTTCTATGACCAAAAAAATGAACTAAAGTTCATCAACTAAATAGTAAAATAACTAAAAACAGTCGTAAGAGCAATCACAGCCTAAATTTTGTTCTTTGTTTTGCTTATTCTTTTTATTTATTCATTTACATTATTTACATTATTTAATTATCTTGCCTGTCCCTCAGTGTGGATTTCACCTTGGTCACTCTGCACCACAAGAAACTGAAAGTGATAACAGTGGGGGTATTGTAGGTAGGAGAAGCTTGAGGCTGTAGCATGAACTAGCATTATGTTTTCATTGGGTCAAATCCAGGGATCAACAGCAGGAGTTGGAACACAGGCGGAGACATTCAGCACGGGCGAATCAGAACCAAGAAATGAAATAAGGTAAGGTCAAAAAAACAGGAAACTATGTCAGACTAAAAGAGCTTAGGGAACAAGAAAACCAGAAACACAAAGAAACTGGAAAGCACAAGAACAAGAAATACAACAAAAAGCAAGATCATGTAAAGAAAAGACGCAAATCTAGAGTCTCAAACACTGCCCATCAAAAGTGTGGATATCACTTAAATGCCTCTCAGTTAAGTTGCTTTTCCATGAGGCAAGCATTTGTTTTTCAATGAATATACTTTTGTTAATGCAAAACAGTTCCTCACTAAAACACACAGTATGTTTTACAGTATCATCTCATGACGCCCTCTGAAACTTAAGAAAACTGACCAATGATGCTTCTTTACAAATAGAGTACAGTTAGTCCTATTAAACTGATTTGTTGCAGCGCTGTGCATGAAACGTTGAAAGAAAATTGTTATACTGATAGTTTTTTAAGAAAAAATATCATGACAAATTGTGGCCTGGAGGGTAAGATACTTGCTTCTGAAACAAGGGGTCATGGATTCAAATTCTACCGTCAGCGGACCACCACTGGGTTCCTGAGCAAGACCCTTAACCCCATATTGCTCCAGGGAGACTGTACCCTGTAGTTAGGGAATGGAAGTCGCTTTGGATAAAAGCGCCTGCTAAACGTAACGTGTGGGGATTTGCAAGAAGTATCGCAATATTATATTTTAGCCATTTACTCCACCTAAGCATTTTATTTATTGTTTTGTAAATAAAATAAATGTAAAAATTCAAGATAAATGCTAAATATTTTATTATAAATATGAAATTCTATTATGTTGTTGTACTCTATGTAAACCTACTTAGTCTTAATGGTATTGTCACCATTTCCTTGTAGTGAGAACATTTTAAAAAAATGTTCCATAAATGTTTGACAGCCAGTGTACAAGCAGTGAAGTAATGCACAAAAAAGGCAAAGGTGAGGGCAGGGAGCAGAAGGGGGAAGTAGGGCAGAGTCTGAGGGCTCTGGGAGGCCGACACGAACTCGTAAAGTTACACAACAGAATCCTCATCATGTGCAGACACCTGTCCCACCTGTTTGAGGTAGACCTTGGTTCCCGAGACCTCCTCGATTCCCTTGCGTTTGAAGTGCTCCACCAGGTCCGCCAGAGTGTCAAAGCTTTCTTTCCCACCCACTGTGTAGCCGTTATTCTGGAACACAAAACAGATAATGACCAGAGGAAACAAGGGTGAACTCAGAGTTCATGTCACGGAAGGTCATTTTACATTCAAATTTGCTCCGAATGGCTGTGATGTCAGAGGCTGCTTTGCAGCTGACGTCACCACTTTGTGGTGAGGAACATCAGAAGTATGATTCTAAAGCAGGTTCAATATCATACACGCAAACATGCCCAAACACAATCAGCTTCACAGCAGCATTATAGGCTGATCTCGTCTTTACCCCATGTCACCGTCATCCACTGCAACACAAAGGCCACTATTCAGAGAGCACAGCTTCACTCACGCACACACAGGCTTACACATGTAAGCTGTGTATCTAAGCTCTAATGCAGCGCAGCTAACCCACAAATAATAGTCAGAATATTGTCATTACACATGTATATTGATGATGTTGAAATAAAATGTCCTTATATTTTTTTCAATTGTTCATTTTCTGCATGGTTTGAAAATATCAAATGTCTTTTACACTGTGTTGAAATTTCACGGAGAGCAGACCAATAGAAAAGGCCCAAAATGAAATGGTCTCCTGACAAGTTACTTGGAGGATCAGTTCCGACAGTGATGATAACATTTTAGTGACAAAATGTATGTGTGTGTATTGCCACACAATTTTGTGTGAATGTGTGTGTGTGTGTGTGTGTGCATGCGCGCATGGGTGTGTGTGAAAGGACAACTGACCAATCATATATTTCCTTTGTGAGGACTTTGTGTAACTTAAAGTAAAAATACTTAATTATTCCATTTTGAAAATACTGTGTATACAGTGAAAGTCACATTTTCAGACATTTCGAGCTAAAAGCTGAAATGCTTGAAAGTTGATGTAAATGCAAAATAATTTTTAAAAACTATTTCTTTGAATTAAGTCATTTTCTAAAATGTATGAAATATTCATACTGAGGAAAGCAATTCAGGAGTCTGAACATCAGACTGGCCCTGTATATAACAGTGCTGTTTTGTTAAGGGTTTCCGTTTGGTTGAACTCTCACAATCGGGCCAGTGGCTGGGTAAAACACTTTATAGTTTCTGTGTGTCTCTGGCATGAACTGATAAAGAGGCAGAAAACTGCGCCCCTTAGGGGCACGGGGGCAAAAAGGCAGGACATTGCGTAAAAGTTAAATGAGGCCATTCTTGCAGCACCATTCAAAAATGTTGCACAAATCCAAAACATCTTGTGCTTTAGATGCTTCAGTGTAGCCCTGTCATAAGGCTGCTTTTGCACTCAAATTATCTTTCATCTTTAAAAAAGTCATTTTGGACCATTTATTATGACAGTTTGAACTGTTAATCATGGATTTTTGACACAATGCAAACAATATTATATGTGACTTTTTTCTGTAAAAAACTTCATATAAAATATCAAAAATATAAAATGTTTTGTTATAAAAAGTCACACATAGATAATTCACTAGTTTTGTCTTTTTTCAAGTCGTTCTTTTACTAAGAATTAGTGGTTTGAGCTTTTAGTCCTAAATGTCTTTGTCTTTCTAAGATTATGAAAAACATACATTCAGTCTTCACCTCACCCTCACCCACACACACCCACACACACTCACACCCACACACACACACACACACACCCACACACACACACACGCATGCACACACACACACACACACTTACAGCACACATGATCTTAATGTGGGAGACTCTCCCGCCGATGCTGGTCAGCTGGTCAGTGAGTGCAGACAGGACAAAATCTCCAGGGTTTGAAAGAGACTCCCGCACCAGAAACGTCCCCGGCTCGTCCCGCTCCCGCAACAGCTTCTCAGCATTCGGCCCTGACAGGTGACCATGATACCATCTACAGAGAAAGAAACAGCGGGAGACACAGAGAAACAGAGAGAGAGCAAGAGAGAGAGATGTATTTTAATTTATCTAATTATTGTCACTATTCAAATGATTATGATGTTTTTAAATGATTGAGAACCACCTTAAGATGATATCGTGCTACATAAATACAGTATTATGATTCCAAATATCACCCATAATTTTAATAATAAACATTTTTGTGTAAAAACATAGACATACTGAAATAATAGTCTAACAACACCAATACATGTAATGAGAAGAACGTCACAGTTCAGCTGCTTGGCAGCTTATCATTATGCTGCAGTCCTTTTAACTGCAACACAGCTGTATGATAACGCTACAAATAAAACAACAAATAAAAGGTTGAAGACAGGATGGTGCATATTTATGGCGTACAGTGTTCATAACGGTAGCACGCATATGTGTGTACTTAGGGTGCCGCTCAAATTTAGGCTCACTTCTCAGTTTCTACATCTCAGTTTCCTGTATTGCGGTCGGAAAATTTTCTGATGACAAGATTTCTCAGCTCGAGACAGCAGAGTATTTTTAGCCTGCCCTTCCTCCTTCCCTTCCCCTTTAAAAAAAGCTATAACTCAAAAAAACAAAACAAAAAAAACCAAAACCAAAATTGCTAAATAACCACTTTGCACAGGGACAGAGAAGAACAGCCTGTTTAGTTATTCATCAAACTTTTTTTTTATTTCAGGCATTTGTTTGCTTTTGTTGTAAACATTTTGGAACATTTATTTAAAAGTATTTTACTAGTTTGTTTAATTATCATTTTGAGTTTGTAATTATTATAATGGGTTTAAATATATTCTGAGGACTAATTTACCTGGCTGAAACCTCAATGCATCCAGCTGTTATTTAACCAGTCACAGATCTAACCGATACAGATCCAAGACTAGACCCTCTTCTAAATGTCTCCCAAATGTCCAAACAAGGGAAAAACTTATCCAACTTTAAAAAGTAAGCCAATGTTTTCCCAAGTAATGTTTTCCTAAAAGATATTTTTCTAAGTAATTTTGTGCCATTTCTGGAACTGTCAAATGACAAAGTAGTGTTACAAGGGAGTCCCAAGGGCCAAAGCATAGTTTAAAATAGTTTGTCATGTTAAAATTATGCAGAACTACTTTACTCTTGGGTGATAGTGTGAAAGCCTATATTAGCCTTTTCTTGTGCTCTCTTTAAATAGATAGATGGATAGATTGGTGTTGGTTATGATCTATGTTCTATGTTTAGGTCTACCTTTTGACTTTTTTAGCACAGGAAAATAAAGCCTTTCCAGATTCTCTGGGGGATTATTTGACTTAAAGGCTGAAAACAGTGAAATTAAAATTGCAATTGTATTAGCCTTTTGAATGTCTAATCACATCCCCAGGGGTCAGTTTTACATAGAGGGCTGCATTTTGTTATTTTTCTTGACCAGAGACATGGTATGTACCCCAAATATTAACATATGACATTTTATTATTAATAATTACAGATAGACTTTGCTCCAAGCTAATTAGCAGTCTCACAATGCGATGGTCACTCAGTGACTCACTGGTAAAAAGGCAGGCTGGCCAGTGTTCGTGAGGTCAGTGTGAAATGGAAGCAGCAGGTGGAATTAAACCAGGCACATATGCAGGATGGCACACTGATCTTGACTGTTTCAATATTTTAAATGCAGCATCATACAAACATGAGCCACCACCCACTGTGACTAAGACAGAGAGAGAAAGAGAGAGAGAAAGAGGGCAGTTGGAGAAGACCAACTGGATGGTCTGGTCACTCTTTGCAAATGTGTCAAAACTGAAGTTTCCAACCACAGAAGAGAAGAGGAAGTCAAACAGCCAACGAAGGCACGGAAATGTTTCTGTGTGTGTGTGTGTGTGTGTGTGTGTGTGTGTGTGTGTGTGTGTGTTTTAACAGGCACAAAGACATACATGCACACACAAACATACACACACTCACTTGCTTTCCAGCACACTGTTGTTTATTAATATAGTATAAAGTGATTCATAAAAATGTACAATACATCTTTAACACTGTAGACTCAGATAGTACTAATTCATATTAAACTTATAAGTCAGTAATGAGCACAAATTATTCTGAAATGCTAAACAGCTAATGCGTTAATGATATCTATTGACGAGAGTGGAAAAGAACAATCAAAAGCATGATCATTTTCTCATTCTGTGAAATGCTCAGACTATAAACGTTATTTAATTGCTAAATAACAGTTTAGCTAATCATTTAGAGATTGTAATTATTGTTTTATGAAAGCAAGAAACATGATCTATTTTTGTACCATGGTTTGACATGAAACTAACTGAAACATGTCACAAATGTAATCTAAAACCTGCTGACACAGAATGTATTTTCAAGGCAAATGTAATTCATTATGTGGCTAGAACACATTACTGTTACTAGCAGGAGTAGTAGTGGTGGTAGAATTTTTATTTTATGTTATTATTATTATTAGTAGTAGTCGTCTGAGTAGAACTGTTTATTATTATTAGTAGTAGTAGTAATAGTAGTAGTGGTAGTAGTAGTAGTAGTAGTATTTTATTATTATTATTATTATTATTATTATTATTATTATTATTATTATTAATAGTAGTAGTAGTAGTAGTAGTAGTAGCAGTAATGGTAGTGATAGTAGTAGTACTAGTAGCAGTAGTAGCAACAGTAGTAGTAGTAGTAGTAGTTTATTGTTATTATTATTATTATTAGTAGTAGTAGTAGTAGTTTATTGTTATTATTATTGTTAGTAGTAGTGTTTTAGTACTAGTTTTTGGGTGTCCACTGTGATAGTAGTGCAGAAAAGGAAGCCTATCCGAAACCTATGGGAAACCTATTATTCCAGTTCCTACTGGCCGTGAGCAAGACGATACTGTAACTGTAATACTTATTATTACTAGTTATTATTACTAATATTACTGTCATCATCGTACTCAATATTTTATACAGGTAATTCGAATTAGTTTCTCTAAAAATGTAATCATGCAGCCATGTAGTCTGTCTTTAAAAGAACATCAGAGGTTTCAGCATTTGTAGACTTTTTTTGAGGTTCTCTTTAACAGAAGTAAACATTCTTATTACTGCAATGTTTTAATTAAGGTCTTTTAATTTAAACAGTTTAAAATAAATATATTACGATGTGTACTATACTATAGATTTATAGAAAGAAAAATGGTTCACTGACATGTATGACAGTGATGAAAAAAACAGATTAAAAATAGATAACATTGAAAAAAAAAAACTAATGAATCCTCACAAAGATGACTTCAAAAAGGCTACCAGGAGAACAAATCTAAATTTTTCCCAATTAAATCTCAAACATTTGCTAGTCAGAGTACACTATTGACTCTCATCACTGATATGGTTCTTTTAGCATGTTTCTAAAATCTACATGGGCAAATGAAATCATGATTTACTCCATTTAGACCTAAATAAACACAATGAATAAAATTTTACTTAGTCATCCTGGTGTCGCATTTTTTGGTAAACGATGTTAAGATTTCTCATTCTTCATCACAACATGCTCATCCTCTGCCATGGATACTCTGCTTTGTGTTTGAATTGTGTTATGATCAGTTACAAACTTACAGCTGCTGAAAAAAAGCCGTGCAGGAAAGGACTGGCTGGCAAAATACAGGGATTAAGGTTTAGCATTGCAGCACAAAACTGTTTTAGCCCATTTCTGCCCTCTATCCTATAAGCTCCTACACAAACACAGTCATGCAAACGCACACAGCCGTTAGGGCTGGATAACGGCAGAAATGTGTCCACCAGTAAAGAGAGGGCTTGTACTGTTTGTACTGTGGTAGAGATCTAGATCATTCGAGTAATGTGGTTAAAGATCGAGTCGGCAGCATCTATTTGCATAATTTCCACGAGAAAACTGCTAAATTAACTGCACCACAGTTTCCAAATGAAGCAAGCAATGGCCACATTTGTTCAATTAGGTTCAACGAATTAGGAAATCGAAACTGTTTCTTCACCCACCCTCTGCTCTGTGGAAATAATGTTTTAAGTGATTTTAAAAGGTGGAGGAACTTAAGCTGCCCATGTTTTGCACGGCCTCCTAAAACACGTATGCATGAGAATCATTAGTGTATTTTTGTGTTTTACCAAGCACACGATCTATAAACTACTCATTTAATACAGCTTTATACTGTCCAGTAAAACTCAACGGTGGCAGTAAAAAATACTGGGTAAAAAAATAAATACTGTGGCATGAGAACTGCCTTAAACTGCCCATTATCGCATTATAATCACTGCTTTACACTTTCCAATACTTCACTATGAGTACAGCTTTACACTGTACAGTATTCCACAATGTATACTTCTTTACACTGTATGTTAGTGCCCTGCACTTAATGGTTATCTTAATGGTTATCAGGTTGTTCCAACCTGCACATTTTGTTTAGTTGTTTATGTCATGCTTATATTTACATTTACATTTGCAACATTTGGCAGGGTGCTCTTACCCAAAAACCATATTCCCCAGACTATTAAGTCTAGACTAAAAATAGAACCTAAGATTCTACTAGAGATCAAGTTAGTACTCCACCAGGGACCTATCAGACCACAGACAGAGAGGACATATTATCTTTGAGACATTTGCGTTAGCTTGTGACATGAACATGTAGTTGTCATCCTAAGTGCAGAGGAGGGTCTTCCCAAAGCCCCCTGCTGAGCAAATATTTGCTTTATGTGTTTCATGACAATGATCTGGAAAGTAAATCCATATCTAGATCAGCAAATACGGCACCCTTCACACCTGCATCACCTGCGACACACTGTCTGTTGTAAATAACAGAGTCATTTTCTGAGCACTCAAGGGTGGATATGATGTTGTCACACAAGACCATGTAAAAACACATTTTACAATAAGTATGTTCTTGTGAGAAGGCTGTTCTCTGAACTCCTCATCTATCTAGCTTATGAAATCTATACATCCTTCAAACCCATAGATTAGTCAGTGTTGTTGACAGATTACAGAAAGCTGTTAAAATGTTCTGATGCTCTGCTATTTTTATTACATTTGAATTCTGCAAATTTCAGTCTGAAGGTGACAAGTTTCAAACCTAAGGTAAACCTATCGGTGTATAGTTTAATACACAGAGAAGTCATTTGAAATAAACTATGAGATATGGAATTATGAAAGTAGTAATACATGTGACCTTAATCTTGATGTAGCCTTATACATTCCTGGCTTTGGAGTTTCTTGGGGAGCTCCTGGGATGGAGCTCTGACAGTTCTGAAGTATTTGCTCATATGTTGCACTCACAGGCCACTGAAAACTATTTGTTTGTGTGGGATGGTAACGTAAAGGATTGTCGTGAGCCTCTAGATCATTCCTGGATGGCCAGCACTTCTAGACTACACTATAAAAACAAATTACTCAGTTGTAGCCCACATTTCACTTTGATCTAAAGAAATTGCCAAACTTCACTGAATACTGTCATAACGAGCTCTTACGTTCCAAAATCAATGAATTTGAAGCCACTCTTAGATTAAAACATTACAGTGTAACAATGTGTTTTTACTCCCCTATCAACCAACTAAGAACATGTTAGGACCCAAAAACCTGCACACACACTGGCAGGACAAAGGCATACATTAGGGTTGTATATAGGCCTTAAATATAGCCTCACAGAATATAGCCTACAGAGCATGAAATGCGTATCTGTAAGCATACTCTGTAACTGAACACTAGATAGCTCAGCCAGGCCCACAGCAAAGCACAACTCACTAAAAATGAATTGTAACCACTGGCACTCAACCTATGTTCATCTATACCAGCACTCAATGTATCTTCATTACCCTTAATATAGAATCTTCAGTACCCTAAATATAGACCATTAGCCAAAACACAAGGAAAAAACAGAAGAAGCCAGCTCAAATAATTTACAGATAACAGACTGACGAACCACAAAAGCAAATCTTTTTGTAATTACTTTTGTTGACCATGGAAGCTTGACCAGTGTCATGATCAAGTCTGACCTGGAAACATGCATCACGTGATTTTAGGCCTAAGACAAAGAATTCCATAATTTAAGAAAAAGTACTACAAACTTGTAAATTGCAAAATGTAGCACTTTTTACAGTATAAACATTTAAAAATCTGCAGAGGAAATGTCAGAATAACAGCTGGGAGTGGTTGTTCAAGAGAAAGTAGATTTAGGAAGCATATCCCTTCTTTTAATAGCTCACCACCTGCAGCTCACTAACATACTTAGTAGTTTTGCATTTGGACATCTTCAGTGGGATTTTTTACGGTCAGTTAATGTTGCCACACACCTGCACTGCAACTAACCATTTTGGGTGTTTAAGATTCTAAGCAGAGCCACAGTTGATCTGAATCAATTTTAAAAGTAAGTTGGATGTGTTGTATCCTGTTGTTGCTGTGTATGTTTTAACAGCTCTGACCCCAGCCTTGCATCTGAGATAATGTTCCATGACGTATTGGTCTTGCATCAGCTCTCCACAACATTCTGATTATGTTCACATGGTCTGTCATACAGGGCATACAAGTGAGTCTTATCACTGTGAAGCACTGGTAACTAATCATTTCACACGTTTGGCTGTGTGACCCAGGAATAACAGCCATACTAATCCATCATGCTTTCTCATCATGACTCTATCAAATTCTCCACACCGCTGAAAACAATGAATTAATAGTCACGCCTGTCAAGCTTATTTAAATTGAAGTGAGCTGAATTCAAGTGTTATTAATATTTGCTATAGTATTAATATGCAATGACATAATTAGATATTAAATTACATGCAACATTATGCAGTTAATTACTCTTACATTTGAAATTCATTCTGCACCTACAGCACTTGGTCTGCACTTTTTGGGTTTTGCTGATTTGTTATGAAAAACAATGACACAAACAGGGTAGTGTGTTTTCTTTCCAAAATTGTACACACAACAATAATTTTGCATGAAATAATAAAATATCTCCTCAGTATCTACATTGACTAGGAAAGTTTAGAATTTTTCCTCCAAATTTGGACAGTTTCAATGAACTACAAGTGAGAAATAAATCAAAAGAAATTAGCAGCAAGCTTGAGTTATTGCTATTGATAAATGCAACTTCTAAGGGTTAACTCTGTTTATTGAATAGTATTAATCCATTATAGACAGCACTGACTCCTTGAAACAGGTTTGTGGCTGTATTTACCACAGTGGGCTCTCCTTACCAATGTATCAGTGGAGTAAAATGCTAAAGAGATGGAGCCTTTCAGTAACATTTCATTTCCCTACAGGCTGCAGGTGTTGGAGAGCTGTAGTGTGAAGTGAATGCCTGTATTGGGGGCTTTGGGTGTAAACTCACCTCTCAGTGGTGGGGTCAGAGGAATTTACAGGGTATTTGAGTTCGATGATGGTGCCATCTTTATCCTGCAGTACACCATGGTTGCCTGTGTAGTACTCCACCAGCTCTGCTAACGTAGCAAACTTCTCCCCACCGTACAGATCATAGTAATCACCTGTATTCTGGATCCTGATGTGTGTCACCATGTCCCCAACTCTAAGAGTGCGAGAGGTAAGAGAGAGTGTCAGATAGAGAGAAAAGCTGTTCCTTTTAAGTGATGTTTTAAAAGAACACAAGACACTGACCCCACACACTGCTCCCTGGGCACTGTGCTCCTGGCTGCCCGCTGCTTCACTCAGGTGAATATAATAATAAAGAGTATGGCAAAATGTGCAACCAAGCACAGATTACAATAAAACAAATCTGACAAACAGATAATGTGTAAAATTAGACTTTTTGGAGTGCTGAGTGATTCTTTGTTATGCATATCCTTACATAGCTATAAAATAAGACATCCGGTAATATGCAAATATTTGAACACCTGTGGTGAAATTACATGATTTATTGAAATTTAAAGTGAAAATAAGTACATATTCTCGAAACTTGTGTACACATTTTGTATGCTCAGTTTCTACTTATTTGCTGCGTTTAACATACTGAAAAAAATAAAACAGAATATAAAATGTGCCATAACTTTTTTAATTTGCCACATTTTGTTTTATCGTTTCCTCCAATATGTTACATTTTAAATGTGCAAATTAAAATGTGCAAATGGCTGGAAAGGATGTGCACTTATTTTCATTTGAACAGGGCTTCCCAAACATTTGTATATGACGATGGATCCTTGCAAATGTGTCTAATGTCACGTTAGCTAACATTAGCTGTACATAAGAATGTGGTAATGTATATTTTGTTACTATGCATAAATATATAATAAAAATAACACAGATGCTTTTAGTCTATGCTGACAGGACATCCTACACTTTAAAAGTGCAGATGAGATTTTATTTCCCTACTGATACATCAAGGCAGAGTTACAAGTGTTTTCTGACTGCCTCCAGCACATTCTGCATATATATGCCCACAACCGGTGTTGCCTCTGGCTAACACTGCTGATATTTTTTAGATGCAATATTAACACATTCGCAAGTGTGATTTTAACACATTGTTACTGGGTAACCATTTCTGCATACAACTATGGGTGTAGTGGAGTGTGTTGTGTATCATTTGTTACACTGAAATAAGGATGGGCCCCGAATTAATAAAGATTTATGTCATCTACATATACAATTTAGGTTTAATATGCAGTGGTAACTGGTGCAGACCTTCTTTATTGAGGTTAAAATATAACTGCCTCATATTCAGGATATAATATGAATAACTAACTTAGCCCTGTGCCCGTGTTATCTTGTTCTTGTCTCCTCTCCTGTCCAGATTTTTCTGTTATAATCGTCAGTATATATACTCCTGTGTTTCAGTAGGTCTCTGTGGATTCTCTGTTACCATTACTGAGGTCTCTGTTTACATTGCTGAGAGCATCCTTGGTTATAATGTCTTGCCTGTGCATTTGTATTTACCCCTTGGATTATCTTGTGTTACCTCTGGACCCTTTGTTACTGTTTGTGTTTTGTTTTGTGTTTGTTTATTAAATTTGAGATTACACACCTACATCCTGCCTCAAACTCATCATTACAGGTTACAGGTAACTTTCATAGAACAATACAGTTGGAAGGACACATGAGCACCCAAATTTGTTATATCAACAGCACGCCTGATTTAATTTCATGATGGAGCTATTTTTATTACTAGTTATTATTATTATTTGTTGTTATGTGTGGTTTTACTAGATACTATTTGTTTTTTTCTCATTTTAAACACTGATTGTCCAGATAAATGCCTTTATATATAACTTTCTGAGATGCCTAAGACTTTTACACAGGACCGTACATCCAGTCCACCTAGCTGAATCTACAGAATTTCTGAGCAAGTCTCGGAGCAGGAGAACAGAAGTGATATCAGTTGCATAGCAATGAGCCTTTATTTACACAGGCAGTGGCTAAAAGTCTATAGATCCTTTGCATGCAGTTTCAGTAAACAGGTACCACTAATAACTATGTTTAGGTTCATGTGGCCCCCACCTCTTCCTGCACAGGACAAAACAAATCTGTGGTTTCAATGCTAAACGAACATTTTGTCTGACCAGAATTGCTGCAAGTTTCATGGTGAAGAATCTTCTAAAGAAGGCTCATGGAAACATCTCACCTTCAAAGCATGTTAGTCTTCACTCTTACAATGCATTACATGAGGTCATTTACAAAAAATGCATCCTAGTGAACACAGAATAAACATAATGCACCTCATTATATGTGATAAAATGTGACTTCTTAGTAAGAAGTAAAGCCACGTTCTGTAAAAAGGTGCGTAGTGTACATAATGAATAAAAATATATACAAAGGCAATCTCGTGCCTATGACAAACTAATCATGCTCATTTACTGTGGCCAAAAATACCATTCAGGTTTTTCAAATGACATTTGATTTTTAAAAATTGTTCATATTTTAAATAAAAACCTGCAGAAACTAAAACTGGCAATGCAAAACTCCCCTAAACGTATGTGTCCCTCAGAGTCTCCCAGACAAATCTTTAGCACTGCTAAGACAGCCGTCTCACTGCCACTGGGTTTGTACCCTCAGGACGTTCCTAGGGAACAGAATTCCGTTCCACACTGTCTTACATATATCCAGGTGTTATTTTTGTACTTAAAAAGCTACAAACGGTACAAATGTGTTCCTTTTCTGTGAAAAAGAGTGAAAGAGTGTTATACTTTTGAAAGTCATTTAAGCCACATAATTGGACCATGAGGACTATGAGGACCATGAGTTCATTTGAGGGTGTGGCAGGGTGATATGGCCTATAAATACTACTGCAATATTTTAGGCTGTATTGCAGTATATCTAGATATTTTAAAATATCCTCTAAAGCACATTAGAGATTTAACCCCTTGGTGCATACTATGATGCCATGATAATGATTCCAGTAGTTCCTGCAACACCTATCTGCATTAAAACATTCCTGTATATATTGGCAGGTGGTTTCTTTTAGAACAATTTTAACACACACTTGTCTAGGTTAGTGGCCTGGCTGGGCAGGTGAGTGTAACATCTATATGTGAGTCTTTTCATTACATGACAATTTGAACTTGACATTCTTAATATAGTCATTTGCTATATCTCACACAGAACAAGCCACAATAAATACAAGTATATGAAATATA
Source organism: Brachyalestes nurse (assembly GCA_037974405.1). Lineage (NCBI taxonomy): Eukaryota > Metazoa > Chordata > Actinopteri > Characiformes > Alestidae > Brachyalestes > Brachyalestes nurse. Next base: position 19,954,190 of record JBBPCY010000007.1, on the reverse strand, counting down.
TCCCTAGGGTACAGTTACATTGTTTGTACCCTCGGTGTATGCATTTATAAGGACAGTATCCTGTTTTGACAGTGTAGCTGGGTAATAGCCTTAATTACAGCAAAAGTTATAATGTCCACAACTGTTATTGTGTACCATAGTGTTTTCTTGGTATCAAATAAAAATCACCAGTACACACCACAATGTGATTTCAGATACGATTTCCTGTAGGTTTTTTAAAGACATCAGTTAATGTTGAAAAACCCTTCGCAAGAATGAGGACCAGGACTGCTGATTTATTCAAATCCCAAATATATAATATAATAATCCTTATAATAGTGGTCTATATGCGCTTGAAAATGGCAAAAGAGACAATAAAGTATGCAAGAAAAGGGAATCTTTTCCTCAAACTGCTTTTGCTTCCCCAGCCTCAGTGAAACAGACTGCTTCCCACAGCTCAGTGTCTGCACATGGCCAGTCGCCGCAAAGCCACCGGTCAGGAATTTAGTGTCCACCACTTCCATGACTGACCAGCATCTAAAGCATAACAGCATGAACACTATGCCTGTCACTGCTGTTCCAGTCTGCCAGAAAACAACGCTAAAATTTACCTGACAGATAAGGAGAAATCTCCCACATTCTTCTTGCTGGGTCTGGCCAGGAAGCTTCCATGGATTCCACGACTCTTCAGAAGCGACTCTGCTTCTAGACCAGATAAATCTCTATGAAACCACCTGTAAAATACACACAAATCTGAGGTAGGGGTAGGCAATATGATAATAAATACTGTAATAATTAATTGCATCGCATATTAAACTGTATCACATTGCATCACAATGTGGTTTTCTGAGCATTTAAAGTACACACTGACCGGCTGCATGTTTCATTATGTAGAGCCCATAATTAGTCTTGTTTCATTTGATTTAGTGCAGCACAATGTGTGAAATATTGAACAAATTTCATTGTATTCATTGCTTTTGGTCAGATTTTTAAATGTGGTACCATCTGGTTCTTTTTTGGCAGTTCCAACTGATCAAACCTCAGAACAATTGAATAACGGGATGCATATTTTATCAAGAAATCAAGACCACCCTTCCTGTACATGTTAGCCAACAAGTGACAACTGAAGTCAGAAATTCAAAACGGGCCTTTTGTCCCCTGTGTTTTTTCTGTTCTGTACTCGGAAGAAATTCATTTTTGCGTCGATTTGTAGGCAAAAGTCTAAAAAAGAGTTTTAGGACATAATCTAAGAACCGTCATCTGGTTTCAGCATGTAATTTGCGGCCCTCTCATCACACACACAAGCTCACACCCACATACGTGTGTGTGTGTGTGACCACACCTGTCCATTTCCCTAGAGGGTACATAATACCCTCATTCTCTTTCTTTCTCTCTATTTCTGTCACTTTCACACACATGTGCTCATTCACTAAATAAGCAACTTCAGTTGCCTGTTTAAAAGTAAAATTACACAACAGAAATCATCTGCTGTGGTGAACGGCGTGTGACAAAAGCAAAACTGAAAAGGGGAACATGTAGAGAGAAAGACAGACAGACAGACAGACGCAGATAGAGAGAGTGAGAGAGAAATGCACAACTTACCGAACCATGTTTCGCCTTTACACTCTGCCAAGTCCAAGAGGAAAGAGGGGAAGAAATGTTTTGTTACTTTCGGGTACCTAAATAAATGAATAAGTAAATAAATAGATAGACAGATAGATAGATAGATAGATAGATAGATAGATAGATAGATAGATTTCCAATTCTATCTAATCATGATAGAGTGAAATAGAGAGAGAGAGAGCCAGAAAGAATGAGAGAGACACAGAGAACGAGCGAGAGACAGAGAGAGAGAGAGACGCAGGGAGAGACAAATAAACAATTAAACATGGTTTTACTTCAGACGTATAAACAAATACACAAAAACTGTCCTCCTATCTGTAGTGACTATCAAACCCTAATGTTCTGTCTATCTCTTACTCTTACTATCTCGTTTCCTCTGTCCATCCTCACTGTGTCCCTATTCAACCAGCCCTCTACAGCATCCCTCAAAATTTACAAACCACCAGCTGCTCATTCTCTTCCTCTCTCTCTCTCTCTCTCTGTCCACCACCCACACTCTCTCAGGTCAAAAATAAATGCACTTACTCTCTTTAGCGCTCTGAAAATAAGTAACTGTCAATGTCTCAGCCTATTTAAACCCTCAGCCTTGATGGCCCTCCCTCTCTTACTCTTTCTGTCTTTCTTTCTTGTGCTGTCACACTCCTTCCTTCCTTTTTGTGGGTTTTTTTTTTACAAAGTAGTGAAAGCGATAGCGAGTATAGTGGGGTGGGGAGGTGGGGTAAAGTGAGCAGAGAAGCTTCAGACGCTCCACCTCGTCTGATCTGCCTTTGTGCATGTGCAGCCCCTCCGCCTGCTCTGTCCACTACACCTACTGCTCGGACTGTACATCAGACATTCACAGCAGAGACTACGACCTTTGTGTTGCAGTCAAGCATAAACACAGATAAAGAGCTCCCTCAAACTTACGCTTCGTCTTTACTCATCTTTTACTAATTTTAATCAATTGTCATCTCCTGATTCATTTACATTTTTCCTTTCGTATTTTCTGCTTTTTATGTTTACATTAACTTCATTAAAGAAAGTGTGAAATGTAAACTTAAATTAGTTCTAAAAACCGTTGAGGGACAGCGAGAAAGAAAGAGGAACAGAGAGAGATTGAGAGAGAGTAGAGCGAGCAAGAGACCAAGAGAGAGTAGACTGAGTGAGAGACAGAGGGAGGGAGAGTGTGTGAGAGAGAGAGAGAGAGAGAGAGAGAGAGAGTGAGAGTGAGCGAGAGAGAAAGAGTGAGCGAGATATAGAGAGAGAGAGAAAGAGTGAGAGAGATAGAGAGAGAGAGAGCGAGAGAGAGACAGAGTGAGAGATGTAAACACATTACCCTCAGTCAGGGAGCCCAAATGCCACAGTCTACTTTTCTTTATGTCTGTCACTTTCTGCTCTTCTCTTTCAGTCTCTCTCCATCCCTCTTTTTGTCTTGGACTTGTTTGTCAATCTCTCGCTCTGCCGGCTGCAGAGAAACACACACACTCTGCACACAAAGTTCAACAAATGACACTTCCTTATTCCTGTTGCCTGCAGCAGGCAGAAAGAGTGACTTTGTCACAGTGTACTGCAGTAAGCACACACACACACACACACAGATGCAGACGCACACACACACACACAGATGCAGAAAGACACACACACACACAAACATACACACACACACACACAACCACACAGTCAAAATGTATTAGGTAAGAATTATTACATGCATTGTGAGCACATGTTGTATTGCTGCATGCTTTCCACTCTTACTTCTGTACTTCTGTTACATACTTCCTACCTCAGAACGCAAAGTACAGTACACACTGAGGTAC
>JBBPCY010000007.1:19931318-19946612 GCA_037974405.1 Brachyalestes nurse | reverse complement strand
CTTGGACTTATGGCACTTATTTTATTAAACTCTTGAATAAGATTTGGTTATAACTGTTGATGTTATGTACCTGTAGATATGACACAAACTATTGCTTTCTGAAAGATCTTGTAAAAGAATTCTTGTAAAAAACATCACTTGTTTTAAACTTTAATAATAACAGACCACTTTGTATTACCTATAAGTCCTGTTTAAAATGTAAATGAGGCAAAGATGTTTATTAAACTCATGGAAATGTAAGGTATTCTATACAGTTTCTAATGCTATCTGGCTCTGCATCAGTTGACCATACCATTCTCCTTCATCGGCTGCACTATACCACTGGACTCACGGGCACTGCCTTTAACTGGTTCAAGTCATACCTCACCAATCGAACAGAATACATCTCCCTTGGACATTCCAGATCACATCCACACACAGTCACCTGTGGGGTACCTCAAGGGTCTGTCCTTGGCCCCATCCTCTTTATCTTCTACCTCCTCCCCCTCTGTCATGTTATCAGCCACCATGGAGTTTCCTTCCACTGTTATGCTGATGATAAGCAGCTTTACATCAAAGCAACTGCTGCGACTCCACCTTCATCCCTATCACCATTTCTGTCATCATCATCATCCTCATCATTTCAACTCAGCATCTGTTTGGAGGAGATAAAGGTATGGATGAGCCATAATTTCCTCCAAATGAACTGTTCCAAGTCAGAAGCCATCATGGTGGGTACTCCCCACCAGATTAAATCAGCATCCATAAGCTGTATAGCCTTCTCAGGTCATAACATTCCTCTCTCTTCATCAGTCACTAATCTTGGAATTAAAATGGACTCCAACCTCACCTTTGAATCCCATGTCAGTCACCTTTGCAAGATCTCTTTTCACCACCTCAGAAATATTGCCAGACTGAAAAATGTCAGAAGGAACTATTGGCCCCTGGGCATCTTCACTTTATCAAATTTGACCCTTTTTTTTACCCTCACTTCTGTTAGTCCTTACCATTCTGCCCCATTCTGCTCCATTAGTTGCTTTGCTGTTGCTCACACCTCTCACTTAACATTAGCATTCTGTAAAAGGCTCACATAAAGAATAATAGCACATAAAAATCAGTTTTTATGGCCTCTTACTTCCAGTGAAGGGCAATCATAAAAATACTTAAGTATACCTAGACATTTTGGACAACGCCATGCTTCCAACTTTGTAAACAGTTTGGGGAAGAACCTTTTCTATTCCAGCATGACTGTGCCCCAGTGCACAAAGCAAGATCCATAAAGGCATGGCTGGATGAGTTCGGTGTGGAGGAACTTGACTGGCCACACAGAGCCCTGACCTCAACCCCAACCAAGACCTTTGGGATGAATTGTAACGGAGATTGTGAGCCAGGCCTTCTCATCCTGTCATTTTATTGTACATAGATTGATTTCATATTTCTGTCAGATTTGCATTATCTTCTTTTCTCCAAAACACTTTAAAATAATAGTCCCACAGCATCAGACTAATGTATATATGACAATACTATATGCGTCTAATTTATGAGAGTAACTTTACATGCACCTGCTACATTATTATATTTATTATTTTTAAGTGATGGAGAGTCAGTACAGTAAACTGGACTCCTTGAAGAGGAGGGAGTGCCCAACAATAAATAATATCAACCATTACATACATATACATATACGTATATAAACTTATAGCAGTGTATTGCAGTGATTTTTTACATGGCCCTTTATCATGGAATAATAGTTGATGGTTGGGCCAAAATAAGTATTGCTGTAAATGATAACTAAAAATGAGTTTATTTAATTGATTAGATCTAAACAGTTTTATAAGTCTGTAACTTACTAGACTGTAAATAGGTATTACACAAGTATCCTAAAATGCACAATAAAAATCACAGTAAACTTACTGTAACTTCTAGAAAGGTTGATGATTCATTTTGGGAATTTGTAGCTTACAAATACATGCATATTTTGTACAATCTGTTTTTCTCTATATTGTACAGAAATGGGCTTAAAATGTTAGATTTTAAGAATGAAATATTTGGATGAACTTCTAGGTATTTATATTTCCTTTAGACAGGTTAATATTGAACTTAAAGAACAGATTATCCTGGTTAATGTTTTCCCTACGCCTTGGTATCAATAATGAAATATTCCACTTTTGAATAATGAAATATTTCCACTGAAATATAATCCAAGCATGGTTTTATTTTTTCCTCAGTTTTTTTAATCAAGTTTGTTTTTCGGACACACAGCATATGTACAAAGGTCCTGAAAAAAACACTCATCACATCCAGACATCCCTTTCGTTACTTTTTTTATTGTATGTAGGTCTCAAAAAACAGAAAGAATATGAGTATAAACAATACCAGGGTAACAACAATAATTACAAAGTGAGCTAATCAAACGTCTGTAACTTGGAAAACCAGTCTCAGTTTGAACACGTCCTACTTATGTTTTTGTCCGACTGTGGGCTGGAGAAGGGAGCGTGGCTTTTGAGAAGTTTGAGTGGCATCATCCAGTGCCCAATCCATTACATGAAACTGGTTGGACGGAGAACGATGGACAGGAAAGAGGCTGTTTTCAAACATGGTTTGTTAATGAACGAGAGGTCTAGAGACATTTTAGCTCGTTTAACCAGTCATAGTGTCTGTGTTTCAGTGTATATTCAGACATTCGAAAACGCACTAAAATGTAATGCACAGAATTTAGATCTTTCAAATGTGTTTTCATTTCCACATAAATTAAATATATTACATCAACACAATGATAAAAGTAGGTAAATTGAAAGACATAATTGTGATGGTGTAACCAGTTTAATTTACATGAAAATAATAAACACATTTGAATTCAAATGAACGCATCACTTTTTTCTGAACAAAATCCGACCAGACAAAAACCGTGGCCTGAAAATCTCAAGGCAGTGCTGTCAGGAAGGAGTCGAGACCCATGCGCTCTGTTTTACAGGTTTTACAGGTGCTATTACTGTAAAGACAGGAAGGAGTAGTCAGATTAGCCTGAGGTTATCATGACAACGACACAATGTGACACGAGTGATTCACCCAAGTTGCCAAACGCAGAGGCGCTTGAAAGGGGAGTGAGAGGGACGTCACGTGACCACAACACGACTGCAGCTTTTGGCTGAGCCATTTTAGTGCTACTGAGATTTGGGGCACCTGTAAGGAAAAAGTTAAGGAGGAACACAGTATGTTACAGTGGAGGCTCTCTCTCTCGTCCTCTATTCTAACAGCAGGAAGGACTTTCTGTACAGAGCTCTGGGTCACCTGATCCAGCACGAGAAGGAACAAGCGAATCTATTCTGGATCAAGACAGAGCCTATTGGAAGTAAGGGTCAAAAGATCAGCCGGGGTTAACGGGGTGCCTGTGTTTGCGTGACCTCTGGCCCGCGGCTTGCCAGTCGGCTTAGAATGCTCCGCTCTGACATCTGCAGACGCACGGCAACCGGTGGTATCCGGGCGATGGTCGCTGGGAGACGCGTGACGTCAGCTTTCATGTCACTGAGCAGCTCCTCTAGTTGCTTAAGAACTGAAAAACAGATCCAGAGAAAGAGTTCCAAAGAGTTTTTGGACATTTGTTGAGTAGCAGTGTATTAGAAGTAGCTGTCCAGTGTGGGGGTCAAGGTGTAAGTTCAAGCCAATGTTTGTAACCTGTAATGTATAAATGTGTAGTGTTGTATTAATGAGTGGTGTGTAACTGCACTGTATACACTCTCAGAAAAAACAGTACCTTTCTGGGTTTAAACGCTGTCAGTGGGGTGGTACCCTCAAGAGTACATCTTCAGTACCTTTAGTTAGAGAACATAATTGCACCATTTTCCGTCGCAGTTACACTTTTTAAGTTGTTTTGACTCCATCCACCCCGTTTCGACTCCAAGCTCTTTATTTTGTCTATTTAAAAAAGTCAAGGTATAAAAAGTACAAATATGCACGGTTCCCCTGGGAAGTTGAATTTAGTTTACCTATAAACCTCATATAATGTACAAAATTGTACCTTAAAGACCATGTTGTACCTTTGAGGGTACATTTACTTTGCACCTTTTCAGTGTATAAAGTTAGTGTGGTAATGGTTGTGTGCTTTACGCTGTTGTGTTCATGTTATAACTGTATTATAGTAGTGTTACTGTGCAATTGTGGTAACTCTGTACTTGTGTGTGTAGTGCTGTAAGTGTGTAATGCTTTAACTATATAATTCTATTAGTGCAGCTGTGTAGTATTGTACCTTTGTGCAGTACAGCATTAGCGGGTTTATTCCCAGACATGGATTCCTTGCTGAGGTGCTGGTGGGATTCAGCCAAGCATTCCACCTCACTGAAGCGTGTGTTGAGTGCCATGGAAGGGTGAGACGGGTCCTCCGTCATGTTCAGATACGCCGCCCTGCGCAGCTGCTCCTCAATCACTAACGCCTGCTCCAATAGCTGGGGGCAAACAGGGGATTAGCAGGACTGGCATTTGTGTAGTTTTAACAGCATATATAAATGTCTGTGAGTGAATGACTTAGTGAGCATGTTGTACCTTAAACCTGCGAGCCAGGAACTTATTTTTGATCTCGAGGAAGTTTCCACGGCTCATCTCTCCTTTGAATGGCTGATTGAGGATGGCAAAGCGCGGATCATTCTGAACGTCCTGCCAACGAGCATAGCCATGTCTGAGAACACACAGGGTCAAGGGTCATAACAGCAGGAGCCTGGTGCAATAGAGAGGCAGAGTGCATAATACCTTGCTCTTATTGTTGCTGTTTTGCTACTAATGAGAATGCCACGAGCATTCTCTGTCTTCCACAGGGTAGTAACGTAAAGAATGGTTCATCAAGAGTTCACACTAGAACATACTGTTAAACTGTATAGGTAAGGATACTGTATGATGCCAGCCAGGAGCCAGTAGTCATGGCGACGGTGCCAGATCTCATAGGTCTTCTTGGTGACTGTGGCAGCCCTCTCCTCGTTCTGCCAGAGAGAATGTAATTCTGCACACAAGAGGAGTATGGAAATTAAAAGAGGGAAACAATTTCAATACAGTTTTGGAAAGCTGACCCCTCAACCTCTTCTGAGAAGTTCCTTATTTGCCATCGCTCCCAGAAACCATAATGACTAAAACTAAGCATCTGGGTTAATCATATGACAGTAAAGTATATGGGGGCAGCTTATGATATGTCAAATTACTGTTTTATTGTATAAATGTTGTAATTTTGGAAGATCTCGCAGATTATGACAAAAAACATTTATCTTAGTCAAACCATGAGACTAGGCCTACTTAAAAAGGCCACTGGCATTAGGGAATATTGTTGCCTTGGAGGGATGTATTTGGTCTGCAACAATGTTTAGATAGTTGGTACGTGTCAAAGTAACATCCACATGAATGCCAGGGCTCAAGATTTCCCAGTAAAACATTGCCCAGAGTACCACGCTACCTCCACTCACTTGCTTTCTTCCCAAAGTGCAACCTGTAATTGCTCCATGGTCTAGTTCTGATGCTCAAATGCCTACTCTAGGTGCCTCTGATGATGGACAGGGATCAGCTGCCCAGTCTGCGTTTACACAGCTCCAATCGCTGCAAGCTGTGATGCACATTGTGTTCTGACACCTTTATATCACAGTTAGCATTAACCCTTATAGCATTCTGTACTTCAGTAGCTCTTCTGTGGGACAGGATCCGACAGGCTAGCCTTCACTCCCCACATCAATCAGTGAGCCTTGGACACACAGGACACTAATTGTCCTTCTTTGAACGCTTTTGGTTGGTTGGCTGTTATTGACCACTACATTCCAGGAACACCCCACAAGACCTTGCATTTTGTCTAGCCAAAACAATTCGGCCCTTGTCAAAGTCAGTCTGATCCTTACACTCACCATTTTTCCAGCCTCCAATACATTAACTTTAAGGACTGTCATTTGCTGCCTCATATACTCCACACACTGAAGGGTGCAACTGTAATGAGATAATCAGTGGTTGTAATGTCACAGCTGACCGGTGTACACTGCATACCTGTGAAACCGCCATCAGCGATGTTGAACATAAACCTCTGCTTTACAGCTTTCTTCTTCTCTTCACTGTCAGCCCCTCCATCCTCTCCATTCTGCAGTCTACTGGACTCCTCCATTTTTACACTATCCTTATCCTCCTTCACCTCTGCGGTGGCAAAAAGCAAGAGAAGGGGAGACACTCAACATTGAGTATGAGTGTGGTATTTACCACTTGTGTGTAGGAATGCTCTCATTCAGATAAATGTGCATGTGTGTGTTTGTGTGTGCACCTTTCTTCTCCTCTCTAGCTGGACTGCTGCCCATTTTCTCTGTCTTTTCCTCCTTTGTATCCTCTGTAGTAGAGAGAGAGATTACAATATTTAATAGCTTTGTGTATGGGAGTTTTATATTTCTGTGTGATCTGAACAGCAAACCATCGCTTACCTTTGGGTTTGGAGTCCTCAAAACTTTCCTCTTTGGCCTCAGCAGAGGTGCTCTCCTTTGGAGAATAAGATGATTTCACCTCTCTCTCTCCATCCTTCTCTTTTTCCTTCCCCCCCCCTGCATCTCTGCTCCCTCCATCCCTTTCTGATGAAACATCTCCTTCTGTATCCTTTCCTGTTGCCTTCTTATCTGGACTGGGGGGATTCTCATTATCATCAGGTATTTCAATAATCTGACAGAGAACAAGCAAGAACGCGAGTGTGTGAGAGAGTCATAAATGGAAAAAACTGATAAAAGGTAAGATTAGAGAGATTTTGGTCTTAGTACCTCATCGTCCTGCATGCTGGAACTTTTCTTGTCCTTCTCCCCTTCTCCCTCAATCCTCTCCTCCATTTCCTTCTCTGACTCCTCTCCTTTTGAGAGATCCTCTGTTTGGGGAAGACACAAGCCTTACTGAAGAACAGACACAAACCAACATCTACAGCAGCTGCAACATCAAGGAGGCGACAGCAGATGGTGCTCCTGAGCATATTCTTAAGTGCAACAGACCAGAGACCTCCATGATGGTGGTAATACTGGTGGTTGTGTAAGAGCGATCTTATTGTTGTGTTGTCCGTTTGTCTATGTGCACCTGGTACAGGTGTTTTTTTGGTGCTGGAGCAGACAGGGCCACTAGCTAGCAGACCACCTCCCTGAAAAATTGGCTAGCTCCCTGAAAATCCTCCTAATTACACTCAGTATTATCTGCGCTCTCTTAGCTATGCACATAATACTGTACTTGTTGGACTAAAGCATGCACAGAATGACAAAAAACTTTCTAGGTTAGATTTTGTGACCGCTTTAAGTGTTTACTATTGCCTGGTGATCTAATTTGGGCTGATCTTATAATTTTTATCACCTTTAACTTTAAAATGTTGAACTAAAATCACTTTACTTTTGATACATTGATAGTGATTATGAGCTGGCAGTAACTTGGTTGAATAGCAGATACTGATTTAAGTTTGGCATTCGGGTTTGAAGAACAGATGTGGAATACTCCAGAGCACTAGTGTATGTTGCTCTGGATAACAGTAGTATGTCTCATTCTCTCAGCTTAGAAAAGGCTGTTTGCAAACAGAAGAGAACTTTAACAGCTTACACTGCTGCTGTATGTGGCAGTACATCGCACACTATAAAGGCCACACCAGCTGTTCAACACACACAGTAAACTCATTTCTCCCTGATGATCTGAATCACTTTGTCACACAGTTCAACAGGGACAACAACAACTCATCACTATGCTGTCACTGCAGAAAGCTCTGTCATGTGAACTGATGCTGACTCTACACAAGGTGAGACAGGCCCTGAGCCACATCAACCCCAACAAAGCCGCTGGACCAGACGGGGCTCCTGAACAGGTCTTGAAACACTGGGCGACAGCTTACAGCCAGTTTAGTATCTGTTTGGAACAGGCCCAGTGGCTTTGACCCTCATAACTATGAAGTGCTTTGAGCGATTTGCCTAACAGATATAAAAAGTTACAACCCCCTTCCCTGGAACATTACCAGTCTGCTTACAAAGCAAATAGATCCATTGAGCATGTTGTCTCACTGGCCTTCACACTGCCCAGTCATGTTTGGAAGAGCAGAACAGCTATGATGGGATGCTGTCTATTAATCACAGCTCTGCTTTTATTAAGCTGGCCACTAAACTAACAACACTGCCACAACACACATAACTCATAAATTTAATAATGGCTGGAAGTTTCATCAGGCTGTAAACAGGCTAATACATGTTTCATTACAATCAAAATGCCTGGATCAGTTTCTTAACAAAGCTACATAGCTAGCAAAAATTATAATGTTATATATAAATAAAAATAAAAATTACATGAATGTGTTTTAGGAGCAACATGCTTGATGACCATGCATCTGAAAACATTACCCCTTTTCATGAGCAGCAGTGTTGAAACTGTCTGTGTACTTGTGTGGGTACAGGTTTGTTCGGATCAAATAGGTGTACCTGGTGCAGGTGCATTTGGACATCTATTTGTACCTGGTTCAGGTGTATTAGGGTGTATGTGTGTACCTGGTGCAGGTGTATTAGGGTGTCTGTGTGTACCTGGTGCAGGTGTATTAGGGTGTATGTATGTACCTGGTGCAGGTGTATTAGGGTGTATGTACCTGGTGCAGGTGTATTAGGGTGTATGTACCTGGTGCAGGTGTATTAGGGTGTATGTACCTGGTACAGGTCTATTACGGTATATGTGTGTACCTGGTGCAGGTGTATTAGGGTGTCTGTGTGTACCTGGTGCAGGTGTATTAGGGTGTATGTGTGTACCTGGTGCAGGTGTATTAGGGTGTCTGTATGTACCTGGTGCAGGTGTGTTGGGTTGAGTGTCTGCAGGTGTTCCAGTAGAGGGTGTTTTGGGGTCATCTCCAGCGGCAACGGCTGCTGCTCTCTTGCTCTCCTCCAGCTCTTTCATCCATGGCATTGACCACTGGCCATTTACATGCTCAAATTCCTGCACCTGCACACCAGACAGCCAATCAGGTCTGAACAGATGTCCAGCAACTAATCAAAACACATGTCCACAGCCCAGTCGCAGGCAATTACTCCAGTATCTGCACTTAGGTCTGAAATATTGCTGTCAAATTTAGTTAGCTGGGAACTAAGGGTGAATGGTCTGGTCAACTAATAAATCCATGAGTTGGCACTGTGGGCAGCAGACAACTAATCAGGGACAGTGCCTGAAATACAGTGGTGGTAAAAAAAACTGGACAGATACGAGAGAACAGAAAGGCAAAATACTGTTTTATTTCCTCCATAATGAGGAATAGCTGACCATGTTTTTAAAAGTACATGTTGTACAGCCTTTACTGGGCACATCTCAGCTAATCAAGTCTCCACCCGCCACACACCTTCTTTCTAATCAGTGACATCACACCGATCCGTGTGAGTACATGTTGCCGTGACAACCCTTCACGAGGAACACCATCGGCAAATGTTTCAGCACCATCAGCTCCAGGTTCACACAGGTGGCGCATGAACAGGGAAACGTATGCTCTGAGAGAGAGAGAGAAAGAGAGGGGAGTGTCATTAAAAAACACAAACGCAAAACAATTAACACATAAACAAAGATCTCGCACTCACTTGAACTCTTTCTCTGATTTTCCTCTCAGGTCTCTGACTAGCCACTGTGTGGTAAAGGCATCCTGGGGAGGCATCCCATAACGCATCACTGCATTCAAGAAGGCCTTCCTCTGACGAGCATTAAAGCCTAGCACCTAGGGAAAGAGAGGGAGAGAGTGCGAATGAGAAAAACAGCCCTAAAAATTACGAAAGCCCTGTTCAAACCTAGAATTAATGTGTGTGCTGGGAGATCTAGCAGTTGCATAGCTTTCTTCTTTGCCTCCACTCCTGTGTTTACAAGTTGTATTTGAAATTCATGTGCTTTAAATTTTCATAGCAGCCTGTGCATGTATAAAGACAATGTCTTATAAATATGTACAGCAACCATCCTCCTAAAATGAGGATGAAGCTGACCTCAATGTTGCCTCCCACTCTGGCCAGTAGAGGGGGTAGTGGCTTATCTTTATCATTCCTCAAGCCCTTCCGACTTGGCCTACGGTTGTTAGCTGTAAAGGAGACAGAACAAGAAAAAGTCAATTAGTACACGCACACACATATACACAGCATATATACATAGCTCTGTATTTACCTTCTGAGCGCTCATCAAAGTCCTCATCTCCCTCCTCTGAGGCCACAGAGTAATCTGACTGGTTATCAGACTGGTCATCCTGCCAATCTAAGAAAAGAGGGAAAACCATATGATAAGCAGTTCAAAGTCTTTCCAAAACTATTAGTATTGTTAGGGGTCACAATCACACACAGACACACAGTCTAGCCAGGTCTCTTCTGTAAATCAGGGCAATTCTCAGTCCTACATTCTAATAAGCATGGTTTTGACAAACCAGAATCTCCCATTCACACATGCACAAAACACACATGAGAAGTTACTTTACCAGATTTTAGAACAGGATGGTTCTATATTCTTGTTTTCAAACATGCTCATGTCCAGACACACACACACAAATACACATACACAGAGTGAGGAGAAAGAAGTAATAATAGAAGTGTTAAAAGCTCGTCCTGTACCCCGTCTACTACCTCGGTCCTCCTGGGAACAGTCGTTGTAGTTGACGGGTTTGCGTGGGCGTTTGCCTTTGCCCAGGTGACGTGCTAGGTCCTCCTGCTGCTGTTCATAATGATGACGTAACAGTTTCTCCCAGTAATCAGGATCAACACTCTCCTCCTGCTTTATTATTTCTCTATCAACATCATCCTCCTGATTACCAGCAAAAGAAAGGGAGAGGGAGAAATTAGAGAGATGCGTAAAAATGGAGTGAGTGATATAAGGAACAGGCAATGGATAAAACTAAAACAGAGAAACATGGCCACTCGGGCTGGCATAAGTGAAATTAAAAAAATTCAAAATACAATTAACAGTTGATGATTGCTGGCAACAGTTTCCTGAACAATTCCTGAACAATTCTGAAATCAATACCATAAATAACCATAAAAAGCGACAAAAGAAGAACTACATATAAAAAATGATCAATGCAGTTTACATAAATAGTTATCAGTGTATTTTAAAGCACTTGTATCCATATCACTACTGCAACACGCTTCTATGTCTAGGGGCAACACTGACACAGAAAATCCTACATAAACACACAGGCTCAAGCATACCTCCTCATCCTCATCTTTGACGACGTACTGAGCCACCTTGAAGGAACTAAGATATTCATTCATACTCTGAAGCTCTGTGTCCTCTGTGGCATCCTGATTTCTGTCCAGCAGTCTCTCAATGGCCGGATCATCGTAATGGATCACACTGCTGTCCTCCTCTTTATTATCACCTGTCAAAACAGATGACATTTCCTTTCATCACCTGATCAATTATACATGAATTTATAGCAGAATTTACTACAGCAGAGCATGAGAATGAAAATCATCCAAAACCATTAGAATCTTATTTAGATACATACTAATGTCTGTCTCTAAACTCTGTGCCGGTGTGGCATTTTAAGCATTTTTAATAGTTACTGGTCCCTACCCTCGCTTATCTCGTCTTTGAATAGTTCTTCTGTGCCAAACTTTAAGATGTCGTCCAGTTCTTGTTTGGACATGGAACCCGCTTTGGAGCCCAGACCAGGACGCACTACCAGGTGGGTCAGCATCATCTTTTTCTTTGCCACCTAAAGAATCAAAACAGACAAAACAGAGCCACGTGCTCAAGCGATCATTTTTATCCTATATATTGTGCAAAGTGCAATGTTTCGTTGAGTGCAGCAGACCTGAGTGATTCTCTCCTCAACTGAAGCTTTAGTGACAAAACGATAGATCATCACTTTCCGGTTCTGGCCTATACGATGGGCCCTGCTGAACGCCTGCGAGAAGAAAGAGAAGATAGGAGAAGAGAAGGAGAAGAG
This sequence comes from Brachyalestes nurse, assembly GCA_037974405.1. NCBI lineage: Eukaryota > Metazoa > Chordata > Actinopteri > Characiformes > Alestidae > Brachyalestes > Brachyalestes nurse. The sequence goes on along the minus strand of JBBPCY010000007.1, from coordinate 19,934,728 downwards.
AATGTATAGAAGTTACTTCAGTCATGGTTACCATTTAGAAATAAGTCTATGTATTAATTTATTTATTTAATACTTGTATTTTATAATGTTCATTTACATAACCCAGTGCACCCCCTAGCATACAAATAAGTGGATGGTCTAATACTCTCAACTCCTCTGTTAATCAGAGTAGATGTTCACACACACCAGGCAACATAACAGCTGGTCATGAGCTGCAAAGTCCTTTTTGCCACTTGCCATGAGATGCATGCTAGTAGCTTCTGGCTAGAGACACTGAAACATAACATTCATGCTTATTACACAGATCAATAATCAATACCCTCGTAGGGTCATGAAGGCTAGGCAAGTGATTTTTGACAGTAGTTAGTAAGTCTGTAGCCTGTTCCCTTTCCAGCAATGTTCCCACCTCTCCTCCACCAACTACCACTGCCATCCACAAAGAAAGAGCAACAAATGTTCATTCGTGCAATGGTAAATGACTAATGGGTTTATTTTAATTCTGATGAGGCTGTGTCTACCTGTATGTCATTGTGTGGGTTCCAGTCTGAGTCATAGATGATGACAGTGTCTGCTGTTGCCAGATTGATGCCCAAACCACCAGCTCTGGTGGAGAGGAGGAAGACAAACTGAGGGGCTCCAGGAGCTATACAGTATGAAAGGAAAACACTCAGAGTCAGTTACACTATTTACACATTTCATCATGTACATGATCACCATTCAGCCTATTAAACTTTTCTCTAACATCTCCACCAGGAAAATCCTTAACCTGAGCTAACTGGTTTCCAAAGAGATTCGTACTATCATTCACTTAAACACCTAACACAAACAAAAACCTGGAGGAGGATATTTAGCATCATGATAACTGGTACATTTGGTGTTTTCACAGTTATGCTTGCACCATACAGTATTACTGAAACTAAAACTGTGACACACTGATTTGCCTGCTCTGAAGTCACACGGAGACCCTCACCATTGAACCTGTCGATGGCCTCTTGCCTCATCACCCCTGTGACTCCACCATCAATCCTCTCATACTTGTATCCCTCGTTCTCCAGGAAGTCCTCCAGCAAGTCCAACATCTTCGTCATCTACAGGACAGAGAGAGAGAGGGAGGGAGAGAGAGGGAGAGAGATGAACCAGTGTGTGAGCCTGATAAAACCTGCACATACACAAGTATCCAGACACATCTGTTAATATGTGGATTCAGCAATTTTAAGGTCCAGCTATTGCTGAGAGGGGTGTTCAATGACATACATCGCTCTACAATTTCCAAACAAAAAACTCCCTGTAAACGGCTGTAAAACTGCATTCTCTAGGGTGATGGAGTCCCATCCAGTGCCTTTACAACGAGCTGGAGTCCATTTGTGAACCAGAACTAATCACCCAGCATCAGTACCTGACATGTATGTGTGTGTACACTGAGTTATGTTAGTGTTCATGTTTTTATGTTGTATATGTGTATGTTGTGTTTTTGTTGCAGTTTGTGCATGTATTCTTGTATATGTACTTGTGCATGCCGGTGAAAATATGACTAATGTGAGGGTTTTTGTGTTTGTTTGGGTTTGTATAAGCACCTGTGAGAAAATCAGCACTCTGTGTCCTCCCTCCTTCAGCTTCTTCAGCATCTTATAGAGCAACATCAGTTTCCCAGAGGCTTTTGTGAGGGCCCCACCTTCGTACATCCCATTGGGCATTTTTGGAGCTTCCTGACATCAACAGTAAATAGAAATCAGCAAATTTCAAAACCCACATTTGTGTCAGCAGAGTAATGTCCAGTTTTTCCAGTCCCTGATTATCACCACCCTTCATAATCTAAGTGGAATCTTACAGTGGCAGCCGTGGGGAAGAGGTAGGGGTGGTTACAGCACTTCTTCAGGTCCATCACCACATTCAGCAGAGACACTTGATTCCCACCACCACGCGTGTTCAGAGCCTCAAAGTTACGCGTCAGGATATACTTATAGTACTTCCTATTACAGACAAACGGACACATAGGCACAGCATTGGAAGCCTAGTGAGACATACATGCTGTATTTTTGAAGATACTGAAAGAAAAGATTAAATAGGAAAAATGGTGCAAAATGTATGTATTTGTATACATATACAGTAGAGGCAAAGTCTTAGACTACTTTAAAAAAAATTAAAAACAATTTAAGAAATTACAAACAAGGTTATAAGTAAAATAAAAACTAAATATTCAAGCTTCTGAACTATTTCTATGTTACAAGTTAAATGTAAGGTCGTAAAAGTGGATCTGATGCACTCATTGGCGGCTCCCGCACAAACTTGTGGAGTTTGAAGGCATGCTGTCATCATTCATTCTTCGTATGATACCGTTCACTAAAATGTTTGATAATGGTTTGATAAACTGTATCATAATATAATCAGTATTGATTTAGAAAATAATTCAAAATAGAAGGATTTCCACTGCTGTTCTCTTTTGTTCCCCACTGTATATATTCCATATAAAACTTCAGGACTACTTCTAAGAGTTAAACTGGATTTCTACCAAACATAGTTATACTGGTCCATTTCAATACTCTCAGCATTTCTTCTCTCATTCTTGTTTCTTCAATACCTGTACTGTACTTTCACTATCTCTGCCTCTGTTACCCCCTCCCTGTGTCTCTTACTTTTGCATGGAGCTGAGTTCCACTCGGACGATGAGTTCTGTTTTAGAGGGCATGTGTTTAAATACGTCTGCCTTCAGCCTTCTGAGCATGTGTGGTCCCAGCATGTCGTGCAGCTTCTTGATCTGGTCCTCTTTAGCGATGTCAGCAAACTCCTCTAGGAAACCCTCCAAATTACTGATACACATGCACAAAAGTCTTCATGTCAGAAAACGTCTTCAGGACACTCTCTGTCATTACAAAATCAGCCATACATGCATGATCCCTCTTACACACACAGCAAGGCCCTGGCTTTTTATCTACCATGCAAAATATCATGAATACATAACTGTTTAAATCTGTATTGATCTGATCATTTTTTTATTTTTTATGTTAGAATGTACACTAATCCCTCGCTTTTCACGGGGGTTACGTACCAAGAGCACCCGCGTGTAGTGGAAAAAACGCGTTGTTGTGTTTTGGTAAAAAACATACCTCAAAATGCCTATTTTTATAGTATAAACCCTAAATATGCCCCCAAACATGCTCCAAGAACACTTTATTTTCATTTTAAACTTTAAACTTTATTTTCATTTTAAAGAAAATGTAAATGTAAAACTGTAATCGCCTCTTTTCAAGGTAAACCTGTCTTTTAATTTAAATTCCCCGCCGAGATATGCAACTTGGAAGGTTGTATGACAACATTATTGGGACACACCCGGTTTTCGGAGAATAAAACCTGATCTACTCGGGCTAAAAATACAAATGAGGGCTCGTTGGAAAGTTCTCCTGGAGATCTAC
>JBBPCY010000007.1:19914230-19931218 GCA_037974405.1 Brachyalestes nurse | reverse complement strand
TTCGGAGAATAAAACCTGATCTACTCGGGCTAAAAATACAAATGAGGGCTCGTTGGAAAGTTCTCCTGGAGATCTACCGAACTGTGGAGTTTGAAGCATCTGAGTGCTTTCGTGGGACAAAAGTATTGGGACACCATGGCAAGGTGTATGGGTCCCCTTGTGTGAAAACATCCCTGAAAAAATATATCTATTGCCACAAAAAAGCAAAAAAAGGCAGAGGATATTTGCTATTGTGGGGACTTCCATGTAAAACTGGGGGAGTTCGGTTCTAAAAAAAAATCTGCATGTGACTGAATCCACAACTCCTGATCCGCGAAAACTGGGGGATTACTGTATTGTTTTTATTGTCCATATTCTTCTTCTGGATAAATAAAATTTACACACATACTGATGTCAGAACACTTGCCTCTATACATTATAAACTAGCACATACAAAGATAGAGGGAGCAGACACAAACAAACTATGGGAATCATACTTGAATCTCTCTGGAGTGAGAAAGTTGAGCAAATGGAAGAGCTCCTCCAGGTTGTTCTGGAGTGGAGTGCCAGTCAACAGTAGCTTGTGTTGCAGAGGGTAATTATTGAGCACTCTAAAAAACTGAAACAATTATAACGACAAAGAGCAGGAGAAAAAATATTTTAATTGGTGCAACACTGAGTTTACATAAACTAAATACATTTCAATTCTAGTACTTTACTTTGCTTGCGTTCAGTGTTCAGTAATTTAATTTGAAACAGCCTGTATACTCACTATGACTTCTAGAAGTCTACAGATTAGAAAGTCCACAGAAAATAACAAAAACTGTTGAATTGCCAGGCAGACTCACCTTTGACTGGTTGTTTTTTAGTCTGTGAGCTTCGTCCACTACAAGACAGGCCCAGTCAATGGAGCCCAGTATAGCCTGGTCAATGGTGATCAGCTCGTAGGATGTCAGTAACACATGAAACTTAACAGCTGCCTCTTTCTGCAAGAAAAAAGATCTTATAAACACAAACCAAACACCAAAATGAACACAATAACTTCACCCATGTATGTTTAATAAAATAACCAGTCAATAATGCTGGATGATCATTAAATATATGAATACATATGTAATAATCATAATGTTCTGTATTGTAAAAATAAATGTTTTGTAGTGTAAATACACTGTTCAATGAAAAAATAATAATAATTTTAAAAGATTAAGTAAGTCACCTTCATCTTGGACGCTTTCTTGCCACCCCGGATAGCATTACCCTCAAAGGTGAACTCGTTCTCCCTTATGACAGCTCTGCTGTCCTTGTCACCCACGTATGTGACTACATACATGTCAGGAGCCCACATTTCAAACTCACGCTCCCAGTTAATGATGGTGGACAGTGGGGCACTCACTAGGAATGGCCCCTTGGAGTGACCCTGGACCAAGGACAAGGATTTTGTTTTAAAAATATATACAAGGACACCCATAGTAACTTTCAGATGTGGTAGTGAGTGAAATACTGACTGCTTTAGACATTCTTTACTGGTAAAAGCCATTTGCATTCACAGCTTCTGCTGTCAGCCTGTTTTCTATCTGCCACTGGACTTTTACACTTACAAATACACTTTATGACCGATTAGTTTATGTGCCACTGAACTACTCTTTAAATATTCCTAAAAACAACATTCCTAAAAAAAGCAACAGTATGCTTTCTGTCAACACTTACCATAATAATGTGCAATTATAAGAGCAATATTCATTGCAAGTGTGATATTGATTACTTGATAAAGAGCAGAATATCGTTACATTCCCTCTAGGATCGTTAGAATTCCTCTTACAACATCCTCTGTGAACATCTTACTACAAAATCCCAGACTGATATAAACACTCTCAATATGTTAATATAGATTCTCACAAGTTTATATGGCTAAATATAGCTCCCACTAGAGAGAGTTAGTGATGATGGGCCCTGACGCTGAGCAATAAGAAATGGTTTACTTTCAATGTTCCAATTCATCACAAGGGTGTTGGATGAGTTCAGGGCTGTGTGCAGGCCAATCAAGTTCTTCCATACCAAGCCCGGCTTTGTGCATGGGTGCACTGTCAGTGCTGAAGCACTTTGCAGTCACATTTTGTCAGCTGTAGTGCCTTCATGGTTGAGCTGTTGTTCCTAGACGCTCCTACTTCACTATAACAGTATCTGTAGACGACTGGGGCAGCCCTGGCAGCGCAGAAATTTGATGAGCTAACTTCCTTGAAATGATCTTTGAAAGTCTGGAAGTCACCAAGCTCTTCAATACAACCTACTCCACTGTCAGAGTATGATAATTTACTAGGACTGTCTTTTTTTCTGATAATGTAGACAAACAACATAAATGTAACCACACAGGTACAACATGGTCCTTAAGGTCCAAATGTGTATCTTACATGAGGTACACTGCATCTACTTTTCCAGAGGAAAGGTGCATCTTTGCACCTATTTATAAATCATTGTCCCCAAACAGACACACACAAAAAATCACATACCTCTTTATAGAGAGAATAGAGGAAGACAGCAGTTTGTACAGTTTTGCCGAGGCCCATCTCATCAGCCAGGATGGTGTCAGTGCCCTGGGCCCAAGAGAAACGGAGCCAGTTCAAGCCCTCCAGCTGGTATGGGTGAAGTGTGCCTCCTGTTGAATCCAGATAGTCTGGCTGCCTGTCAAACTTTATTGTGGGCTGAGAAGAAGAAAGCCAGAATACAGAAAAAAAGGGAAAGACAACATTGAAAAAAGAAAGAGTAAGGTGTGAGAGTAGGGAGTCCCCTCCCATTAATTACACATTCCCCCACTACACAATCGGTGACCTACAGTGATATTTCTATGACACTGTTTTTTTAGTTTATTTTTCCAGTTCCATTTTGCAAACCCAGAAGATCTGCATAATTGGACTGCGAGTGAAAAAATGTTTTAAGTATGGGTTGCATAACTATTAATTATTGTTTTCAATTAGTCATTAAAAAAACAGTTGACTAGTGCTTTGACTAGATACTATGGTGACAAAAAAAGCTGTTACGGAAATTTAAAGTGGGTTGCTCCTTGAGGTTAGCTCCAGATGCTGCATACTGAAGTGGATGTTGAGGTGGATTATTGTTATGTGGTGTCTTTAATGAGTAGGATTAAAGATACTACAGAAGGCCCAGTCTTCACGAGTAAGCTTATCTATTGCCAATCCATCTCTATGGAAACATAGGAACTAATAGTAGACAACTGTATGGCATAATTCATAAGTAGGCTAATGCAATGTAACACCCCAATTCCCTTCCCTTTTTGTCCTTTCAGATCTACATGGCTCTTCTGGAGTCCAACTGGGCGCTGATGTGATTTGTCAATAAGGTGGCGATGCTAGACAATTCTGCAGAAGGCTTTTGATGGCTAGAAAAAGTGGAGTCACATGAGGACAGTCACAACCGACAGAAATTTGTTGTAGTGACTGACAACTTTAATGCTTGAGCATTTTAGGCTTTATGCTTAGCAGATAAACTATCAGAATTCAAAGTTTCAGGCAAGTTGTTTGCTGCCAGTTATTACTGTATGCATGTGTGTGTGTGTGTGTGTGTGTGTGTGTGTTTGTGTGTGTGATATTTTTAATGTGGCTGAGCTCATCGCTTACATCTACTACAGGGTTAGTAGGAGGCTTCTCTATCTTCCGCACTTTAACTTTCTTCAGCTTCTTTCCTGGTCTTCCCTCATCTCCAATCATTAACTCTCTGAAAGAAAGAGAGACACACACAGAGACTGATAGGAAGACATTCAAAAACATAGACAGTGTGACTGTTAGCCTGACAGCCTGATTGTTGGTGTCACAATGTCTATGTGCATTTATATTGCTCTTTGAACAGGGCACAATACAGGCCAGCAAATCAAAACCACTTATCTACATATGAAGGCACAGTAAATAAATGTATATACAAATGTACAGACCTGCTTCTAAAAGTCAGTTCAGCATGTTTTACACTCTGTTGATACTTTCTTTTTAAGGCAGTCTAGTTACTTACATTTTTAAAAACTATACATCTGTACCTGTGGTTCCAGTACTGCTGTTTGTAGGTTTCATAATCAGGAATGTCCATATCCTCACTCTCCCAACATGACTGATCATATGGCAGATCCCTCCATTTTATCAGGTAGTGAACATTATTCTTCTTATCAACACTGAAACAGAAAAACAAGTGGAAAACAGAGGAAATGAGACAGGGAAAAAGTCAGAGCATACACAGCATATAATGTGACACTAGGCTGAAAGTTGTACCTGTTTTTTAAGATGCAAAATGTTCTGTCTGTGTTAGAAGATGCAGAAACCTCTACCTGTGATTAAGGATGCGGTGTATGAGGAGCCATTCCAACTTCACGCCATAGCGACCAAATTCATCATCCATGCGGGCATAGACTGGATCTTTGATTTTCCTCTTGGTGCTTTTATCCTCATCACCCTCAGCACCAAAATCAAGAATGGGTGGCTCCTCCATATCTGTCTTACGCTGAAAGTTGCGGAACATCACTTGACAATTCAGCTCCAACTATGGAGAAAGAGAAATAGGAAGAACTTGATTGATTAATAAAAAATATTGGTATTTAGTGGTGCACATACATGAAATAAACATGTATAGTGTATCTGCATACCGGTGTGTGCGCTTGTGTCAGATACACAATATACAAGGTGTCTGTGTATAGCATGATGTGTCCATTGCATCAGAAGCAGTGTGTATGTTTTTTTTTCCACTTTCCACTTACCACTTATTTGTCCCAGAAGCTCTAAGAAAGAGGTGTGTTTGTGTGTGTGTGTGTGTGTGTGTGTGTGTGTGTTACCTGCAGTTCCAACACCCAGGAGCAATGCCAGTACGACATGTTACACCACTTGACAAAGAACTCCCTCTCTTTTCGGCCAATCATTGGAGGAGGATCTGGGGCATCGGCTGGAAGGTCTGGGGGGCGGGGTACTGGCATTGGGGGTGGGGCCTCTCCCCAACGCCAGGTCAGTACCTTTTGAACTTTGCCCTTCAGAGGGGGACACTGAGGAAAATGATGTCATTACATTCAGTAAATATGCCATTCAATCCGTCATCACCACTGATGAAATCCTTGTATGTGTCTCTGATCTAGCATGCCTAGGCTGATCTACTAGGTTAAGGGTGTACATTTTTGATCAATTTAATTTGCACAGATACTTAGACTTGTGCACACAGTGCACACACTTACGCGGCAGCGAGGACAGATCCACTCTCCATTAGGGATGTCGGGCAGCGGTGGATTTAGGCAGTGCAAGTGGTAGGAGGAGGGGCAGGTGTCACAGCACAGAAGTTCCCCACCATCCTTACACACACGACAAAACTCCATATGGTGGTCATCCTCCTCCTCCATCCCTCCATCATCCCTCCTTCCATCATCATTTTCCTCTTCTCCCTCTGAGCTCTCCTCACGTGCCTCCCACTGAATACCCTCCTTCTCCTGAGAGAGCAAAAACGTGAGAGAGAAAGACAGGGAGCAAGTGAGTGAACAGGCTGTGAGAGAAACACAGGTTAAGAGAATGAATAAAGATGGGGAGAGGGTAAGAGCCTTGCTATTTATTTATTTTGCATTATCTCTGATTATATCAACAAAACGACATATAGATAGTTGTGTTCTGACTGCTTCAGTATTTTACAGCATGGTGATTTTAGGTAAGATGTCTCTGCTTGTCAGTTTTAAAACAAACCCACGTATCTCCAAAATGAAAATACTCATTAATTGGGTCCGTTTTCAGTTTAGAACAAGGGGAATTAAATTAATTCCACACACACAACTAGCTCAATTTTGGAGCAGCCTTTAAATGACAAAAACAAGCTTTTAATTATATGTGTTCAAAGATTAACTCACACAGTGGGGGCAGCTCCAGGTGCCCTCAGGGGCTTTCTCCATGTCAGGATCCAGGCAGACCATGTGGTAGGCTCTGGGACAGGTATCACACAGAATGATCTCTCCGCCCTGCTGACATACCTCACAGTAGTCCTGATGATCTGTCTCATAGCCATCACCATCCTCAGCCACTGAAGAAGCAGCAGCAGATCAGGGTTATGGTAAACAGAGAACACAAATACTATGTGAACTAAAACAGTCTACAGGGTAGGTTTGTAAATAAACTGTCCGTGTTATCAGTTTCATCTCACCTTTCTTCTTTTTCTTGGAGCTCTTGGACTTCTTACTCTTTGATCTGCTACTGTGGACAGATCCATCACTCACTGAAAAACTGTCAAAATCACTGTCACCATCATCATCCTCGCCACTCTGCCAAATGAGTGAGGAACACAGACAGAGACAGAGAGAAACAGAGAAAAGGGAGAGGATTCCACGGTGAGGCTCTTTGTAAAGCAATGTGTGTAGCTTCTGAATGTTTGTAAAAGGCAGATATCTTACAGACGATCTCTTCCTCTTAAAGCTGCCCAGTTTAATTTTGAGTGGTGCAACTTTCTTGGCCTTAGATTTCTTGTCCTGGGCCTTGGGCTTGGTCTTCCTGCGAGCGTTTGGACCTAGAAGAGGCAACAGAAAGCTATGTCGAATGCGGTGTTGAATAAAAATTTCCATTTAACTACACAAAAAATACACAATAAACAATATAAAATAATATTTTTCTTTGCCATTTTGTCACTATTTGCATTGTTTTGTGTTACTGCTGAATTATTTCCTATCCAACCTGCATTTCCTATCCAACCTGAACAACAAGGAACGAAATTCTCCAGTACAATAAATTACTCTATTCTTCCCTCATTCTCCCCCCCTCCTCCTTACCCTTGCCCTCTTTGGTCTTGGCTTTGCGCAGTGGGGGGGCTGGGGGCTGTTGTGGGGTTTGTGTGGCTGATGTTGGAGCAGTTGCTGGTGCAGTTGCTGGGGCAGTTGTCGGGATGGTTGCCAGGGCTGTTGCTGGGGCTGTTGCTGGAGAGGCTGCCCTAGGCCCACTCAGTTCTGCCCCAGCAGCCGTTACCATGCTATCCACAGCTGCTGCTGCGTTGGCTGCCACCAGGGCAGCATTGGTGGCTGCTGAGCCACGCATGGGGTTGTTAGTGCTGAATTCACGCCACTTCGCACCCAGCACCATCATCATCTTAGACACAGCAATCTTTGGGTTTTTTGCAGCTATCAGCGGCCTGGAAGGGGGAACAGAGATGTTCATAATCTATTTCTATATTAATGTGCTATAACTACATATTATAAATAAATAATAACCAATAGAATTAGCCTTTCACAGTTGCTGTTGTTGCTAGTTTATAACAAGAGAATGCTGCAAAATTAACTTTTTTTCAAAACAAATGGTAAGAAACAAATAGTCACATACAGTCTTTAATGTTTAAATTCTACATGTTCAAACATTCTTACTGTTTATAAGTAGATATCTGTTTATGATTTGAATTCCATCATGTTTTTGAACTCCACACAGTTTCCATTTGCACAAAGTAACCCTATTCCTTCAATTTTGATCATTTTCATTAAAAAAAATCTAAGCAAATGAGAAAAGTGACATGCAGACTAAAACTTGTGAATTAAGAATGCAGACTGAATTCATATGTGTAGATTGAATATATACTAAATTCGTAGGACTGCTATGAGTTGTAAGATTATGAGAGAGTAGAATAGAGTGTGTGCTGTACCTGACCATCTGGCTGAAAGCTTTGTAATTGGTTAGAGAGCGATAGTCCTCCTGTGTGAAAGTGTAGTCTATGTCCCTCATGCCCCAGTCTGCCAAAAGCTGAGAAGATGTTTTGGGCTCCTAGGAAAAAGGTGAAGGGGAGAGCAGTGACAGTGAAGGATTCGATGTTTGATATGCCTGTAGCTCTAAAAGACACATGCATTTGAACTAGGCATATGTATGGTTATTCAAATATACGGATATCCCAGATAATATTAGTCCTCGTTTACCTAAGGGAGAGCCACAAAGCATAAAGAATCTTGTAGCTGTATATAGAAAAATTTTAAACAAAAACAAGACAAAAGTTTGTGTGCCTCCAAATTATTGTACTGGACTGATAATAAAATAAATCACATACGCCTAAAATACAATGATAAATTACTCGATTGAGCAGATCTCTTCTACTAAGATCATATAAAATTTAGAATATTTTCTTGCTGCACTATTTAAATCCTTGCTGTCCGATGGCAAAAACTTTTCAAGTGAAGGAAACATTTTTAACTTTTACTAAATGGGAGTTCATGTAATGTTTTAGTGGGGATTTTCAAATTATGGACAAATGACAAAAAAGGGCATATGAGGTTTTGTTCTAAGATCATCACACACCCAAATAGCAAGAATGTATATCCATTCTCTAATCTCCTAATACTCTCCTCACCTGCCCAATATCATCATCCTCCTCCTCTTCCTCTGGTTCTGGTTCCTTCCGTTTGTTTTTCCCTCCAGATGAACTGCCTCCAGTCTTTTCTCCACCTGCTCCTCCTTTTTTGCGCTCCTTCGATGAACTGGACCTCTTCTTCTTCTTCTTGCTGGGAGCATAGTCACTGCCCTCACTCTCTGAACGCACAGCCGGTTCTTCTTCCTCTTCTTCCTCCTGCTCCACCAGGCGCAGAGCTTCAAGTGCTTCAGGGGAGCTCACAGGCACTTCCTACAGAACAGACAGCATGTTTGGCTTCATAGTGTGACCTTTTAACACTAATTATTAACCAAAAACACATCCTAAACAAATTAATGAACACATGTAGAAAACGTATGACTGGTCAGCAGTCTATCATGGATAGGCTACAGTGGTTTGTAGTGCTTTAGGCAAGAGATAAACTGTGCCCACAAACATTTCCTTCCATACCAAATGCTGCTAGGTGGACAAGCTTTAGAAGGCCTGTAACAATCTTTATTTATGACAGGGATAGGCCCAGTCATCCAGCAGCATCAGCGACTCGCCTACACAGATCCATCTCTATTAAAACATAAGAAACTGATCGTAAACAACTGTATAGCAAAATTCATATTATGTACGTAGTACAGTATCATAATTTAATACTGCCCATGCCTTAATTTTTCCCCAACTCTACTTGCCTCTCTTAAACTTACAAGGGGTGGGGTTCAATTTGTCAGTGGAGTGGGATGGGGATGACAGAGGGCTATAGAAAAGACATATGATGACATCAGGTTGAAATTATGGAAATTTGTCACAGCAGAAGGATGGATAGATCGGTTATAGAGGTTTAAGGATGTGCAGTGGCACAGGGTGACAGTTCTGGGTGGTCGGTATTGGCATGGTGTGGGATAGGTAACGCAAAGTCCTTCAAACTGCAGGTGTACGATCTGATGATTATTCCCATCCCAACAGCAATCAACACTAATCTCATTTCAGAACATACTGAGCATTTGCTACATTTACACAATTCAGGTTCAGTCTGATTCTCAGTTCGCTACTCCTGAATGTTTATTACCCTGCGTATACTTTTGATATGGCCCTGTGGAGTGTTAGTAAGTCTGTGAAACTTTATTTGCTCGTCAACTTTATTTGCTAGTCATGTAGGTTCAGATTCCAAAACAGGGATTAAGCCTAGTCTTAGACTACCTTTTCCCACTCAATGGAAAATCTCTACTCACAGCGCTATTTAATCCAGGACTAGGCTTAATCCCTGGCGGGAAACTGACCCGTAAGGTCCAGGGGCAGGTGGATGTAGAGACTGGAGGAGTGTACTACCTCTCTGGGGGGTTTCTGTCGTTTGCTGCTCTTGCTTTCCCTGCTCTTCTTAGCTTTCTTCTTCTTCTTGGACTTGGGGGTGTCCACTTCCGATATGGGGTCCTCTGCTGCCTCATCTACAGGCCATACATACATTACTTTTAATTATTTAAAATTAATACAATAAAAGCAACTTAATTTCAGGACAAAAGTACATGAATTGTTTGTGGCATGTTCTCCTCAATTAGAAAATGTATGCTTAAAAATGTTTTAAAGTGAAACACAATAACAGTTATGCAATATCTTTCTAAACACAAAAAAAGCATACAGGGGGCATGAACAGGTGCTAGGGCACACCACGTGGACAAAAGTATTGGGACGCCTGACCATTACATTAAACCCTGAAATAACAGGTGTATCTCAATACTTTTGTCCATATAGTGTAGTATATAGTATAAAGTTATGTTAGCAGTATTAACTAATAGGTAGTTTAAATTAGTTGGGTAAATTCCAAAGATTAGACTGGATATGTTAATTTAGCAGTATTACTGGATTACTTTTGCTGGGTTTATCAGTATAACTATGCAGCCTTTATTGCTGATGTTTTGTGACAGAGGTTGACTGTGATCAACAACTCAGACTTACCTGTGTAAATACGCTCCTATTTATTACATTGCAAATTCTTTGTACTGTCGCTGCTACATATGCACATGTATTGCTGTTTAACTTTTGTTCTGCATTTTTGCACAAAACTCTCTGCTGCTAGAGTACAATACCTGTCAAAATACAGTATTCCTCCAGACTGTAGCTATTGTCGATTGCACTAAATGATGTCTTGTCTTGTGTCGATTTGTTTTGTTGCTCTTGTGTATTTTCTTGAACTGTTTTGTCCTATCTGCACTTGTGGTCTTAACGCATTCTGTTCTGTTCTGTTCTTGTGTTGTAACATGGTCCTGGCTGCACGTTGTTTCGTTTCACTATCTAAATGAAAATTAAAAACCTACTTGACTGCTTGACTTGACTTGGCTAACGTTACTTGACTGATGTGTGTTGATGCCCCCGTTAGCTCCAGCTGTAACAGAGCTCTCATGTGAAACTCACCCAGTCCTGCAGTGTGGCATCCCAAACCTCCCCTGCTGTCCTCCTCACTGGCAGACATTGTGCCTCACAAACACATCTGAAACATACACATACAATGACAGTGTTTAGAAATTTTCCTTTAGTGTCCATAGACGTGTGTGTGCAGTAATGCAATAAGCCGTCACCTCTCCTCACGGGCAGGGCAAAGTTAGGCTTCTCATTCAATAAAACAACAAAAACAAACCCAGCACGCTCGGACATGTAGAGCTGCACAGAGGGTTCAATCTGCACACACAGCCACTAATGCTAAATATCATCCTGTATCGAAATAAGTTTCTTCGTGCTGCAGAAGGGGACAGCAGCTAAGGCTAAGGCTAAGGCTAAAGCTAGCTGAGCTGTCAATCAAGTGGCTAGAGCTACGGCTAACGCACGGACACAAATTTGAATCCTGTTTCAGCCAAATAAAAAAAAAAAAACACATTTAACTTATCACGGTTTAACTCACGCCACTAAGGGTTAAATGCGGGCAGTGCGAACTACGTGCTGTCACACACCGGGGGGGCTGTGCGTGCGTGTGAGCCTGACATAAAGCAAAACAGTCGTAAGTTGTTGCCCGTATCAAATATTCACCGTTTATAAACACAGCAGGAGCCCGTTTAGGGTCTAATGGCAGCAGGCTAGAGAACTTACTTACAGGTCAGTCCGAGGTCCAGAGCTCTCTCTCTCTCACACACACACACACACGCTTCTCTGGGATTGTTTCAGGTGAGAATGTAGTTGTCAAACGTAGTAGTCAAGACAGTAAACTTTCGAGAAAAACAAGCAAACAAACAGGTATCTAAAATGTTTTAAAGCTTTGCTGCCCGTCGTCCAGCCTCCCCCCGGTTCCTTCTCTCCAGCGTCGTCAGTGACCACAAGCTAACATCCTCATACACAAAGAGATCAGGGGGTAGACATCCCATAATAATCCTGAGCACTCACCCCCCCAACACACAGACACTCACACACTCACACACACTCAGCAACGTACAGACCATAATAGTCACTCTCCCCACACACTTACACACACACATACACACACACACACACACACACATACACACTACATACACACTCCTCCCTTCCTCTGACCCTGCCCCCATAGCAACCAAGTTACTATGGAAACAGCCCCCCCACCCTCTCTCGCTGGCATCCCATAATAGTCATGCAGGCCTTGCTGACATCCCATAATAAACACAACTCCTAAAAGAGAGGTGGGAGGGGAGGTAGAAAAACACCAGTCACATGGTCTCCAGGGAAACTCCAGGCCGCTAGCGACAGACCATAATAGTCTGCGGTGGCGGTTTGTCCACCTGGCTGCTTCTGTTGCACCCCACAAGCGACCAAATGCCCCGCTGCCCCTTCCAAGCAGGCACGGAACGTCCCGCTTAACCAGCATGTCTGCAGTGGAAAGGGCTTCCAGTGCCAGTGCTGCTCTCAGGGTGGCAGGTAGAGACTAATTGCCCCAAGAGGGGCTTAAACAGCTTGTCTTTGGGGCAGGAGAGAAAAGTAACAGAATTAAACAGGCTGTCACAAACTCCAGGATGGACACTGGGTGACCAGGTTACTGTAATGAAATCACATAGGCCCGAGAGTGGACAAACTATTGGACGCAACTTTTGGAGACTGAAAGACTCAAGGCCCATCTGTCTTTGGGACAAGTAAGGCTCTAACATAACAGCTAATACTAAGACTAAGAAGTATGGTTATTACTAAATCATACACACCTTTCTATTGGACACACAAGTAATATATGAGAGTAGCAGGATGGTGGGAAAGAACAGAGAGCTTGAGCACAAACAAAATTCCAGTGCAGACTCTGGGTGACGATGTTATGATTGTTATTATTATAAATTGTCACACAGGGAATGCTGTTATCTGTTTATCTTTCTACAGGACATATGAAACAACGAGATTCCTGAACCTGCATGCATGAGGAAGGCCTTATTTCCCAAAGCACAGAAACTGCACCACACTTTCAAGACACACACACTTACAAACACACACACACACTTACACACACACATACACACACACATACATAAATAGTTAATGTTTTCCGGCATATTTATAGGTAATAACGCTTGTAAAAGCTGATTATAGACTACAGTGCAGTCTCCAAAAATGAAGACTGAATGTGTTTTCTATTTGCTCATATCTGACTAAATAGACAACATGCTCAGGTCTAGACTATATTACACTGATCCAGTATAAGAGCAATATGAATCATTTCTTTAACGCTGCTTTTCACCCCTTAACAAGTTATAATTGGGACAGTAGCCCAAAATGTGTATAAGCATCAATATTTGTGGAAATGAAACCCTGCAGGTTTCTGAGCCTGTCTGCAATAGAGGATCTCCAGAGCAGTAATATCTCACTGATTTATTGTGCTGTGTCAAAAGATGAATTTTATTGTTGCCATTTTGGATCATTTTAATGAGATCGACACTGGCAATAAAGTGCTTCATCTAATTCAGTGTCAGATGGAAGATGTTCTCTCCCACTGACCTGATGTGTGTTCTATATGTTAACTTGAGGCAGGGGAGACCACAGTCCAGCACAATTTGGCTTTTTACCTGTTCAAATACACACTAAACCTAATAATGAAGATCAGCTGAATTAGATTCAGTTTGTGAAGGATAATCCCTAAAACGTGGGGGACTTAAACCTTCCAAGACCCAACACAGACTCCTCTAAAATAAGATTAAATTGGGTCATGATTTGAACATCTAAAAGTGTTTTACTATAAACAGTCAGTTGCAGTAAGACCCCACTATCTATAATGACCTGCTGCAGGAAATAGACTTAACAGACTATAAACATTAAATTAAAGTCAGAGACTGTACAGCATGTCTATTGCATTATAGTATTATAAACAATAGGTCATGGATTGTGCCTGGATTGTGCATACTAGGTTAAGAATCGTGGATTATGAAGTATAAATAATTAGTTACTCATTATGCATTATGGATTGCAGGAATCGGCAATGGACTGGTGACCTGACAATGGACTGGTGTTTCCTCACATTTCACTCTGTGAGCCCTGAGATAGACTTCAGTCCCGCCCCCCCTTACCCTAGTTCTGATAAATGGTTTATAAAACGTGTGCAGAAACGTGTGCCTACAGGCATTATAGATTGTACGATATGCATTTTTGAGTAGATAATAATTTGAGTAGAACAGATTATAGATTACCGGTTCTCTATGATGGGCTATGTTTTATGGTACATACAGTATGTGCAATAGTTGATTGTTTTTCTTTGTACTAAAGTGATGAATCTACTGTGCTGAGAGTAGCCTACTTTCTTTCTCCTTCTCCATGCTTCCTGCTCCGTTTATCCACTTGTCAACATGCAATTAAAGGTGCATGCCTACATCCCACCAACCTACACACACACACACACACACACACACACACACACACACACACAATCTTCTTCCTCTCAGAAGAGATCAGTCGCTATGGAGACTTGGGGTGGGGGTGGTTGGGCATTGGACACCAATCAGGGCTGGAGTTAGGGAGGTGGTGTCACATTGTAGCAGCCCCCCCCAACACACACACACTCACCGACATCCCATAATACTCTCTGCATGCTCAGAGAAAGCCAGACTCTCCCAAACTGCTTCAGTACCTACAAAGGTGGCAGAGAGTCAAGAGCCAGAGAAGGTGCTGAACTTACTAACTCCTAACTTACTACCTTACAGACACGTGCACACACAGCAGTGTGTATTCTTGTAGCTGTGGATGCTTCTGTGTTCCTCAGTTGTCCTACACAACCGTAGGAACAAAAAGCCTCTTTTCTGTGATTTTTTGGTAGGACAATAATAATAATAAGAAGAAAAAAAATAATAATGATCACCTATGAGTGTTCAATTGTTTTTTCATTATCCACGGGACATTTGGTCCCCACAATGAGTTAAATAAAGCAGGGGATACACACAAACACATCCTCCACAGGGGGAATGAAGACACCAAGTGGTAAGATGTGAGTCAAGCCCAGTGTCGGAGTGTGTTTTAGTATTAAGACGTACAGCACTCGTACAGTCTCTTGCTTTTCTCCTAAGAAGAAGACTGAGGCATATTGTGATACTCCTCTATTTCTTCCTGCTGACGATGGTGTTGGGAGTAGGAGGGGCTAAATGGGAGGGGTTTATTTTCCATCCCATAATAGTCCTCTTGGTTGTCCACTGCCACCTAAGGATTTCGGAACGAGGTCAGCTATATCTTCAGCAATAATAAGTGTGCGGTGTCTTTATGGACAGCCAGGACACAGTTTTTGTTCATTGCAGTCACTCAACATATCCTTCATTGCTTTCAAATCACGTTTTATCTGCTCCTAGGATAATATGGTAATGTGTCACTGTTTGCAGAGAGCAGTCTGACTGGTAAATTCAGTTAAAAACTTCATCACATAGAGGCAGACGTCAAATACAGTTTGTGTTTAGTGCATGTAAGTAGAGTAGTATAGGCCTACATGTTGTGTTCAGCATCTCTGATGGATATGGCAAAAACGTTTAGGGGTTTACACTCAAGAGTTTGAGGAGTTCTGTCAATCCACTGGACTGTAACAACAAATGACACCTCAGAAACCAAACCAAAGCACTTCCAATTAGTATCAATTAATGTTCTGCTTATAGCTGAAAACAGGCTCTGGGGAAATGGGTGTAAAAGGATGTGGTGCGAGTGGCGTTATTTATGAGAGGCAGTTTGACAAAGGGAGGAGGAGGAGACAAGAGGCGCCGGACATGACACTGGGCCACACGTCGTCATGGTGTTGCCGGGGGAGACAGAGGAAGACGTCACTGGGAAGGATGTTGGAGACTGAGAGGAGAAGGGTAGATTGAAAGAGCCACAAAGAACATAAAGGAAAAGAGTGAGAAAGATGAAGAGGCATGGACAGATGGGACAGCAGCAGAGGAAAGTGCAGAGGTTTATCATTTTCACAGCTGGAGGAGGAGCTGGAGAGAGACTCTGTCACACTTATCATGCACAGGCAGCACTTCTGACAGATAAATACCAGTCAAAAGTTTGGCAACACTATGAATTCTTTTTTACTTTTCCAAATAACATTTTTCAATTACTTATGAACAAATTCGAATGTAAAATGTGTAGAATTTTACATTTAAATTGAAACAGAACAGCTACTTACCAAGAATTTAGTTACATTTTATTTAATTATTATTATTGTGTTTTCTTGGTATAGAGTATCTTTTCACTAAATTATGGTTTCACATTTCTTTTCCAAACTATTGTTAATAGTGAAATGCCAGCAAGCCTTTTCCCAAAAGTTCCTTTGTAATGAAAACATTTTGAAAAGCTCAGTTTCCCCAAATGTTAATGTCCAGTGTATAAACCCTCAACTAACGATGACAGTCTTACTGGACCTGAAGGTACAACAATGTTCAAACCTTTAAAAACGTTCAGTTTTACTTGCCAAACATCATGCCACCGAAATACTAAATCCTACCTATGTTCACATATCCTCAAATACACAACGAAAAGTCAATGATTTTAATAAAACAGATGCACTTTATTGGGAATGGTTTGCTCATTAACTCCTTCACTATCCTTCGATAAGTTTATCACAAAACACGAACATAAAGTGTAAAGTCTTCTCCAACCATAGATGACGCAAAAACAGAAAAAAACAATGGAATGCCTAGTTTAAAATGTTCTGCTGAAACTCTCAGTTTTGGGGTCCCACTCCAGCATCCACCCTAACACTCCCTCACCACACCCCCCAACTCAGAGGTGATTTATTTTCTCCAGTTCCAATATTTGTCGACACTGCGGTTCCACTCTTGTCTAAATGTCATCCCTTCTTTTAAGACAATACGGAGGGGTAAAGGATGAGCGAGTGGGGGGTGAACAGGGTAAAGAGGGAGGGGGACACTCGTAAAACGAGTAACAAAGTTTGGGAAAATTAAACATTAGGTAAGGCGTGTTCACCAGGGTGGGATTGGACTGGGGTTGTGCTGCCCTTCCTCTCCTGCATTGTATCTAACAGGTTATTTATTGTGGAGGCCCATATTTCTTTCTCACACTCTCACACTCTGTTACCTTTTTTACGCACAACCATTTTGTAAGGGCTGCAGGATTTAAGGGCAACATTTTCTGACGCAGCCTTCACTGACACTTGGTAACACAGATGTGCACACACTCACTCACGCACACACATACACACACACACACACACACACACACACTCTCTCTCTCTCTCACACATACACACACACACA
>JBBPCY010000007.1:19902814-19914130 GCA_037974405.1 Brachyalestes nurse | reverse complement strand
ACACATACACACACACACACACACACACACACACACACACACACACACACACACACACACACACACACACATACACAGCAGAATGTTACATGTACTTTACAAAGTGCTGAACTGTACATGGGATAATTTCACCTCACACCTACACACATGCAAAAACACATACACACACACACAAACACACATACATACACAAACACACACACACACACACACACACAATACACATACACACACACACATACACAGCAGAAAGTTACATGTACTTTACAAAGTGCTGAACTGTACTTGGGATAATTTCACCTCCAAACACATACAAATGTCATGTGCATTCAAGTAGGAGACTTCCAGGTCACCCTCTCGCTTTCATGGTCACACACACACACACACATGCACATACACACATGTACGCATGCACCCACACAGAGGTGCAAAATATAATTATTTATTATTACCACACTGATGACTTCTTTAATACTGTAGCTTACTACTACTACACCTACAACTAAACGTAAACCTAAAGTTAAACTCAGTAGCCAGTGTTGCCATGAGTTGAAGGGGCTGCTCAATTGCCTTTAAGATGAGGTCACACATTGTGTCCTCTGCTAACAATGATAATGAGGCCAAACTCATTTCTCCATGTCACTCTTAATGTACTACAACCTGACCCATTACCCCTCCTATGTCCCCTTTCCTCCATCCCTCCCTCTCTCCCTCCATCCAGGCCCCCTTTATAACCCCTCTCCCAGCACTGCATCTACATTCAATCTTTCTGACTCCACTGGACTTTCCGTTACATGGAGATTGGACCCAAATATCCACTTTTTTGTTTGAAAAGGACGTACTCTCTCCTTCTATAAGGAAATAACTTTAATTAAGTGTATTAATTGGTTTTAAAGTGTTCAGTGTTAGATAACTAGAAAAGGGATGTGATTTAGAGACACACACCCCCCTTAATCAAAGGTTCTGGTCAAGATCAGCAGTAATCTTCTCTACTCTTACTTGTAATCATGAATCCAAATCCTGTAAGATGACTGGCAGTCAAGGTGGGGTTAAGACACTGTGATTCTACTGAACGCACATCTGTGTGGACTGGCACAAACGTGACTGTGCTGGATGTATTTTTGAGTGGATGGTCAGTGTGCTCCGTCTGGACTGGTAAGACTCTCACTTCATCTGACTCACCTTTGACTTTCTGGAAGAAATCACAAGAGCTTTTATATGAGCCAGTTATCTCTTCTATCACAATGCATCATACACAGTCATATGAGTTGTGGTGAATGGTGAGTATATTTTGCCATATTTCTGGGTGCTGATGTTGTTGCTGTGAGGGTCCTATAAATACTGGCTTGCTAAATATAACATTTTCCACTGGACTTAAGATGGGCCAGTTCTGGGCCTTGTCAAATTACAATAAACATTTGTGCATTTTTGACTCCAAAAGGAGTATTGTACCAAACTGCAGTTTCTCATTGTTATAGCTAAATGATTGACACATAATAGGATGTATATATTTAGAGTCATTTCAAAGTGTCACAGGTTAATAATCCTAAAGATTAGTAACTGAATAATAGCCCTGAAGCTTAACTCACACATCCTGGACTGTTTCAGCAGATATGAGGGGATAATCCCCAACACCAAAGCTGAGAGAGTGAGAGGAAACAAGAAACAGCCACACCTTCGTCCACACACCCAGACCACACC
Organism: Brachyalestes nurse; assembly: GCA_037974405.1. Classification (NCBI taxonomy): domain Eukaryota; kingdom Metazoa; phylum Chordata; class Actinopteri; order Characiformes; family Alestidae; genus Brachyalestes; species Brachyalestes nurse. The sequence goes on along the minus strand of JBBPCY010000007.1, from coordinate 19,912,429 downwards.
GCAGACGGACAGACAGAAGGACAGACAGTCTGATGCCAACTGTCTCCTCTGTGAATCACACGGGACGACTCCTCCTGCTGTTGCTATGGGCAACCCACCTCTCCATGGCGACCAACTGGCTGTAAGTTGGCACGCCTGGACATTGTTGTTTGTAATGCTATAACCTGTAAAAGATGGTGACATGTTTCTTCTTCTCACGCACCCTTTGCAGCTCACTTTTGTCTTTGTCAGCTCTTAAAACTCCATATCTCTTCTGCGCCTTTTTTCTTGTCCCTTGTTCACAGACCCTCCTCTTGTTCAACTCTTTTCCTTTGTCTGTCTTCTTTCTTTGTGGTAACATACTTACAGCCTGTCTCTTTGCAGTTCTCTAGCCCGGTTGCCTCGTTCTCGTCCAATATCGGGCGATGGGCCATGTGGGCGTCTGAGGGGGCTTTCTGCAGGACAGGTGGGGGTGTGCCGAGCACGGGGGGAGGTCATGGAGTCCGTAAGGAAAGCTGCAGAGATGGTAATCGAGGAGGTGAGAGTGATCACGGAACACATGTACAAATGTCTCAGTTGTTTGAACTGCTATGGGACAGTTGTGTTTGAAAGCAATTAGAAGACAAATATCTTCTTTGAACAATCCATGCATGATCATCTGAAATGACCAACCAGGCTTTAAACTGTTTACAGATTCCCAAGAGAATCTCCCACTGCCAACTTTGTCTAGAAAAAGACATTCTGATCTAAAGGCTTAAACTTAAATACATGTTTTTTTTCCACAGATGCAAATGTATATGTTAAGAAGTGTTAATGCTTTAAAACATATGTGGATTCTTGTCAAAACTGTTGGAAAGGTTTCCTGGGTGGCTCCTCGTGAGACTGCCTGCAAAAAGGGGTTGCAACAATATATAAAACAAGCCCAGTTTTATTGTGCTACTTAGGTCCAGTTGTCTCACTCTCACTTTCTCTGCCTGTTTGTCTTGGCAGTGTCAGCACCAGTTTAGGAACCGCCGCTGGAACTGTTCCACCACACCTCGTGGCATTAATGTGTTCGGCCGGGTGATGAATCAAGGTCAGAACCTAGACCTAATTTTTCAGTTCCTAATTTTCTATTTTTTAAAAAATCCAATAATCCCTATATGACATTTCTGATAAGTCTAAGGCAAAAAGATACATGTGAGAACTGTAAATGAGGTCTGTGTTCATACACAATTACCAGCTCTGAGAGTGGCTGATGTAATACTGACCCCATGCATCACTGAAGGCTGTGTGCTGTGCACAGGCACGCGGGAGGCAGCCTTCGTCCATGCTCTGTCCTCTGCAGCAGTGGCTGTGGCAGTGACAAGGGGCTGCAGCCGGGGGGAGCTGGAGAGGTGTGGCTGTGACCGGAAGGTCAGAGGGGTCAGTCCAGAGGGTGAGTCAAAAAAAAAGAGAGAGCTCTGCATCTCTCTGAAACTCTGTGTAGATGAGGTGGACAGGAAACTAGTCATTTTATCCTCCTATCTAAAAACAATAGCAATGACAATAATAATAATACCGTAGTCCCTTTTTTACGCAAGAACATAAAATAAACATAAACAAACAAGGAAACAAGTTGGATACATAACCACAGCAGACACAGATCCACTTCATCAGGAGTGATAGTACTGTGGTATAAAAGAAAAGTCTCTGAAACTGTACTACAGGTGTGTTAACCTCCAAAAAAGTCCCAGAAGGCCAGTGTTTCCAGCACAGTTCTCAAACGTACTTTGAAGTGACAACGTGGTCGAAGGCAGATATGCTGGACACTAGTCAGCCAGTCAGTGTTATAACAACATCTGTGACCACTGATATCTGTGATCTTGCACTGTTCTGCAGTTTTGCTGTTCAACAAACAAGCTCCCAATAGACATCTAACTAGCTATATTGAAAACACAACTTACCAAAAAATGTGTTAAAATAATACATAGTTGGTACTCTTATTTTAATGGTATTTCGTACTTTATTCATGTTTAAAAAAATTAAATGATTAAATAATCATTTGATAAAATATAATTACTTTATCTAAGTAAAGAGTATATCTATTATTGGACTGCTTTGGTACTCATGCTTGAATGTTATTTCCCACTTTATTAGTGTTTAAAAGAATCAAAATTATTAAATAATAATGATCTAAAATATAACTATAGAAGGTATTTATTATTAGACTGCTAAGAGTCTTACCCAGGAGCACAACGGTAGCAAGTGGGGCTTGAAACTGAAACTTTATGATTACCACCCCTTCACAAGGCTTTTCATGATTTTATGTGTATTCATAAAGTAAAGTGGCCCCTCATAGAAACGCGTGAACACACAACAGCACAGCATGCAGTGTGAACAGTGTGAAATCCTTTATCTGCATTTCACCCATTCACCAGGTGAAGCTGTGGGCAGGCACCGGCACAGCACCCATGGAGCACTGTGTGGGGACAGTACCTTGCTCAAGGGTACCTCAGTGATGCCATCGGCAGTCCTGGGATTCAAACTCACAGCTTCCCAACCGCAGGCCACCAGCTGCTTCTAAATGTGTTAGCCGTGAAGCATAAAAGTCTACATACGTCTTGCTTCTGCATGACAATATCAGATGGACCTTGAGCCATGTGTTTTAATCGCTGGAACAGTTGTATGCATGTTGAGCTCATGCATGGAAGGGACTTTATCTTCACTCTACTGCAAAACTGAAACGACGCCCCCTATGGTCACAGAATTCGATTGTCATAGAATTGGTGTGGCAGGTGCGACAGGCGTTATAAATCGTTTAATTGAGAAGTGACACATTCTCTCTATTACAAGCGTCTATTTAGATGTAATGAGCACAAACTTATGTCTTATCAGTATTTTACTGGTAAGATAATTATCGTTATATCAACTGTCTTATTACAGTTGTTCAGTATTTTCTTAATTGGCATATTTCCCTTTAATATAAGTGCTTTCTATTAGGCACTGGGTAAATTAAACTCTGGAAGATATGCTGAAATTAAAAATGATCTGTGATTGGCTGGAAATTATAACAGCTACCGGTTATGTACTAATATACTGGCTTTCAAACTATGATGCACGGAGCATGGTATGTGGAGGAATCTCTCAAATATTACAAAAATCATACTAGTATTGAAATACTACCATGAATTTAAATACCACGACAATAAGATAATTGAAATGGTATCTAAAATATATTTTCCCTTTCCTATATTTTTGTTTTTATTTCAGACTATTTACAAGTATCACGCTAATTAACTGTGAAAAGAATGAGCCGTAAGAACCTACACCATGATGAAAATGCTAATATTCTTACTTGCATGTGTGAATTAATTAAAGTGGTTATTTTTAATGCTCTCACTTGCTCTGTGTGTGTGATAAACAAACACACATACACACATATTCTCATTAGGAATAATTGGCCTCCTGCATGAACTGTACATAGCTCAATAGGGTAGGCCTATTCTACTGTCTTTTAATGATCATAAGAGAAGCACTTGGAGAACCCAATATTTGGAATATGCAATGTAAAAAATGTGACAACACTGCAATAACGCATAAACACTTTTGTTAGTTTTCCTCAGGTGTGCAGAAGTGTGTGTATTTGTGATTTCAAGCTCTGTTGCCAAAATAGACACTTTACAGAGACATTTTACAGAGGATGTCAATGGAATATGAGAGGAGGTCAACTAACTGTTGGTGAGGGCACTTGGCCCTTTTGTTTCCTGCCCCACTGGAATTCATTCATATTCACATCTACCTTTCAGCCCAATCAAGAGAGCACAGCTGTACCTGTACCACAATATAACAGTAAAACCGGACACCTCTCTCCCTCTTTCTGCAGGGTTCCAGTGGTCTGGCTGTTCAGATAACCTGTCCTATGGGGTGGCATTCTCACAGACATTCGTGGATGAGCCAGAACGTGCGAAAGGCACATCATCAGGCCGACCACTAATGAACATCCACAATAATGAGGCAGGGCGTAAGGTAAGCACAGTGATACTAGTATGTGCGTAAAAATGTTCCACTACTCTTCACTCAGGTTCCATTCTCCCTCTTTTTCTCTCTCGCACTTTCTTCCAGGCTATCCTCCACAACATGCAGGTAGAGTGTAAGTGTCATGGCGTGTCAGGCTCCTGTGAGCTCAGAACTTGCTGGAAGGTCATGCCCCCATTTCGCCGGGTCGGTGCTGTGCTAAAGGAGCGCTTTGATGGAGCCACAGAGGTACACACTCACCAATGACCCCTGACCCTGTCATGGCAGGAGTTGTCCCCTCTGAGTGAAGCCAGAACCATATCAATACTACCAGAGCAGGAAAAGTGCAAAACTTCCAAAAACAATTTTTGATAATGCAGAATCAAAAACTAGCACAGAAAATCCTTGCTAAATTTGATATGTGCACCATTCATTATATTACAAACCCCTCTTTTGTACTTCCACTTCCTGACCATTTTATGAGATCCCCTTCCCTTATTGCTCCACTATATTAGCGTAAAACGATAAGTTGCTCTTGGCTATTCTCAGTACAGTGACACTGGCATCTTAGTTGTTTGGTAGCGGTGCAGGGACTCATGTATAAAGCACATCAGTGTCACTGCAAGGTTGAGAGTGGTCCACCACCCAACAATATCCAGACAAGAGCAGTGCAGTGTCAGGCTAGAGAATGCCAGCAGAGACCCCAATCTCAAAGTACACCCCAGCCACGGTGAAGCATGCAGTAGTCTCTCCCCTTTGTTGGTTATTTTCAGGTGCGTCTGACACGAGTGGGCTCTCGCACAGCTCTGCTGCCAAAGGACCCCCAGGTGAAGCCGCCAGCTGCACGTGACCTTGTGTACTTGGCAGCCTCACCAGATTTCTGCCGTCTAGACCCTGAAAATGGTATTCCCGGGACAGCTGGTCGTCGCTGCAATGGTGAGGGCACTAAAACTACACTAGATAAAGGAATCACTGTAGGAATTTTATATTATTCCCTCTACGTTCTGAACATACTCTGATTAGTTGTACCACACCTCTCGGTTAATTATTAGAGAAGGAACAACACTTATGACGCTGCTTCTACGATTACTTCAGATAACAGTTAGATTACGAACAAAAGTCTTTAACTGTAACATGGAATTGGGAGCAAGCGTTTAAGAACCATTTTTTAAAACCCCTTTTATGCAGCTTACCAGTACAGCTTACTTTGTGATGAACTGTTACATTCAAAAGAATATAAAGTTTTCTTTGAAGTTTTGACATTCAGTCTGACTGAATCGAGTGCTTTCCGTGTGCTTAATTGCTGCTTTTGAAGAGACGTCCGTTTTTCCTTGTACATGCACAGTGCACAAACCAAGGTTGATTCATCTAGCAGCTTTTCATGTTTTTCTTGACTGAGATCTTAAACTGTGGCAGTCTCCATTGTACTGCCTATCTAGCTTAGTATCGTAGCAGACCACCATAATGCCAAGTAAATGTGTTTCAGAACATAAAGAAGGAGGGAGAAATTACATGTGTCTCTTTAAAATGGGGCTCCTAGAATGAATTAGGTGGAACCCTCTCGCAAAATGAAATTATGCTTATGCTGACTGCTATTGCGGATGATCAGAAGGGAATGACTCTTTCTCCCTGTTCCGCCTTTCACTCCATGGGCTGCAGGTACTTCACGGCTGGCGCCGGACGGTTGCGAGCTGGTGTGCTGTGGACCAGGCTTCCGGGCTGGAAGAGCCGAGGTGATCCAGCGCTGCTCCTGCAAGTTCTCCTGGTGCTGCTCAGTCCGGTGCCAGCAGTGTAAAAACACTGTGCTCATTCACACCTGCAAAGAGTGACATCCACACTCCACTAAGCCTGCCTTACCTTTCGCTGCAAACAGATCCTCTTCCCAGCATCCAGCCTCAATATCCAACAATTCCTACACTCTCACAATTTACTAATCCAAGGAACAGCAGAGCAGAGGGGAAGGAAATGCTATAAGATTAAACTGATGTTTTCTCACACACTTTCTATTTATCCTGTTCTCATGTTTGCGGTTCCCCTACCTTCGCACAGTATCATGAACACTACAAATAATGGCCAAAAAACGCTGCTTACAGCAAACCCTTCAAAAAAATGTTGCACGCACACACACACACACTAACTTGATCAGACAAAGCTTTAAGGCGGAAATTAACCCTGAAATAACACTTTCTTTAAGGGGCTTTAGTATGTAATAGTGTTACATATTTAGAACTAGTGCACTCTGCATCTGCAGTATTTATAATTGCTCATGTCTCTCATCTCCTATTTATTTGAATTCCTCTCCTGCCTATGTGCAAGTCTGCATTCCTGATTACTCTGTGTTGGACCAGTATGTTGTCCTGCTGCATGCTGGTTCAGTTGTTCTCTTCTTGCTGCTATACTCTCTGACTGCATGGTCAAAATAAACTGGTTTATGCACCAAATGCTGAACTAATCCACTGTAGTTTGTGTGGTGTAGAATGCATAAATCAACCCATCACACCTGTATTTGTTTCCCAATACTCAGCCATTGATGTCAGTAGTTAGAATAAAAGATATCAGGTTGTTGTGTCAGTTGCACACTTTTATTACAAATATAGTGAAATTAAAAACACCACAGAGCTGGACTAAGGAAAGGCCACACTGAAGACCTCTATATTTTGACTGTTAAAATGGTTATTCAAAATAGCAAATTTCAAACCATTACATTATCAGTAAGTCACACAATATTGCCCTATCAAAAAACAAAAATCATTAAAAAAAATCTATTTTCAAAGCGCATAACCACTAAATGTGTCCACCCAAAAAGGAAATATTAAGACTTTTAAAGGAATACTGCAACATTTTTCAAGCTAATCACTATCTGCTGGATCTGTAGCATATGATCAATTACCAATAAACTGAAAACCCATTGACTTAAAACACTTTGAATGGTCTGTTGTTGTATTTTGCCACTAAACATATATGGGAAACTCACTTTTGTAGAGTACTTTCATACATTCTTGCTTCAAAGGTATTTGTAAATTAAGCTATACGTTTGTATAATTCATTATTTAAGGTAATAATCTGTGATATTTTACCAACACTGCTAGCCTACTACCATTACGCTCCAAGAAAACACAGATGTTCCTCTCAGGTTCTTGCCTACATGCATGGACACCAGAAAAGACTTTTGAATTCTCCCTAAACGCTTGTTTTTTTTTTCAAACTTTATTCACAGACTTCAGCAGCTGTCAAGTGGCTTCTACAATAAGCGAGTTTGGAGTGGCTTTCTGTTCTTTTTAAAGGACAGAAGTCGACAACCCAGAAGTATCAGATAGAGATTAGGCTGAAAAATACAGGACATACCTTCAGTACAGTATAGCATTAGTGCCCCAGTCAGGAGCTTTTGCACCCTGCACTGTTTTCTTTGGTACTGCATGAACAATGGACTTCAAACAGCACCAACACTAGATTATGTTATTAAACTCACAGGTGATCCCTGGTGAGCCATCAAACCGCTTTGAATAAATACAGCTCTGACTGTGGTTTTAAAACATTATTTTGACAAAATGCAGTTCTTTACTCACCCTGCAGGGGAACAATGCCAAGAGCTTCACTTTGACTTGCTTGACTAAGAAAAGTAATCTATGTGGAAGATCTACAGAGGATTCTGTTCAATAGTAAAATCTTTGCAGCTCTGGACAAAAGCTCTTAAAAGTAAGCAAAATGATTTCACTGACATTTCTGGAACAAGTGTATGCCTTTCTTAAGTTCACTTTTGCTGCCCATAATTATATGATGAGAGCAATTCTCTAACAGAAATTCCTTAATTGGTTGTCTACATAGTGAATCAACTTTTTTTTAATGAAATATTGTGCTTACAGATAGAACAATGTAAGACTCAGAACACAGTACTAGTTAACCATCATTTTTGTCATAGATAAATGTTGAACTAGTTGTTCGTTCTAGCTGATGGTTGGCTTTGTCAAGTTTTACAAAATGTGAATTTAATACCTGGTTTGTTTCTCAGTAATAAGATGCCAGTCTGCAACTTAGGAGATTCAGACATACAGTATACAATCCCACATAAAGTGCTCCCATTTTTCACTAATATTTTATTTCCTAGTTGTGACAGAAGAGCTGCTGATTCAAGTCTCAAGTTTTTCTTTGTCATTGTGTAAGATTTTGAAGGCACAATAAACATTTTTTCAAATACACTGTTAAGCCCATCTCCCACTCTTCACATTTACTGTCTTTCTCCTCTTCCCATTTTTGCTTACCCATCCAAGTCTAATAGGCAAACCCTCCCAGCCCATAATCCCTTACTGTACTCTCTCCCTCACTTTTTCTGTGGAGTGTGTGTCCCTCGACCCCAGTCCTCTTCTACAGCAGAACACAGCGCTTCTTTGGTTTGGTCTCTGGAGGCTCCAGTGCTGCCAGTATGGCCTCATCAAACACATTCTTCAGTCCTCTCTGAGATAGGGAGAAAATGGCAAGTCACAATCTCACTTCTTAACAACCAAAAAAAAAAAAAAAAACCCAGAAATATTCAAAAGAGAAAAAGACAGTTTCACATATAATTCATATATTAGAAGCTACTTTAACTTATACAGTATGGGTGCTGCTATAGAAATTTGTGACATTTCTTTTGCTAATATGTCGTCTTTGGTCAAATGTAAAGGTAAATCCTGGATTTTGGGTAAAACTCACACACACTACAATGATACACTGATCTGAGGGATTATAAGGCACCTGTAATGTGCTAAAAATATTGCCTTTACCTGAGTGAGAGCTGAGCACTCCACATATTTGACTGCTCTGAGGTCTCTGGCCAGCTTGTCGCCACTCTCGGGCGATAGGGGGCGCTGCTTGTTCTTGGCTAGTTTCTCCACTGTATTACTGTCATCTCTCAGATCCACCTGGGTGCCCACCAGCAGGAAGGGAGTGCGAGGACAGTGATGGGAAATCTCCGGCACCCACTGACAGAAGCAGGGAAACCGTTATCAGAGAACAGAACTCTATTTCAAATACTGTTAAATGGCCTCTTAAAAACAGCACGGATGCAACTACAAGTACTTCCTTAATCAATTACTCAAACAAAATCTTAGTAGTTATTTATTATTTTTATTAATTGAACCATTATGATCTCTGCAGCTTCCTATCACTTTGACTCATCACGTGCTGCCATCACTCAAAGTTCTGTTTGCACAACAAACAATTTCTTCTTTTATGTCGCAGCAAAACAACAGAAACCATACCACCCTCAACGCTTCCTGTTTTTCTGTCTGAAGGGCCGTGTGTACATGAACATGCATACAGATTAGACATGGGATGATAACCGGTTTCAAGGTTTACCGCGGTTTGAAAAAGTCACGGTTTCAAAAAAAAAAAAATTATAATTATATCGTTCCTACGATATGTGCATTGTTGGTATTGTCAAAGGCCTCGTTTATGTAGCAGTGCGCTAAAGGAACAGACTGATTTATTTACTGTTACTTTTGTAAATGTGTTCTGAGGAACTAATGCCCCACCTCTCCACAGAACCTCCAACCGATTAGGACTGTGAGGACGGCACGCTAGCCAATGGGAGCGGGGGAGAGGGCGAGACCTAGACTCAGAAGAAGATGGCAGCATCCAGAGAACACTCTCACTGCTGAAGCACACCAGAGAGAAACAGTAGTT
>JBBPCY010000007.1:19853127-19894763 GCA_037974405.1 Brachyalestes nurse | reverse complement strand
ACAGCACCTAATCTTCTCCCATAATGTTTCACAAGATGGGAGAATACAGAAAGAGGGATCTTCGACCATTCCTCTTTCAACCATCTCTCTAAATACTTCACTCTCCTCCCCCATACTTCACAGTGGGCATTAGGTGCTTTTCTGTATCCTCATCTTTTGTGTTTTGCCAGACCCACTTAGAGTGTTTGTTGCTCTATCTTGGTCTCATCTGACCCAGTACCGCTTAGCGAACTCCAGGCGTTTGCGTTTATGATTGTGAGTGAGAAAAGTTTTTTTTCTGTGCATGCCTCCCAAACAGCTTGTTGGCATGTATATATAGCGCCTGATGGTTGTTTTGGAGACTGTGACCCCAAGATGCTACCATTTGTTGCAATTATTTAACACTGAGCTTTGGAGAACTTTTTATTTCTCTTACCATCCTCCTCACTGTGTGTAGAGGCAAAATAAACCTGTGTCCTCGTCCAGGCTTGTTTACCACTGTTGCAGTTGTTTTAAACTTCTTAATGATTCCTCTGGCAGTAAATATGGGCAGGTGTAGGCGAGTGGCTATTTTCTTGACTCGTAAAGGTTGACACACATCTGCCTTACTTGAATGGTGTGTTCCATTGTCTTTCCCATACTGAAGAGAAATGGCCTCTGTGTTACAGCATATTTACACCACAGGGAAACTGAATGATGAATTACTAATTAAATGTTTCTAGATACTCTGATCAAATTTGTAAACTACTATAGAAATGACATAAATACTTCAACATTTATTTCCTAGGAATTGTTAGGGGTGCCAATAATTGTGAAACAGGTGATTGTATGAAAAATAATTATTTCTTAGTCAAGGATTTTTTAAAAGTTGAAGGTTACATTTTTCTACAGTTTTCAGTGTGAGATTATGCTTCTGCAATAAAATTATTTTAAGGCTTTTAACACATCTTAACCAGGGGTGCCAATAATTATGGAGGGCAATGTATTAGAGATAACATCTCAGTGGTGTGATGATTTAAGCATGCACTTTGCAGGATGCTAGGTACCTTTGGGGTCTACAGTTGTTTCAGTTAGATTTTAGCATAAGCAGCATTCTTAACAGGTACAGAACACTGACAGAAGCTAAATGGATACCAGGTATCAGGTCATAAATTGGCTGGAGGTTCCCAAATTCAGGGTTCCCAAACTGAGTTCTGGTGACCCCACACTATGCACATTTTTCACTCTGCACATTTTTCAATCTAACACACCTGATTCAGCTCTGGCCTTGTCAGTGGGGAAAACACAATATTTTTAGAGTACCCAGGACTAGGATAGGAAACCCCTGTTCTAATTAGTGAATTCAGCTACGCTAAAGCACCTCGTCTGTAATTATTTAAACGTAGACCTGTGTCATTTACATACGTATAGATGACAGATGGATAAAGTCCATTGTTGTTATACTTAACATTTGTGAAAGTCACAAATTGCTGCGGCCTGCTTGGAAATTCTGTGCTCTTAATCTCTCTGTGTAAAGAGTCAGAAAAGTAGTGAAGTGAAAGTGACTATTCTGTCATATGTGAACACGCCACAGTACACAGTGTGAACAGCACAAAATTCTTCCTCTGTATTTAACACCAAGTGAAGCAGTAAGACCAGGATAATTTAAAAATAACTATAAAATATATAATGTAATTCCAGAAAACGTATGATGCCATGAGAATAGGAAAGAATTTCTTCTCTCAGGTCATTACACACCTCAATCAAAAATGAATCATAATTGTACACACACACACACACACAAACACACTGAACTGCCTGAAACGAACAACTAACACCTAACTGCCTCTGTACATATGTCTTTATTTGTTATTTACTGCACATTCTCCATCCTGCCATTATTTGCACAGTTATTATTTATTGCTGTCTACGTCTGTATTGGCATTTCTCCTGCTACAATACAGTATCTGTCATGAAACCGTATTCCTTCGACCTTGTACTGCAGCTGCATTTGTCGACTGCACTAAACATCGTCCGGTCCTGTTGTTTTGTTACTCTTGTGTTTTACTTTCATGCTCTCTTTTGCTATCTTTGCACTGTGTATTTTGTCTTTTCTGGATTTATGTAGTCTTGTGGTGTTCTGTTTCTGTTCCTGTGTTACACCATGGTCCTGGAGGAATGTTGTTTCATTTCAGTTTTTACTGTGTACATGGCTGAATTGCCAATAAACCTACCTGACTTGCCTCCAACTGCATCAAGCTGCTGAGTAACAAATACAAATGCTGTTGGTTTAGCAGTGCAACATACTCTTATATATTATAGGTGATATGGTCATATGTTGTCAGAAACCAAATATGGAAATCTGTATGAGATTTAAGGCATATGTGCTGATTAACATGCATGGGAACTGGTGAAATATAAGCTGCATTGGCATTGTAGCTAACAACGAAACTTTGGACAACAAATACGTATTAACAGATCATCTATATTTCAGACCAGGGGAAATTTGTGTACATTTAATTTTGTTTGTTTGTGCAGAAATATTGCTTACCCGTAGTTTTGAAAAGAGCTTAATGAATGATATTTTAAGTCTGACAGCATATCATACCATAATTTGTGATTATTTATTCCATAATACACTTAAATATGATGTATTATGACAGTTGTCCACCAGTGACTGCTGACTTTCGTTAGTGAATTAACTAAGCAGGGTAAAATGAAGTGGAGTCATTTTAGTGTCAGTAAATGCCACTACTCTCTGACTTCTCCACTAATAGCATAATTATAGAGGTTTCATTTTAGCCGCACAGCATGTGAGCAATAGGACATGATGTAAGTTGTGGGCGTGTTAGTATTTAATGTGTTAATAGCACACTGAAATCGAACAGTTATCGTCACTCTTTTGCCACTGAATGAATACAGTCAGCTTCATAATTATTGACATCCTTGACAAAAATGGATAAACAGCCTCACTGTCACACTCTTTACTTTACTGCTTTTAATTTTAAATTTACTGCTTTTAACAAAGGCCATTTTTAAAGTACACTATGTGTCACAATTATTGGCACCCCTGCCTTTAATGTTGCAGGATTTCCATTTGCCAACACACCAATTAGTCTTCTTCTACAAGGCTTGATGAGACTGAAGAATACAGGGAAAGATTTCTGAGACCACTTCTCATTTTATCCTAACAAGGTTCTCAGAGACTTTGGAGGAAAAATAGTCCCAAAACACCACATATCCTCCACCATTTAACTGCGATGATTAGGTTAATTTTGGTATAACCATCCTTTTTTATACCAAAAGCTCTATTTTTCTGTCATCTGACCATGGCGCCAGAACCATTATAGCAGGTTTCAAAATCATTTGTTTGCCCCCCCACACACACTTCTTTCCTGGACTACAGCCAAGACGTAGAGCTCTGCATGCACCGCCTTCTACTGCAAATTCAGGCATGTAGTTAACAAATTTTAATCTAGTTTATTTGCTGCGTTCTTTACTTTTCCCCGTGTTGCTGAATGACTGAAGAATTTTGCACTTGTGTCAGCCCACATTTATACCCTAGTGAAACAAGGGAAACGTTCATAATAATTTCATAATAACTGGTCTGAAAAATATATATCGTATTTTTTATATATCATATTTTTCTTTTCTTAGACTAAATGTACATTAGTTAAAGCTCACATTTTCAGTGTGAGATTAAACACGCTGACATTTTTATGCCCTTTTCTACTTATCTTCACCAAGGGTGTCGGTAACTATGGAGATGGCCGTAAGTCATGGGAAAAATGCAGATTTAGTAGGAAAAAATAAAGAAAAGCAGAGTCTCCTCACTTCTGTCTGTTCATCCTAAGGTAGAGTATATTATAATAACTGGTAATCATGTATAAATGTGTAGGGTTTCCTAAAACCTGACTCTAGATGCTTTGTGATATATATGCTTTTAGGGTTTTAAGTTTTATGTAGTACTCCATTCTAACCTTTAATGTACGCAATGTATACAATAAGATAATAATAACAGGAATACATAAAACAAAATGACTCCTTTAGATAGCTATATCTAATCTTTAAACAGCTGGGTATGACAGATTATTCTGACAGCACGTAACATTTGCTTCTATGGCAACACTCTTATGCAGAGAATTTTACAAAAATGTCCAAACTGTGAAATACAAAGTGATAAATACATGCAGAATCAGAAGATAGTAGTGTTAAATTGATTGAACGTAAATGTAACTGCAGATTAAGAAAACTTTAAATATTTTATGTGTGCTTAAGCATTACCACAGATGAATATACACACTGCCATTTTACTGCCCAAGACTAAACAGAATTTTGCCGCCACCAGGTTCTGTCCAGTTTCTTTTTTGTTGTTGTTTTTTCCGTTGACGGGGAAGAAGAGATGTACCTGGTGCTGCTGGACATTGTAAGATTTACAGGGATTCAAGAGATCCTGTTGTATTTTGGGGTGGTTGGAGCGTGAGGGCTTGGGACCTAAAGCTTTGCCGCATATTACTCTTCATCATGAGAAAAAAGCAGAACAGGCAGCAGGAGTGTTGTTATGGTTCAGTCTGCTGCTGACAACACGTCACCCTATGGTACGCAGCCACCGGTTATGTTGGTATTGTGTCTGACACTCAGCGTAAGTACACAAATACGAATGACAATGCCCAGCAATGCATGCCAAACACACGGCCCCCAGTGTAAAACCATGTTTGTGTAGCTTGAAAGATTTGTTTTGTGTGAAGTAGGCTTTTGGCCTTAATTGCAGAGAATATGCACTAGTATTTTGGGCACATACAGCTAGTTTAAACAAGCATACTTCTTTCTTAAAAGGGGTCATATTGTAAAAAAAAAAACAAATTGCTATACTTTGTCAATATTGTTAAGGTTTTAACTGTATAATCCACTTTATGGGTTTCATGGGTGTAAACAAAACTCCAAAAACAATCCTTTTTGAATACATCAGTGGCAGTGATGTCACAACTGTGAATATGTATACATGCATTAGTGAGCAAAATTAGCACCTCAATTAGCACCTGCACTCTACTGTAAACCTGTTTACAGGCACCCTGTAAACAGGTTTACAGTACAGGCACCCTGACGATCAGTCACTGTTATAATTCTGCACATACTCATTGTGGTTTTTCTGTGCTGCTAACCATGCAGTACGAATAAGAAAATGATTCCAGTGCAAAATATGCTCATGTGCAATAACGTATATATAGTGCAATCTTTTAATTTCTGGTAAACTTTTCATTTCTGGTAAACCTACACTGCAATACTATCACTCCAGAAGGTTGCGTAATGTCCACATTTGCTGTCTGTTGTCCTCTGTTTTTGTAACCTGCACTCTGTTGAATGTTGTATGTTGCTATATGTTGCACTGCGGTCCATGGAGAAATGTTGTCTCATCTCACTGTGTACATGTACACAGCTGCTGATGAAAATAAAGTAACCTTGAACCTTGAACCTTGAAAAGTCTCGAACCACCCCTCATTTCTTGCTTGGAATTCAATTTCTGCAAAAATTTCTGCAACAGTCTGGAGCGCATTTGTTAAAACATTGCACTGTTCCCACCTCCTGGAAAGCAGCTTTATGATGGCAGTGGATGTAGTCAGAGCCGGTTGAAGACACGTGTAACTGTGTGTGTTTTTTGATAGAAAATGGTAGATAAGCCAACATAAAAATGCACAAACACAGGCATGCTATTACAGACTAAGTGTAGGCTTAGCATATTTAATATGTTAACACTTCTCCTGCCATGTTAGGCTTTAAGTAAATATTTAAAAATTCCATAAAAACTCAATAATAAATAATAATGTAATAGAGGCGGTACATTGTTTTATATACAGAGCAATAATAATAATGATTATTATACTAAAGCATGCTAACTACAAATGAAGTAATTCAGGATTTAATGAATTAAGAAATGACCAAACAATAAAAGATTTTACGGATGTTTAGTACTCAGTAGTCCTATTCATTTAATAATAATAATAATAATAATAATAATAATAGCATCATACACTAAAGAATAATTTACATGCATGTTCTATAAGCTGCAAATATTGATGTTTAAGATGTCAGTAGGATTCAGTCCAGTGAGGAAAGTGAATATTTCCCAATGTTAGCCAAGTGCTAAAACAGAGAACCTCATGGAAAGCATCAGCATTGTCATAACAGAAATTAGCATTATCATAACTGTCATGCAGGCTACATGCAAAGTGTAGATTCCTGTGTTAAGTACAGCTAACACTATGTGATGAAACACATTTGTGTATTTTAGCACTTTTAGTCATATTTGTCCACTTTGCAATGTACCTATAACGGCCTAACGTTGTACAATCACTCGTGGATCATTAATTTACTACATAATCCATTATTTTTCTGCTTAAAACACTATGCCTTGTCAAATGGCAGAATGTAACTTACCATGTAAGCTGGAGTGCACTTCTTAACTGTATGTGTGTGTGCCAGTGTGTGCATGAAATCTTTTATTGCTCCTTTTTTCACGTATATTGTCTCTCTTTCCTTTGCTCTCTCTGTAAAATCATCATAAGACATGAACAAGCTTGTCACAGATATTGTCAGATGAATAGAGCTCTAAGCGTGTGTGTGCTTTCATTTCAAGTGTTTACATTTCCTCTCTCGCTTTCTTGTCTGTATGAGAAACGATTTCCTTTTACAAGACGACTGCAGGCTTCGAACAAACTGGGATGTAACAGCCACCCAAAAAAAAAAAAAACCCAAATATAAAAAAAAAAACAGCAGCTTATTGAGCCGTAAAATAGACAATGAACTCAATCATAAGACAATAAGGGTTTATAAAGGACAGTGAAAAAAGCCACGACTGTGTCTATAAACATACAGCTAAGCTCTGCCAAACAGTGCTGAAATTACACACAGGAATAAAACAATGGCCAACCACAACCCATATGTACTCTACATGATAAGAAATTATTTGAAAATAAATGACAAGATAATAATACTAACAATAGACTGGTGGTCAAACAGAAATACCTTCTTTTTTTTTTTTTTTTTTTTTTGCAATGATCATTTATATACACACTAAGACTGTCTGAATTAGTCAAGCCTATCCAGTCAATATATGGCTGCAGGTTACAGGTTTCAGCTCTGCAGGAGCACCCCTAATTCCTCAGGTTTAATCAGTTCTCAGTCTACAAACAGTCAGTGAGTTGTGTCAGGTGTGCTCCTGCTTGGTTAGAATAAAAATCAGCCCAGACTGGCTATTGAAGATAAACCACATCCTTCCGCTGCAACCCACACAAACTATTTGCCAGCCATATCCTTTAGACAAGAAAAGGGAACATTCTGATTTTGGGGGGAGGAGGGGATGAATTCAAAAAACAGCAATGACACTTGCAGGTGAGCAATTATTTTTAATTGCTCACATGCTTACTTTTTCACATCCAATACTGATACTGCGGCCTCGCATAATGATACTGATACCAGTCAGATATGGTGTTTTCCCTTCTCTTAAACAACCAAACTGTTAATGATACATTTGGCTGGATATATTTTGTTTAACACAACCTTTACCTGCATTTTAATTCCTACATAGGACACTATGTATTTAAGACAGACTTGCTGCTCATTATAGTATTATTATAGTAATTAATAAACAGTGTTATAGTAATAAATAGTAATTCTAGTAATGATAATAATATTATTGGTGAAAGCAGTAGTACAGTAGCAGTATTAGTAATAATAAATAATGACCACTTAGTAGAGGCAGTATAGTAATAATTATGCATGATAGCAACAATGAACTATTACATTGTTTAATGAATTAGGAAATTACCAAATAAGAAAAGATTTTACGGATGTTTACTACTAGTCTGTATCATTTTTCAATTCCAGATACTTCTACCTTGGTTTAGAAAACAGTGTTTGACATTCAGCATTTGACTTCAGGCTTCAAGGTGGTGCCAAAAACTACAAACTGATTGACCGACTGATTGATTGATTAGTAGTTAACAGCTTCACCTACTGTAAGCCTACACAAATACACACACACACACACACACACACACACACACACACACACAGAACTACAATCAGTAGAGGGAGCGCGAGCAGTCAGAGGACAGACGTGGTGAAAACGCACGCGCACTTCCTCGGGCGGTTACTATGGTTACAACACAATGGAAGACGGGACAAGAGGGAGAGAGAGAGACCTGAGAGAGAGAGAGAGCGAGAGAGAGACCTGAGAGAGAGAGAGAGAGAGAGAGACCTGAGAGAGAGAGAGAGAGAGACCTGAGAGAGAGACCTGTGAGTGAGAGCGAGAGAGAGAGACCTGTGAGTGAGAGCGAGAGAGAGAGAGAGAGAGAGAGAGAGAGAGAGAGACTCAGTGGTGGTTCTGGATCATTCAGGTTTTTTGTGATTTTAATTAGTTTGTTTCTCAGGCTGTTTATTTGTTTTTGGTGTGTTTATATTTGTCTTCATGCAGATATTCTCAGGGACACAAGTATACAAATGTGTGTGTTTGTGTGCATGTTTTCTTTGTGTTTTATCATAACTAATGTTTGTTAAGCAATATTGTATAGTACAAAGCAAGTGACAAACTGAAAACTGACCTTTCCTCTCCTGCTGATAATTAATTAACTTTCTGTCTATTTTTGTTTCCTCTGTTTGTTTTCTCAGTATTGAAATGGCTTTGGCAAAAATGTGACTGGAATTGTTCATGCCAGCAGATTCAGTGCAGTTCAGATTAATTGGCTTTATTGGCTGCTTTTTATGCAAAACATGCTGATCCAAACACATAATAATACCACAAAACAAGCAAATTAGTATTAAACAAGCACACAGAAAGACAAGCAGAGAACCTGCTTCAGTCCTACTGTTTCTTACTGGTGTGTATATACTACCTCTTACTGTGTGTGTGTACTGTCTCTTACTCTGTGTGTGTACTGCCGCTTACTGTGTGTGTATATACTGCCTCTTACCTTGTGTGTGTGTTTGTTTCTGAGTGTGTGTGTGTGTGTGTGTGAGAGAGAGATTGAGTGTGTCTGTTTCTGTGTGTTTGTGAGTGTGTCTGTGTTTTGTGTGTATATGTGTTTCGGTGTGTATATCTGTGTTTTGGGGTATGTGTGTATCTGCGTTTCTGTGTGTGAGAGTGACTGTGTCTGTTTCTGTGTGTGTGAGAGAGAGGGAGATTGACTATGTTTTTGTGTGTATGTGTGTGTGAGATTAAGTGTCTATGGTTTTCTGTGTGTAAGTGTGTCTGTTTCTCTATGTGAATGATTGTATCTGTTTCTGTGCATGACTGTGTCTGTTTTTGTGCCTGTGTGTGTGTGAGTGACTGTGTTTGTTTTTGTGTGAGTGTGTCTGTGTTTCTGTGTGTGAGAGAGATTGTGTGTCTGTGTGCGTCTCTGTGTAGTGTTGAGACTGTGTTCAGTTTCTTGTTTTAATAAGTTGTTCTTTCCTCCAGCAGCAGCAGGTCCAGTCTTTCCCCCTGAACTCACTGCAATTCCCTCCACTTTCCACTCTCCTCTCCTCTTCCTCTCCCCTTCTCTCCATTTCCTCTCCTCCTCTTTCCTCCACAGCAAGTAAATCACGCCCCCCTTTTCCACACACTCCCCTCCCAGGAATTCGTGAAGAAAGAAGAAAAGACAGAGAGAGTGAGAGAGTCGCCTTGACAGAGAGAGGGGGAGAGGGAGAAGAAAGAAAGGGAAAAGGAGAGAAAAGAAAAACGAGAGGTGCAGACAGACGACGGGAGAGGGAGAGAGAGGGGTGAGAGAGTGCACGAATCGAGTCGTCTTGACAGAGTGAGAGTGAGGGAGGGGTGTAGTGTTATAGGGGGTGTAGTGTGTTACAGTGTAAAAGGGGGTGGGGTGTGTGAGTGCATCATCAGTGTGTGTGTGTGAGTGTCCAGCTGCACTGAGTGTGTGTGTGTGTGTGTGTCTCCTGCAGGATCCGCGAGGGTTGCAGTGGTGGAGCTGCAGGATGGGAAGCTGATCCAAGGCGCCCGATGCATGCACGCGCTGCAGGCGCACGCGCGCGTGTGTCTGTGCGAGTGTGAGTGCGCGCGCGCGTGTGTGTGCGTGTGTGTGAGGTGGTCCTCGTGCAGGAAGAGAAGGAAGAAAAGAAGGAAAGGCTGCGCGTAGGTAAGAGCAGAGAGAGAAAATGGATGCTCCAGTCCCTCCTCCTCCTCCTCCTCCTCCTGCCGCTGCTGCCGCTGCTGCTGCTGCTCTTTGTGTGTGTGTATAGTGTGTATGTGTGTGTGTATAGTGTGTATGTGTGTGTGTTTTGTGCTCGCGTGCTAAAGCTAACGTTTCGTGCGCCATTCCTTCTGCGATTCGAGCTCTCCTTCTCCTCCTTTTTCTTCTTCATGCTGAGGGAGGAGGGTGTGTAGCTCTTCTGCACGCGCGCCATTCAGCATGTATGCACCCAAAAGAATGCACAACCGGTGTGTGTGTGTGTATGTGTGTGTCATATGTTACATACAGAGAAAACGCTATGCACACATGCAGTTATGAGTGTATGTGCGTCATGTACAGTAAGAGTAGCTGTGTTACAGACAAAGCTTTGCAGAGTGTGTCTGTGTCCGTGTTACAGACCGTTATGTGTGCAGTAAGTGTGTGCATGTGTTACAACTAGTGTTACCTTTTTGGGGTATGCGCGTGTCATAGACAGCTACGTGTGTGTCTGTAAGTGGTGTGTTACAGAAAAAAGCATGCACACACACACACACATGCAGATAAGAGTGTGTGTGCGTCATGTACAGTAAGAGTGCCCGTGTTACAGACAAAGCTTTGCACAGTGTGTGTGTGTGTGTTACAGACAGTACTATATTTAGGGTGTCTGTAGACCAGTGTGTGAATGCGAGCAAGGAAATGCTGTATGAGTGTGTGTGTCTATCACACACACATGTGTGTGCTGTGGGTGTATTTCTGACAGACAAAGCTGTGTTTGTGATTTGTGATGATACATGTGTGTATGTGCTTGTGTTTGGCATACAGGTAGGTCTTGGGCATCTTTTTATAGTGAGAGCTGTCAGTTGGTTGTGTGTGTGTGTGTTTGTGTGTTTGATGGATGGAGGTTCAGCTGTAGTCAGGGCACTGGTGGACTGTATTGTGTGTCAGTGGGATGTATTACTCTGTCTACACTGTAACTGGTCCACAAATAAGCCTGATGTGATATTTATAGGATGTTTGCAGGTGTGTGTGTGTGTGTGTGTGTGTGTGTGTGTGCTTTTGTGTGTGTGTGTGTGTGTGTGTGTGTGTGTGTGTATCTATATGCATATGCTGAGAAATATTATTTGAGTGCATGGCAACATGGGTGCTGCTCCAATCTACCCAGTAGGTGTTAATTTAACTCTGTTGCTTTCTCTGTGCAGATGAGCGCCTGGATTTGACTGTTTGTGCATAAACAGCAGCATTTGTGTGTGTGTGTGTGTCTGTTTGGCACACGTTGCAGACTTGTTTGTATACAGTCACCATCAGTGCTGCTGTCTCCTTCATGAACACACGAGCCTGGGTGTAAAAGTGTGTTTATTTCTGTAAAAGCCTTGTTAAACGTGCTCGCACACATCCACAAGACTGTTAGGGTGCTATATATAGTCTCATTCAGTATAAATGAAGTGTGTGCGAGTAGGATTGAGTGTGTGTGTGGGGAGGGGTGTAGGTTTGGGATTGGATTGCTGTGCTGGACTCAAAGTGAAGTGAATTTGTTCATACTGTATTAGGACATTCATACTTATTTATGAATGAGGCTTCAGATTCTAATGGCGAAGGTGGGCAGATCCTCAAATGCCCTGGAGCTTTCCAGCCTGCTGCGACTGGTCTGAAGGCAGGTGTGTGTTGAGGGTAGATGGTGCAGTAGCCTGCAGGTCACTAATGCCACTCTGACTGGGTTAGAGGTGACTGGCTGTTTCAGGAAGCTGGGTTTGTCCTCATAGGAGTGCAGTACAGCCAGACAACAGTGCTCATTTCCTACCATATGATGCATCATTGTGTGACACATTCTATCACAGAGTACCATTCTTACATTTTTGGCCGTATTTCAGTCCTGAGGGCAAATTTCAAATGCACCAAAGGAAACAATCAGGTTTAATCTGCAGCAAACTAATGAATGTGTCTAATTTTGGTACATTGTTAGCAACACTCTTTTCTTTCCCTGTGCATCATTGCTGTGGGTTATAATGCAGCTGCACTGTGCTGTGAAAGTTCTCACCTGCTTCCATACTGTTGGTTAATTCATGTGCCTCCAAAATGTAATTTATCTAAAAGATGAAGTTGCTCCTAATCACAAATGAAATATATTGTGATACATTGTCAGTTAATATTGATGCCACAATCTGATGAGTTGAGAAGTGTTCCCTTCTTGTTATTTCTGACAGCCTTTTTTTTCTCATTAACTGTATCATTCTGCTGAGCACCCGTTACTAACCATGACTAATTTTCTACATTATCACGTACAAAACCAACAATAAAACATTAAAACATTAGATGACGTTTATAAGACTTAGATTTTTTTAAACCTGCATCCCATTTATTCAGATTGTCAAGATTTACAACAGGCCTAAACAAACTAGGGTTAGCCAGAGATGAACAAAATACAACTCAGCAAACAAGTTGTGCCATGCAGTGCAAATTCAGATTAAATGGCAAATACTGAAAGAAAACTGGGCTGAACTTGATATTGCAACAGTTTCAATGTGCTTTCTCTAGCACAAAGAGATATCGCTATTTTTGTGGAAGGAACTGCTGAAAGCATGCTTTATACAATGTTCAGGGCTTCTTTGCTTTACGTTTTGTTTTAAAGCGCAGTTGTGTGAAAGCAATGGGACAGTCAGGGTTGTGTGTTAGCCACATCATGGATGTGATGACCAATGGTCAACTAGTGACCAAATAACAACCATAATGTTATTTACAGTAATATTCTGTTGCTTACATTTTTCAAAATATAAATAATGTATTGTCAGTATGTATTGTCAGGTAAGCTAGGTCCTGCTCCATGTGTGGTTTCAGTGGGCTTCTGCATAGTTAAATTCTGAATCACATCAGAACACAATGCAGGGACTAAGAATATGTGCTGTTTTACTGTCTGTGGATGTAGTCAGCTCATTCACTTGCGCACTGTCAGTGACGACAATCTGTCCCAATCTCGGCTGCGTCTGAGCTCTTGTAAATTGGTTTATTGTTATGTTTGTGTTTTTCTATCAAGTAACAATTTTAGCCTTTCACTATATTAGGAGAAAATGTCTTTCTTATTTCTGTGATGGAGGTGGGGGGTACTTGCAGGTACTAGAGCATTTTCAATAAAGTCTACTGGGTGTTGAGCAATGTTCTAGGCTGTGGGTGTCAAATTTTATCCATAAAGGGCTGGTGTGGCTGCAGGTTTTTATTCCAAACAAGCAAGAGAACACTTCATCAACTACCCGAAGACTGAGACCAAGAATAATCAGGTGTGCCCTTGATTGTTTGGAACAAAAAGCTGCAGCCACAGAGGCCCTTTGTTGATACCCCTGCTCCAGGCCTGTGCCTTAAAAGTGGCCACCTACGCATAATTTATATTTTTGACTTCAACTCTATCGTTAAGTGATCTATGTCTTCTCATTCAGCACAAACCCAGCCTTTCGATGCCCACTAGTAAGCATAGTTATTTAATGTAAAAGATTAACATTTAATGTCAGAGGAGAAAAACCAAACAAAGAAGAATATCCATATTCATGGAAAAAAATACAAATATAAAAAAATGGTGCTGGTGATTGATCATTGTCCATTGTGATCCAATGGTTAGACAGTTCAGAGGACTTTAACACAGTAATGCAAATCATTTATCTTGACTTCTGGTGTGGAGATTGTGTATAGTTGGTCTTGATGCTGTTGAAATATCACAGTACAGGAGTTTTGTCATTACCTACAGATACCCACAAAACCTGCAAAATTCTGTTGCATTCATATGAATGGTAATATGTAGATGCAGCATCAAGTTTGGGTAGTTATGAGAAAATGGTTCAGTCTGTGAAACTATTTTGTATCTCCTGGTCTACAGATATACTATTTGGACCAACGTATTGGGACATACCTGTGTTTCAGGGTTTGCGCTGTGCCCCTTACTTCCAGTAAAAGGCAAGCTTAATGCTTCGGCATACCAAGACATTTTTGATAACGCCATGCTTCCAACTTTGTGGACACATTTTGGGGAAGGCCCTTTTCTATTTCAGCCCCACAGCACAAAGCAAGGTCCATAAAGACATGGTTGAATGAGTTTATTGATGAAGAACTTGACTGGCCTGCACAGCCCTGACCTCAAACCCATTCAACACCTTGATGAACTGGAACAGAGATTGTGAGCCAGGCCTTCTTGCCCAACATCAGTGCCTGACCTCGTAAGTGGTCCACAGAATGAATGGGCACATATTCCCACAGAAACACTCCAAAACCTTGTGGAAAGCCTTCCAAGCTGTTATAGCTCCAAAGGGAGGGAGGCAACTCCATATTAAAGTCTATGCATTTGAATGCAATGTCATTAAAGTCCCTGTTGGTGTAATTGTCAGGCACCCTGCTACCTTTGTCCATATAGTATATGTCTTAGACCCCCTAGCAGGATAAAGAAGGGAAGTGCTGTGCATCTTCATATGGCCTGGTCTGAGTAACAGTGCTCTTTTGGAATCTCTGTAGTGCTGGAAATGATGGAAGATGAATTAAACATGAATTTGTTTACCTGTTTCTGTCTTTGTGGCATATTGCAATTGACAGTGACATTATTTATTGTGTTTCCCTTTCAGAATTTGAAGTCCACCTGGCAGTGTGTTAATCCGTGTCAAAGCATTCTCTCAACCTGGCTTTGTATCACTTCCTGGGAGGAATGGACCCCGCAGAGAGGCAGCGATGAAAACACGAACTCATAAAGACCCGGTGAGGACACTTCTGCGTATTCAGAGCAGACTTTCTTTACAGATTTCGTGCTGGAGAACGTGCCACAGCGTTTAGATAAGACCAAGCATATGTTACTATATGTTAAGCAATTCAATTACTCACAAATCCATTACATATCTTTGTGTTTTGCACATCCAACACAACCCGTTAGGTTATGGCACTGCCACTCAATAAACACTCTAGATACACAACTATATTACTCCAAAAAACCCATTGTTTTGAACATTTAAACTTTATTACAAGATGTTAAAGCCTGGGTATAGAAGATCACCTAGTTGGTGCATGATGTATATTTAAAACAACAGTGCCAGATTTTCAACAGGCAACTATTAATTTATTTGCACTGTCTTGAAAAAACAAATGAAATCGTCCACAGTGGCAATCTAGAGCTTGTTAAATATCTATTGTTTTGTGGGGAATAATAATACTTCAGGATCAATAATACTTCAAAGACAAGGTGGAATTTAACCTGTTGGGATAGTCACTCTTAAGATAGTAGGTTACTATTAAGAATTTCAAGCAATGCAGCACCCACCATGACTGTTACAGCACCGATCTAGTACTAAATGTGTTTTACCCCCCCCTTTTCTACTTCTCATTTATTCTTCTGCCCATTCACCCACCCACCCCGGGCATGACTGCAGATGCCCGTGCGTAGCGGGCGCAGGAGGGGGGGCAGTGAGGAAAGGAGGGGCAGACGTCCTCACCCCAGCCCCTCTCGAGCAGAACGGAGCGAAAGACAAACAGTGAGACTTTCAACTCTCTCTCTATCATTCTTTTTCTTTCTAAGATTCTTTCTTAATTTCTGTGTTAGCTTAATTATCCTAGTCTGTACACCTCTGTGCCTTCATCTTTTAGTTTTTTCCTTACTTGTCCTTCTCCACTCTACTCAGGTTTGCTGTCCCCCCTTTTTCCCTCTTTTTTGTTGAACTACGTACTCGCTTTCTCTCTCTTTCTTGCTTTCTTTTTCTTCCTCTCTCTCTCTTACTCTCTCTTTCTTTCTTTCTCTCTCTCATCCATTCGTCACATCTTTTCATTGTGTGGATGGGTTGGTGCCAAATACATGATGTCAGATCTTTTAAGTTCTTTCATCTACATGCAAGCTGTATTAGAGGCTTTGTATGGCTATGTGTGCCTGTAACTGTGTATTGCCTTTGTCTTTGATTCTAAATATAAGTCTGCCTGGCAGTCTTGATTAAAGTGGTTGTGGTGTTTAGCAGAGAGCTGCAGGAGAGGAGCTGGCTGTGGTTTGCTTCAGCAGGCGCTCTCAGGGACATGATTCGTCCGAAAGTGAAGGAGAAGACCTTGTACCACCACCCAAGAGACAGAAAGTTCAGGTAGTGTTAAGAGCAATTATTTCTATTTAACATTTTTTCCCCCTCAAATCCCCCTCAAACCCTTGTCAATGTTTGTCTTCTCTGTTGCTAGGACTCCTCGTCTAACGCCCCAACTTCAACCCATTCAACTGACACCACAACTTCAGCTCCAAACCCAACCTCATGCAACAGCCAATCACGGGAGAGCGACAACGAAGATGGGCAGTCGCAAGGCAGCCGAAGCTCAGTTGGAGGAAGCCTAGCCAATAGCAGCAGTAGTATTAGCAGTGGGCGGGACATTGATCAGGACAATCGGTCATCTTCCCCAAGTCTTTCAGCCTCCCCATTGGCCAGTTTGGATTCTGAGTCAGACTCCCCGGACTCACCGAAGCAAGGCGGCAAGACTAAGGAAGGAGGAGCATCTAAATCTGGTGGGGAGGAGAGGAGGGAAGCAGGGAGGGGTGAAGAGAGCAGTGCTGGGGAGCGCAGGGAAGGTGAGGGAGCGACAGAAGTGGATTTATCCACACTGAAATCACCATCCTCCCTCTGTCCTCCCCATCGTGGAGAGTCTGCAGGTGTTGCCATGAGCGACAGCAGCAGGAAGCCATACTTCTCTCTTGACTCTAAGCTCCCAACCAAGATGGAGTTCTCTGGGCCCACGGGCAGTGAGTCTCTGCATGGCTGTGGCCGTATCAATGCCAAACCGGGCTCGCAGTGTGGAGGCAAGACGGGAGTGGTCGGGACAGAGTTTTCCCATGGAAACCCCAGCGTTGGCCATGCTCCTCCACTCCCCCCTCCACCTGCTCTGAAACCTCTTGAGGCGGGGCAGAACGTTCCAGGTGACATTAAAACAGAGAAGGTAGAAAAGTGTGACAAAGCCGCCCCGCCTTCTCTGCTCCCACAAACTGCCTCTTTACCCCAGCAGGCCCCGCCCCCTCCACACGCGCATCACTACAACCCCACTACATGGTCAGGTGGCCATGTCTCTAGCTGCCCCGGCAACTGGGCATATACCCGTTACCCAGGCGTCCATCATGCACCCCCTGTGCAACAGCAGCAGCTGCCTTCTGTCTACAACCCCCCTTCCTCCACCCGTCACCCCAACCACCCTCCATACCTGCCTCATCCGCACGCCCACCCACACAGGGAGTACCTGCCCAGGTATGGTGGTCCGCCCGAGCGGGAAAGGGCCGTTAGGGAGTTTGGGATTAAGGAAAATGCTACTAGCACAAACAGCTGCGTCAGCACTGGGGCAAACAGTGGCAATCTGCCTCGGGATTTTGGAAACCCACCACCTAGTCAGAGCCGAGAGTATGGCAGCATTGGGCCTCAGGCGCCAGGCCGGGATGCACCCCTAGGAGGTCGAGAATATGGTCCAGGCTTCAGAGAGCGGGATGCAGGAAGAGACTTTCCCTTGCCAAACCAGCAGCACCTAACACAGAGCCGCGAGTTTGGACCTGGAGGGGCAGGAGGAGGAGGGTGTCACCCCAGAGACAAAGAAGGCAGATGGGGAGAGTTTGCAGGGCAGATGCGGGAAGCAGGAGGGAATAGCAACAGCAGTCAAGGAAACATTAGCACCCCAGGCACTGGTTTGCCTTCCGGGCAGCTGCTGAATCGTGACCTGTCCAGTTCACCCCAGAACAGCTCAGCCCACCCACCTTTGTCCACTTCAAACTCAGTCACCCCAAACAAAGACTATCCATCTTCAGTGGAGGTCAGTGTGCAGCAGCCCGGGCAGGGCCAGCCCTCTCAAGCCCCCTCCACTGGGACAGAGGCTCCCCCCACTGCACACTTCTTAAGGGATTACCCCCCACCAGGGGCACCCCCTTCATCTGTAACTCATCCTGGTGCATCCAGGGAGTATCCTAGCCCCACTGGACATGCACCAAATATTGGTCGTGAGTTTCCAGGTGGAGCCCTGGTGCCCCACCCTCCTCACTCACATTATGGGCTCCAGTCTGCAAGCCTGGCTGTGCAGTCCAGAGAGCGAGAGAGGGACAGAGAGAGCAGTGCACCAGCTACCATATACCCGAATCGTATTCATCCACCATCTCTTTCTCCATCTTCGTCTTCATCTGCGCATGGACACCCACCTTCCACCTCTTATCCCCCTCCCCCTCACCCCCCAACTTCCCATGGACAGGCGCTGCCTCCTTCCACACTTGCAGCCACTCATTCACGCCCAGGCCCATACAGTTCCTCCAGCCAGAGCCCGACGACTCCCATCTCTCCACTCCCTAGCCCCTCAACCAGTCAAATGGGGGGCTTCCCTTCATTTCCTTCGACTTCAGCTCCCCCAGTGAACGTACCACTTCCTGCATCGGGTGCAGTCACTTCCTGTCTCTCTGGCTGCAGACCTACCCCTTACCATGGCACTTTAAACAGTCACGCCCCTTTTAGCAGCTCTTACCATGGTAGCGCTAACAATAGCAACACTTTGGCAACAAGCAATACGAACAGCACCATTCCCAACAACAGCAATAGCACTAACAGTCATGCGCCGCTGCACTCTCCTCAGCACTCCAAAATTCAGCCACATCTCTGCAGCTCTGCCCAAGGGACTGCCATGCCGCCAACCTCTGTAGGAGCAGACGGCCACTCAGATTCATCCTCTTGTCCTTTGCCGCCGCCTGTCATAAAGGAGGAGCCAGTAGAGGAGAGGGAGGAGACGGAGAGCCCAGCCCCTGTGCTCAGAAGCCCCTCCCCAGAGCCAAAACCAGTTGACATTCCAATTCACGCCAGCCAATCAGCTCGGTAAGATATTTTACATCATAAAAGAATTCAGGAAGCATTTTGATCCAAAATAAACACAAACATTCACTTCTAAAAAATTGCATAGTTTGCTGTCAACAATGTAAAGAACATGGTTTAGAAAAGTCAGAGTTTGATTGTGTTGTCTGTAAATTGAACCTTACGTTTTGCAAAAATGGAGTAAAAACTGATATGGGATTTCTGCATTAGCTACTATAGGGCCACCTTGTGACTTTAGCTTCCGTGTTCAACATGGATCTTCGCTCTGACCAGTCTAACCGCGTCCACTCTGCTTCTCCCGAGTGGTCAGTGAAATCTAATCTCTGCAGTGCAGCAGCAAGCTTCTGACAATCAATTCAGTCTATAATTAATTATCAGAAAAACACAAGGGACTAACATAGTGATGTCCTTCCTGATACAGCAATGAGGAGCAGAGAGCCTGGGTCTGATTCCCTAACAAAAAAAAGCACAAAAAAAGCCCATGTAGACGCAGTGAAGGAGAGAGAGAAGCTTAGAAATTGAATTGGACTCTGGTGCAAAACAATCTTGTAATCTGTTGCAGTTTTTGTTAATTTTACAGATAGTCAACAAACACCAACGGTAAAATAGTAAAAGACTCTCCACATCAATTAGATCCTAGTGAAGGAGAATAACAGGATTAGTGATGACTAACAATGTATAAGAGGCAGAAGTATACAGACTTAACAACTGATGGCAGTAAAGTTTACAGAGTGTGTAATTATTATCAGCAGCTTCTGCTGGCATTTCTGTGAGCAGTTATAGCTTTGGTTAGAGGACGGGGACCACATGCATCTGATCCGTGGTGGTCCAACTAGTCTGGAGGACAGATGGGCAAGAGACGCTAATGATGGTGCAAAAAAAAAGAACAAGAACAAATCACTAGGTATTATAAAAATATGTATAATTGAATGCTCTCTATTGGTACTAATTATAATTTTTTTTTATTCCTAGCCATTTTGATTTTTTGATTTTTTTTAGTTCCAAATCACTTAATTGCTCCTGCATGCATGCCGTTTGAACTGGTGGTTATCAGCTTGATCTCACATTGAAATTATGGAGGTATCCCATCTTTTTAACGTTTCTAATTTTTTTTCTTTTTCCAAAATATTTCTAAAATATAGTTATCACAGTTCATTTAGTGCATTGCAAACCTTTATGAGTAATTTAAATTGTTATGGCAGAAAGTGGACAGTACAAAGGTAAGAGCTGCAAATAATAATGCTTTAGCATTAGATCAGTTCATTTTAGAGTTTCCCCTGCACCCAACACACCTGATGCAACTAATAAACTTATTAAGAAGCTCTTTATTTGCCCACTTCGAGCAGGGCGAACACTACAACATGCAGGGCAGTGGTACTCCAGTACCAGAACTGAGAACCACTGTGCTGTGTACTAGATGAAGTAGGAGACGTACATAAATATGTGTGAAACCATTCCATCATAAAGAATCTCTCCAGAGTCTTCCGTCCTTGCTTATGGGCTCTTCTCTATGACTCCCAGGTTTTGGGTTGCAGGTCAAGAGACACTGCAAAAGCTTGATGCTTTGGTTAGTCAACCATTTTTGCATGGATTTGCAATTTGCTTCTAATCATTTTCCTGGTGAAATATTCAGCAGTGGCCCAGTCATAGCCTTCTGGAAGAGGCAGCAAGATATTGATGTAAAATTTCCTTATATTTGATTGTCAATGATGCTCAGTATCCTAACAAGAGAAAGATCAAGCTGATAAAGCTTTACCAAATGATGCCAGTTATTCTGGAGAGCACTGATGGCCATGTAAGGCGAATTTAACAAACAAATCTTGTGCACATTTCAGGTTCCACAGGGTACTAGATCGGGGCAGCGGGAACTCCTGCGCCCGCACTGACGTTCTGTTTGTCCCACTCGATGGCTCCAAGCTTTGGAAGAAAAGGAACGAGGCCGTAGAGCGTGCACGTAGAGAGGTGGAGCAGAGAGCCCGAGACCTGAGGGAGAAAGAGAGGGAACGAGAGAGGGAGAGGGAAAGAGAGAGAGAGAGGGACCTGGAGAGACACTTGCAGGTGAGTAACAGAATGTGGCCGGCACGGGTAGACAAGAGGACGTAACTTTATCATGAGACAGTATCAGGCAGAAATCTATTTTCAAAAGTAGTTGAAAGGTCTACTTCAGGCGTCCATATGTGGACACTAGACAATCACATAGTTTCAATTAGGCTTGTCACAATACAGACATTTCAAACTTGATACCGATACTATTAAAAGTGTGAATAGACAAACAAAATGCTCCGTTTTCTTTGTCTACTCAAAATTGTACAGCATCTTTGGGTATTTTGAAAAGCGCTTTATAAATTAAATGTATTATTATTATTATTAGTCTAGTCAAGTTTCAGTCAATTAAAAGCATTTTAGTCTTATTTTAGTTAGAATTATCCACAACTATTTTAGTCTAGTTTTAGTCATGAAAGTTGTATTTTAGTCCCTTTTTTTAGTAATGCAATCCTGTTTAACCCAGTCAATATAGTATAAGTATAGTAGATAGTAGAATACACAAAATCTAAATTTTCTTTTAGTGAAAACTATTTCACAGTTCAAGCAAGATTATCTTATTATTATATTATTGTTACCTTATAGACTCAAGAATACTGTACATCGAATCCAGACATGGAAGACACTCGGATTTGAATTCACGACATTTATTTTGCCGACCAAACATGTTAGAACTTAGAAGTACATGCACATAAAATTTAAATTAAATACATTTTTTATTCCTGAACAAATATAGTCTACACAACCAAATTAGAACAATTTAGGATCAGCTTTTTTGCATGGATGTGGGAAAGGCTGCTTATCAAAATGCTTTGTGTGTGTGTGTGTGTGTGTGTGTGTGTGATTTCTCTCTCCCTGGCACTATATTGGCAATGCGATAGGCCAATACTTTTGGCCACTCTAGATAGATTTAATTTACAGTGCCTCTCAATGGACAATAGTATTGGGACGTAGCTCCGTTTAACAATATTACATGATATATTTCGTTATAGTTATCGTCACATAACCAGCATTTACGCTGCGTCTTGTCTCATTTTTATTCCATGATAAATGTTTGTTGAAGGCGATAGTTAGTGATAATTTGCGTTGAGAAAGCAACGCTAGCTGAGGGTCTGTGTCAAATTTCGCGGTTCTAGGTTGTTCCTGGGCGAGTTAGGCTGCCCGCTGCAATGCCTGTTGAAAATTGTTGTAGTCTGCCGCCGATTTCCGTGAACCGGCAGACACAAAACTGGCATTTAAGTATCGATACCAGTGCTAATTGATATTGAAATCGATACTAAATTTTAGTATCCATTAGTATCTAGTATGGATTTTTTTTGAAAACCCTAGTTTCAATACAAATAAAATCTCGATCTGTTTTACTCATATTGTCTCTGTGTGGCATGAAGGATGCTAAACGTCTTTCTTTTATTTTGTGTTAAAAAGAGATTAGAGTGTTTTTCTTAGCCTAATATGACAGAGTGGATTTTGAACTGTCACTGTGTGTACTATACGCTCACTGTAATGAAACACAGATTTAGCCAGTGTTCTTTAAGTAACAAAAATATCTACGAAACGTCCAAAGTGCACTGTGATGTATGTGACATAATTTATGACAACGATAATTACTGTCATATTGCTCTGCTCTAGCTGGAACCTTTTGTTACTGTTCTATGTAAAGTCTCATTCACTTTAACTGAAGTCTTTTTGTGTGTGTGTGTGTGTGTGTGTGTGTGTGTGTGTGTGTGTGTGTGTGTGTGTGTGTGAAACTGCGTTGTGGTTTCCTTGTTGGATGGGATCTGGGGTGAATATGAAACTGTCTGAAGTTGATAGACTGTGTTCCTTCAGTTGTTAGTCTGTGTTCCTTAGTCCTTATGCTCCTTCATAAATGAAGGCTTCACCTCTTTCTCTTTCTCTCTCTTTTTCTTTTGTCTGTCTCTCAGCAGAAGGACAGTAACTGCAGCACTAGTGCAGGTCTGGCTGCTGCAGGTGCACGTCAGGGCTCCTCTCTCTTCTTTTCCCCTCCCTCCTCCATCCTCCTAGACCCTTCCTCCTCCTCTGCCTGTATAAACCCCTCTCATCCCACTGTCCACGCACAGCACCATGCTCACCATGCTGCCCATGCCCACGCCATTCACCCCTCCCTCTCTCACTCCATCCCCCACTCCCTTCTTCTTCCCACCATGGCTGGGGGATCAGCAGTGATGGGAGGCCCCCAGGGGCCCCTGGGGATTGGGATTGGAGGCCCCTATCTGGGTCCTGACACACCAGCATTGAGGACTCTGAGTGAATATGCCCGTCCCCATGCCATGTCTCCACTTGGCGCCGCCAGCCGGGCGCAGGCCCACCACCATCCACACGCCCACGTACATCCATCACTTTTTTTGCCCCAGTTCCAGAACCCAGCACTTGCCCATCCGCACCACCTTCCCGCAGATGCAGCCACAGCGGCTGCTATCCTGGGCTTTCTGTATGGCGGTGGGCTAGAAGGAGGTCCTGCCCACCCTGTAGCAGGGCCTGGGCCAGGTGGGATGGCGGGGCCAGGGCTGGGAGGGGTGGGGTTTCCCCATGCAGTGGCCGCCCATAGAGAGCGGATGAAGTCTGGATTTGAGTTTAAAAGTGAGGAGCGTGTTTATGAACCAGCGCTGCCACTTGCACACGCACATTCGCACACACACTCCCACTCTCTACTGCTGGCAGGTGGTGCTGGAGTTGGAGCCCCAGCCAGTGAGGTTGCACTTTACGGAACACCTCCACCTCCAGCTCCACCCCCACAGTCCATCGCCACAGCAGCAAGGAATCCAGGCTCGGTCCCCCAGCCTCTTTCAGCCCCACCTACTTCCTCTTTGTTACCACCCTCCCTTCCTGTCCATGCCCCTCCCACTGTAACTCCGGCTGCTCCTGCTCCTCCCCCACCACCGCCTCCCCCCGCCCCACCCCCTCCACCTACGGCCTCAGCTCTCCATCATCCCTCACCTCATTCCTCGCACTCCACCCCCCATCCTGCCCCACCAGGCCCGCCCTCTGAAGGATACTCCACCCCCAGCCGTACCCCACCCAGCACAGAGCGAGCGAGGAGCGTGGAGAGAGAGAGAGAGAGGGAAAGGGAGAGAGTGCTGACGGGGGGAGAGAGAGAACGGGAGAGGGAGAGGGAGAGAGTTGTGCCCGCTGGAGGTGCAGGAGGAGCAGCAGGAGGAGGTTCAGGGGCAGGAGGAGGGGCAGGAGGAGGAGAGTCTTTGGGGAGATTGCAGATGCTCAATGTGACTCCGCATCACCACCAGCACTCGCACATTCACTCTCACCTGCATTTACACCAGCAGGATACAGGTACTCATCACACAAACACACACATATATATATATATATATTTCTTTTGGAAAATAATACGTTTTCTGCTGACACTGAAAATGTAAGATAAGATAAAATAACCCTTTATTAGTCAAACAAGTGTTTTACCCTGAATAATACCATAAAAATCTATAATTTTCAGAGAAACCAGTCACACTAGCTAATTTTTAGGGTACACTTGGATTGTGACATTATGTGAACAAGATGAAAGTACTCTACTGGCTTTCCCACAACAGTAGGTTGTTTGGTCTTCAGGTCACTTTAGTTTTGAGCCCATGTGTTGGGCTTTTGAATTAGTATCATCATTACACCTGATGTGTAGTGTAGTCTGGACTGTATTTGCACTTTTTCTGAGGAACAGTGTCATTTATTCTTTTGTATTTTTTCTCCTCTGGTTATCTATCTGTCTGCATTGCATGCCTGTGGCTGAGTGATCTTAATCTGAAAGGGTTTAATTAGTCTACTTTAATTATATGCTTTTATTTGTGCATCTATATTAATATTTATATGGTTTATGGTTTGTTATGGTTTGTATGTTACCAGCCCGTAATATCCTTCTGCTTCCTGAGACCATTAAAGTTTTTCTAGCCCACTTATGGTCAGTGGCACAGCGGTTAAGAAACCAGCCATTAAGAACTATTTTTGTAAAAAGGGATGTGCAAGTATCTTTTTAAAAGTTTGAAGAACCTCCACATAATCTAAATGTTTTTGGAAGAACCCTTAAATGAGTAAAGAAACGTTATATTGATGTTTATTTATACTGTTAAATTGTTTTCTAGACACATATCTCTTTCACAAAAATGTTTTTTTCAGGGAACTTAAGTGCTTCTCATAATGCGCCCTTTTTGCAGCGATTACTGAAAAGCATTCACTAAATCTAAATTTGACTGTTATTGAATTTGTGCTTTTTGTTTGTTATTACATTATTGGGGGACAGCGGCAGGGGGAGTGCACCCCCTGATGGATCCTCTGGCAGCAGGAGCCCCTCTAGCACGGCTGCCATACCCAGGGGCTACGCTGGGGCCTCCCATCCTCACACACCCCCTTTCAGACAGCGAAGTGCTCCGACAGCAGCTCTTCGGTAATGCACATCTCCGAAAACACAGTTTTACACACTGCTTAAACACCACTCTCCTCACTGCCTAAAACACAAAAGACTGCCTAAAACACACAAATCTCCAATGGCTAGGCTAACCCCTTATCACCGGTGACAACAAAAGCATGTTTGGACGTTTTGATATATTAGCATGTTTTAATACGCTGAACATATGGTGTTTTTGCCTTAAAAAGATAATTGCAGGACTGCCTTAAAATTGTTCAGCTTCAAATAATTTAACAGAATCTAAATAGATTTTTGTTATGGTACCTTAGAATTATATGTTCATTTACCTCAATGTAAGAAGACATCCTGGTGTCTTTCTGTACAGTGTACTAATTATTTCTCAATATTTGCTCACATGGCAATTATCACAGAGAAAATGTATTAACCGTTAAAACTGATGGAAAGTTTCTGTCGCCAAATAAATATATATCCTAATTCTTGCCGTGTTTCTGGGAGAACTGACCTGTTGATGCAGAACAGAACTGAATGAAAATGCAATTCATTACATGCCTAACAGTTATTATTAATTATGTAAGAGAATTTAAAACATTTATAGCAAAATAACAGTAAATGTTAGAGGTTTAAAGGTTAATAACTGTCTAACATACCTTGTATTACTACTTTCTCTGTATTACTGTTTTGTAACCCTCAATCTGTCTCCCTTCCTCTCCCTCCTTCTCTCACTTTGTAACTCTCTGCTTCTCCTCTAGGTGGTCCGTTCCGTGAGCTGCCCCAGCCCTCGTCTCTGGGGGGCTCCATGTCTGCGGCTCATCAGCTGCAGGCCATGCAGCAGGCCCAGAGCGCCGAGCTGCAGATCCAGAGACTGGCGCTGGAGCAGCAGTGGATCCACCACCACCACCATCACTCGCTCGCACAGGACGAGTACTACAGGTGAGCCCTCTCTCTCCCATCCATACACACACACACACACACACACACACACACACACATATATATATATAGCATGCATGGCTGTTTGTGTAGAGCTTCAGTAGGTTCGGTGGGTGTCATGTACCATGATTGACCACACAGACAACCCACAAGAATATATTGCTAGTATATTTTGACAATCTTATCTTTATATATGAATGTCTTATTCATAGTTATATAACTTTTCATTTCACTGCTCTGTTTATGATCCATTTGCATGGAATCATGCAGCACATTTTCAAATGCCATTCAGAATGTGACTGACACAATCACATCCTCATATTGACCACTGTTTGCAGTAAAATAACAATAAATATTTACAGTAAAATTGATACATCAGTATAATTTTGTAAATTTACAGCAGCTGGATGCGTAACTGGATTTAAAGTGATGTCATAAAACCTTTTTGTAATTTCACTGCAGCTAAGATGGCAGAAAGTTACTGTATATTTGGCTAAAAGTTAATTTGTTTCAGAATGACTATAAAATATTCATAAATTTTTTTGTTCGAAATTCAGTTAAATAAATATTTACTGAATTACACAGCCTTACCTTTACATGTAAGTAATCATAGTTAATGTACACTCATGACATTGTGTGAATTAACCCTGACATGTCATCAGGTTGGAGAGGAGCAGTTAACCCTTCAGCACACGGGTGTGTCACTGGCGTTTTTTTTTAAAGCAAACTGTCAAATCGGTGTTGTCTGAAATGTACAATATTCTGACGCATTCTAGCTAAATGAACATTCCTATATATTTTCTTAACTAGTGACATAACAATTCAAGTTAATAGCGATTCAAGAATACAATTGAAATGCCATCATCTTTTGTGCACTTCAAGTTATTTTATTACTAAATCACACAAAACAACTGCTTGTGGCTTCCTTCCCTGTCTGCAGGCCCTGATTTCACCTGATCTGTATCTCATAGCCTGGCTAAATGTATTGGTATAGCTGATTAGCATGTGGATCCACTTAACTACCAGATCTGTCAGAATCATGGAAAGTTGACAGAAAAGAATGTTGTTTTTTAACTATGCAGTCAGGGCAGACATAACGAACACTGTGCAGTGCATTCACGAACATAACAGATTCAAGATGAAATGCAAACTTGCTGTATGCTGTGGAATACTGTAAAACAAATGTTGACATTTTGCGCAACTGTCGGGCATACGTCAAAGCAATGCACAGAGCAGTACCAGCAAATGACATTGCCAAGCTGTTGTTTTCATTACACAACTTTGTAAACCGTCTTTATCAAGTATTTATCTTCTCCCTTATTAATTTACCCATATGTTCCCATAGCAACCACAGCTTACAACAAATGTAGTCAAAGGAGTGACACTAGCATCGAGGCTGACATCGTCTTGCTGATGAGGAGATTTACATAATTAATATCTTTATTAACAAATGGATAAGCTTACAACGTCAAAAAGAAACTGTTGTTCTAAAACTGTGGCTCTGCTGCCCTGCAGGCTCACAGTCGTGTCCCGTGTTTTGAAAATCAAGCAGCTGGTGCTAATATAGATACATAATACAATATTGTTAATACATAAAAATTGTTGTGTGGGACACTACCACGCATGCAAAAAACTTGAAAAAGAAGCAATGGGTAAAAAACTGGGCTGCACAAGGGTTAAAGGCAAGTAAACTTGCAAGCAGAAAAATCTGGGGTTTGCTAGCTAATAGTGATAAGTTATTTATAACTTAGTTGGAACTCTTTTTGACCTGGCCAGCCCACACTCACAAAATTTTCTTAGATTACCCAAACTTACCCAGCCTATGGTTATAGGTTGTCCTACATATCACCATTAGCTGGATAACACGTCTGTCTATCCCAGAAATGTTGTTTTTCCACAGTGACAGTTATTATCGTATGATAACTCATATCTGTAATGCATTAACACTGTGTGTTGATTAAAATGTTTAAGTCTTAAGATACTGCAGGCTTTGATTTTTCCAGTTTCTGTAGTTCGCAACCATGTGCTGAAAAGGCAAGTTCCACCCAAGTATATAAATATAAATCATACTGTTCTACACTCAGCTCAACTTTAACCTTAACCTCAGCACCCAAATGATCTGCATCCTCTCTTACTCCTTCCTATAAATATGCACTGGATTTAAATTAAAAAATCATGATGAGCATCCAGCTGTCCTCAAAATGTCAGTGTTTATGCTTTCCATCATCTCAAAGACATTTTGTCCTCACAAAGGACTGAATACACACACACACACACACACACACACACATCTAGAGAAGTACACCCACCTGCATCAGTCACTATTCTCTCTGATTCTCTTTTGACCTCTGTGACCTCTCCCTTTACACCAGCCACTTGAAGAAGGAGAGCGACAAAACGCTGTGAGAGCGACTATCTGGAAAACAAAACACAAGGTGAAGAAAGGGGAAAGTGCAAATAAACAAGTGGGAAATGAAATGGTGGCAGAAATGGGCACTGAAGAATGAACTGAAAATGAACTTTCAGCACACATATCACTCTAACCAACCGGAAAGGACCGATTTGAACAAATATTAAAGCCCTCTCACAACCCAGCGGAGTGACGCTTCTAGCATCCTGAGAGGACCTGAGTGAAACCCCTGTCAGGCTGCCTGATGCTGTGTGGGCCAGGCGGCAGGGTTTGGGCTGTGATGAAGTATATGTACAGTACATTACATGAGAAAGAATGTGTAAAGCAGAAGTTCTCTTTTATGTCTTTGCATGTAGCTAGATACAAAAAAAAGCCCAGTGGGCTAAAATCCGACTTTTTTTCTAGTGACTCCCTTGGCACTCTAAGAGAGTGAGTTTGGTATTGAGTATGCATGTAATCAACTCAGCTGTCATATTCCCTTTCTTTGTAGTATTGTTATTATTAATATAAATGTTGTCTGTTTGTTAATAATTATGTAATTATATAACATATTATTTTGTGTTATTTTTTTACATTTTCATGGTATCGTTTATTTTTAGGTTTTTTTATTTTGAATTTTACTTGTGGAAAAAAATGCAAGATTCAAACTGAAGGAAGAAGAAAAGGTCCTGAAATAAAATAATTTTTTCCTAAAGGTGTTGTGGTCTGTACATGGTGGTTAACAAGATCTATTTTTTTGTTTATATCTAGGATGTTTGTGGTTTTAAAATACCTGAAAAGTACAAATAATTTGTCACTTTGTAAAATCCCAAACTGTTCTCCAAGAGGGTTAAAGTGTTAAAACAATGAGCGATTTGCCATCATTTAAGGATCTCGTGTAAGTGTAAAGTGTCATATGTGAACACGCCACAGCACACAGTGAACAGCACGAAAATGTTCTCTGTATTTAACCCATTACCAAGTGAAGCAGCAAGCTGCCATGGGATTCGAAAACACGACCATCTGATTACACGAGTAACTCCCTAACCACTAGGCCACCATTAAGAGTAATAGTTTGGATAAGTACATTTAGTTGTATTGAGTACACATTTAGAATTAAATTTATAAGCAAATGTTTGATTACCCCAGTCAGATTGCGAATTTTAGCCCACAACTTTGATTTATTTGCTCAGTTTGTCATGTTGCCAAATCCTTTGTACAGGCTGCATTTTAGTATAAACAATAATAGAAAATGTCATTTGACCGGGGTACTCAAACTTTTGCATTGTATCTGCTCAGCTCACACTTTTCACATGAAATGCACCAAAAGTTACTTTCTTCACTGAAGATTTTTTAAATAGTGAAAGGTTTCGTTAAGCTAAAGAACAGACTGAAACTCCTCATCTCAACTGCTCATTTTCAAGCTTTTCATACACATGCAGAAAGCACTCAGAAATTTTCAAATGAGTGTAACTGAAGTAGTCTTTATTTCTACACACACAACTCTGCGTACTGTTTCCCTCAGAAGGCCTTTGTCTCTCATCTCTCTCGCACACACACACACACACAGCACTGCATAAGCGTAGCTAATAGGAGACACATGGGAGAGCATGAGACAGAATCGCATCGCTCCACTGAACATCAACCACAGCGGGGGGAGAACAGCACAACAGAAAAAAAAAAGAAATACAAGGAGTGGGAGACAGAAAGATAGAGAAAGGAAGAGAATGAAAGAAGAGTATGGGAGGGAGAAGAAGGAGGGAAATACAGCAAGAGGGAAGAAACGTAAAGGCGTATGAGAGAGAAAGAAAGGATGAGAAAAAATGATTTACAGTTGAGAAGAATCTTGGAAACTGGCCCCTAGCCCAACATCGGTCTAAAATCAAAAGGGCTCCCTCCAACTTAGCAACATTATACACACACACAATGAGAGGTTGTCCTTTTTCGGCCTCCTCTTGGTTCTCCCTTTACCTCGGTCGAGTGATTCATCGGAGTGGTCAAACTCCCCGACCATGAAACCACACAGTCATTTCTAACTCTTTATTACCCTGTGACTCTATGTGCTCCTCAGACCAATCAAGTGTGAGGATTCTGGTCTAGGTACTGCTGATCTATTACTCTGCCCTGTGACATCTAGGTCTGGTACAGTCCAAACAGAGTGAGCCTTATTAATAGTTGGCACAGATGTTAAATTCATCATGGAGTTATGAAATACCAAGAAGAAGATTCCTACTTCTCATTTCATTTTCCAGTGTATGGGCCCTTTCAAAGTAGCATCATAACTTTTCCTATCTCTTTAACATTTCGTAACCTGAATGTATGTTAATGTAGTGATACGTCATTCCAAATAGTTTTTGGTCTGATTTCTATTGTCCGCTCATCATGTGGTGTTTCCTAAATTGTTGCGGGCAGATAAAGGATAGAAATAAGACTCGACTAAAAAAGACTTCTTTATTTTATGGCAGTGATATGGTGTTTAGTGTTTGTTAAGGAGCTGGCAGTGTTTTGGATTGTGCCATACAAAGTATTTTGAATTTGGCATAAAGTTCCATTCTTGTCTCACTTGACCACAAAACATTTTTTCCTGGGTCATACTGATTCTTTGTGGCAAACTCCAGATGTGCTTTGATGTGTCTTTTCTTCAGTAACGGCTTCTTCCTGGCCACACTCCCATACAGACTAGCTCTATGCAGGGATATTGACACTGTTGACTGGTGCTTTTAAACTTAAACAGTGGGCTCTCTGCAGTTTCCCTTCTTGCTCTGAGTTTTGAGGCCTTGTCTTGACAGTGCCTTGGTGTTGTGATGCAGCCTCCACTTCTTCATCGCTGTTCACTGGGAACTAATATCACTTCAAATGGATTCATTTTGCAGGTCATGTTTTAAAAGTATCATCAAACAAAAGTAGCATGAAAGTGTTTTCATAATCCACCACCATCCTATCTCTTTATTGTCCCTGACCTTAATGCTGTCTGGATTTTTACTGTACAGCAGAAGCCCAGATCGCCAAACCATCTAGTGCATCACTCCTTACACAGTCATAGACATAAGGCATAATTTGAACTAGTCATCCCACAATACACACTTGTCTCCATCTACAAATCCCTGTTCAGCGTTGCCGTCAAGGTGATGTTTTCCCCAGACCAAGGCTGTACTCCTGATTCTGGATCAACACCAGACACAAAGAAGCAGGATACTGAGATATTTCCAATGTGAGGATTCCTATCTTTCTCCAAATTACTGGTTACAGTAAGCATGCTAATCAATTGTGTTTTATTTTTAAATTCATCAATATGGAGCCTAGTAATGTGAGATGTTGTTGCAGGTTCGGTGCACGACGGATTGAAACAGACACCCTGCTACGTTCTGTTAAGAGATGAGGAGCCTCGGGGATGCTTGTGTCTGTGTGAGGAGAGAAAAGTGGGTCGATCAGTGTAAAGTCACCTTGAATAAAAATGGTGGAAGACCCTCATTACCCAGACTGTTTGACTGGTGGACAAAAATGAGAACTAGGAGGTTTTAAATATTAAACTGGACCAGCTCACTCTCAGTAAGTATGAATCTATCAACAGAGGATGATTTATTCTGAATGAACAAATAGAGATGTATGGTGTAAAGGTTATATGGCGTAGCTGGCAAGATCACAAGGTCAGGTGAATCTGCTCAGAAAACACATATTTGGCACAGTAGTCAAATTGTTAAAAAAAACCTAAAGGATTGATAGGTTGGTGGTAATTAACTTCAGGCACAGGGACCTTTTGGGTATAAGCAGCACAGACAGAACGGGGGTGGTAAATGGGGGCCGATGGGGCAATATCCTCTTCAACAAAACTTGCCTTGAACACCTGAATGGCCAGCAGTGCCACTGTGTTAGTATACTTAAACATTTCACAGTTTTTATTTGTATTTGTTATTGCGCATCTATATATATTTATATACTATAATGACATACTGTAACATGGTGCTTCAAAAAAAACAACAGTGAAGCAGCAAGGTTTATGATGTTTATCACTACTAGCAAAGGATTTGTGTTTATTCAGTTAGATACCAAATTGACTAACCACTACTTATTGATACATAATTATAAAGAATACATTCAATATTTGAATGAACTTGAAACAAAGCAGATGGTAAGCATAATTTCAGAAAGAAACCAAATGTTTAGCAAATAGACAATGACTATTGTGAGCAGATATCTTTAATTAAATGCCTGTTTCAGAAATGGTCTATACTCGATTACACTTTCTCCATACTTCCAGAAAGCACAAAGGAAATTATGTACTTAGTTCCAGGTACAATTCCACACACTCACAAACCTTTCCACAAACTACCCTTTCCACACACTCACTACCCTTTCCACACACTCACTAACCTTTCCACACTCTCACTAACCTTTCCACACACTCACTAACCTTTCCACACACTCACTAACATTTCCACAAACTAACCTTTCCACACACTCACTAACCTTTCCACACACTCACTAACCTTTCCACACACTCACTAACCTTTCCACACACTCACTAACATTTCCACACTCTCACTAACATTTCCACACACTCACTAACATTTCCACACACTCACTAACATTTCCACACACTCACTAACCTTTCCATACACTCACTAACCTTTCCATACACTCACTAACCTTTCCATACACTCACTAACCTTTCCAGTCACTAATCTACTTACCTCTAGATGTCACTGTTGTTTTAACTAAGCTGCTGATCTAGCCTTGAGATGAACACACTTTCTTAAAGTTAAAGTTTAGAACCACACTTCCTTCTTGCATTTCACCAACAATTTAACCAACAATAGATTCATTGGATTAGAGATTTTTGAGATTATTAATGGAGAATGGTCAATCAAATAATTTCTGGTAAAGAGCAGACCTGTGGTAAAAAAACTGTCAATAAAACTGTTCAGAATTTTTTATTCTAAGGTGCACTAAATGATCAAAGGTAG
The DNA here is from genome assembly GCA_037974405.1 of Brachyalestes nurse. Classification (NCBI taxonomy): domain Eukaryota; kingdom Metazoa; phylum Chordata; class Actinopteri; order Characiformes; family Alestidae; genus Brachyalestes; species Brachyalestes nurse. The sequence goes on along the minus strand of JBBPCY010000007.1, from coordinate 19,861,113 downwards.
TTTGGCATTTCTCCTAATTACTGGGTTCAGATGTCTCAGCATTGTAAAAAGGTATAAAATCAAGCACATAAGCATGCAGTCTTCGTAGAGAAACATCAGTAGTAGTAGTAATAGGTTGTACCTTAGGAGCTTAATGACTAAAACGTGGCACCGTCATAGGATGGTAAATTTGCTACTTGTCACTTTGTGACATTTTGCCCTGACCTGCCCTGGTAAACACCATGACTGTGCATCTAAAAGCAGCAACACCTCATCCACAAAATGGTTGACCACCAGTGGTGCAGGAAGTACTGAAGCTTAGTACTTAAGTAAAAGTACAAATATCCTGCAAAATATGTACTCAAATAAAAGTAGAAGTGCAACATCAACAATCTTACTTAAGTGAAATGTACTTTTTTTTAAGTAAAAGTACTCACACAATAGTTTGTCTCAACGTCTGGGGTGTGCCATTTTGTAAAAGAATAATAGATATAAACTGACGTACGACTCTACCGATGTCATTGCTTGTAATAATTACAAGCAACTATACAGTATATGTGTATTGGAAAGTTTGGTGTGCTTATTGTGCTCTGTAGTACTGTGTGTACCCTAACTTATGCGGAGAATTTTGCGGATGACAGGTTATCTACTAGGTATTACCCACTAATACACCATTAAGATAATCCAATCAGGACTTGATATCTCTTTAAATCATTTATGTACTTGTAACTATTCAACACATCTGTTAAGAGCAGTAAAAGTTTGAAGGGGAGTCTTTGGGTTGAGGCAGGCATAGGATACACTGAAAATGCAAGGACTTATTCTTTGCTCCTTTGAACTCAAATAAATTTCTTAAATACAGCCAAGGATTTCTTTCTGATTCAGAGCTGCAGGGCTCGTGCTAACGCTCAGTCGATGTTGGCTCTGGGTCCATGTTGAATGTCTTCTTGAAATCAGAACAGTCTACCAGCTTGTGCTGCTAATTGACGCTCGCTCTGCCATCATTGGAGCTAATAAAGCCACCTGATTGTTAGGAAATGGCAAACAACACCAGAACGCAATAGGCTAACTATTTTTTCATGCAAGTTTTTGAGGAAATTGTGTTCAGAAAATGTAACGACTAATGGCATAAATTGTAGAAATGTAGAAAAGTACTTCTATCTTCTGACCTTGTTTGGGACTTACAGTCTGGTGCTAGGATGGTCGTTCACGCTCTTCACAGCCTAGGTATGATTTGACAGACGACTAAACAATTTATTAACATAATTATTAACCAAAAGGGTGAAAGTGGGAAGAGGACATATAAAAACACACATTCCCCTCATTAATGAAAAACAGACTATAGTTACTGCCTGCGAGACTTCAGCTAACATTCAACTGTTGAATGTACTGTAGTCTGTTGAATGTAGTCTGTACAAACATCTATCTAATCATGCACATGAAATAAAACCTTAAAGGGGACTACATTTAGAAGAGAAAGTGTGACTATAGTGAAAGGCCCATACAGAGCAAAAGCAGACATGAGAAACAGCACAAAATAGCCCAAACACGTAAAACAGCATAAAAATACATAATATATGAACTGATAACAAAGACATACAGACATACAGAAGAAAAAAGAGAGAACATGGGAGTCATGAAAAGCCCTGTTGTTCCTGTTCAAACTCTGCAGATGGCCAGTCTGTCTAACTGTGATCAGATTCGTTCATAAAGGCCTTCTCTTGTTAGTTGTCTCCATCGAGACTCTCTTTCTCTTTCTCTTTCTCTTTCTCTCCAGGTGGACCATCCACCAGAGGAGAATGCCTTCCCCTTTTGAGTATTGGTTCCTCCAGAGGTTTTTCCTCCAGCTCTGGGAGATTTTCCTCTTCTCTATCGCCTTTGACTTGGACAGTAGGAGCTTGGACCTGAACTCTGTAAAACTGCTTTGTGACAACTTTGGGTGTTTAAAGCCCTATATAAATAATGGCCCTATATGATTTTTTGCCCTTACAAAAAGACAACTGCAGTCATCATAAAATTAGCTGCAACTATTACTTATTATTAGCCCCTTAATTTTCCCCCTTGAAATTACCTTAATTTTGACCTAAAATCAAAGGGAAATGTGCACAGATTAAGGCTGATTAGGGGGTAAAACTGCTTAATTTTCCCCCTAATTTTTCAAACTTGCCCCTTTTCACAAATTAATGGCCACGTAATTCAAATGAAGGGGTATGGTGTAATTTAAGGGGTATGGTGTAATTTAAATTAAGATAGGGTCAAGCACATTTTAAGTACATTGTGTTTCGTACTGTATAGTGCAGTGTACTGCAGTAAAATGCATGTGGTTAGACTGCAGTTTCGGTAATGCAGTTTCTGTGTCCAGAAAGCTACATTTTATTGTAATTTGAAGCTTTTAAGCATTTACCTTCGAAATTGTCATGACAAACTGCAATCCGCTAGGGGGAGACACAGAACACTTGAATTACAATAATTTTAATTAATACATCACTAAAAATGTATTTTTACATTTATTCCCATCTGCATCATTTTTTTTTCTTGGTTATTGCTTTTGCCGTGTTTGGAAGTGTGTCTGTGTAAATTGTAGATGTCACTGTTGTTTTTTACGCTATTGACCACACTTGATTCAAAATTCTAAACAAAAAAATACATAAAAAATTATGTATTATACCCTGAAAATGTTAAACTTACACAACACTCTTACATTACTTTACAATTGCAAAAATGGAAACAGTAATGTTAAATGATAGTGTGTGCATGTGTTTCAGCACTTACAGCACTTAGAAAAGCTGCTGGACAAACACTACTGCACTCACAACACATATGGAAGCATGTCTCATTTTTTTACCCAGCTCACACAGCGATAGTTCATAACAGAATAGCAATTTTACACACACACACACACACACACACACAGGTGCTAATTGTACAAATAGTGAAGAGAAAAAAAGGGAAAAGTGGTGATTTTAAGCGAGTTTATGCTTCTCCTCCTGTTAATTCCACAAACTGTACACATGACGTATCAAACTGTGTATGAATGACCATGCTTCACTGCCAGCATGCACAATTGCATCTTGTGACAGGAAATCTCAAGCCAATGTATGTGTTACTTAGAACACAGCATTGAAAGTTTTCTTAGAAGTATCTCTAGGAAAGTACCACCTACAAACAAGGTGGTTCTCCTGCAAAACCACACAGAAGAAACATTTGCACACATACTGTCTATGTTCATGAAGTCAGACGTTCATTGGCAATCTATTACTCACATTTCACACATATCATACATACCTTTGTTTTGTCATACAAGGTAAAGTGGGAACATTATGCTTTTACAGAGCTGTGGTGAAAATGTTTCTATGGTGCTGTACTCGGATTTAAGTGCAGCAATTAACATGAAAGTCGGAGAGCTGCTAGGACAGAGGTAACACCTTTAGCAATGTAGCAATACCCTTCAACCTGATCCTCTGCCACCCAGAAAACTACTATTTGACCTAATAATTACTCCTCATTTACAGATAACTACCTTGTTCGGATTGAAACCCTGCAGCCACATCAGGCCTTAGTGGTTTACACTGTACAGTGACAAAGCAGAAGTATCACTTCAAATATAGAATTTCTCAACAACTTCCAAGTTTGTCCAGAGCACACTTTTCTATTTATATGGTTTGGAATGTACATTTCCTACATCCAGTTTGCAGTCTTGATTGTACAATGCACACTATTAGCGCAACAAAGTGTGATGTATATCCCATTTCTGAACAATATCAGTTTATATATGTTGGTCCCATCCCATCTCTTTTCCTCATTAGTTTTCAGTGTGTGTTGTATGTATAAATCGAGCTGACCTTTTTGGAAAATTTGATTGCTTCATTGTTTTATATTAGCAGTGTGGCTCAAAAATAAGATGACTAATAGATTAAACAGGGCTCATGCTCATGTTTATTAGGTGACAAATATAATCAATTTTCAACTTTTCCAAGCACTGGAAAAGAAAAGAGCCATGGTTAAGCAAGACCTTAACACTGTCCGAATGCGAGCAGAGAGATCAAGGTGATTAAAAAATACTCTGCCACCACTCCCCCACCCTCCTTTCTGATTTAAAGTTATTTTTCCTTTCATTTCAAACACACTGTGGATCCTTTAACTCAGTAAAAATCTCAAAATGGCCAGAAATATAGTAATATAGTTACTTTTAACGTGTAGTCACACTTCCCAACCAGTTCCTGACCTTCACAGTCATTAACCTGTTACTTGTGCTTAGGATGTTTAGGCATTTTGCTAGAAAAATACCTACTTTGGCAGTGATCTGTAACATTTGAGCAAAAGATTGCAATACTTGTTATGTCAAGTTTTTTGTCTTCTATTGTTGCTTGGCAACAATGACAACAAACTATGTTGCTTGATTTTTGGGTTTTCTTATTCCAAGCTAACACTTCCCCTTTCACCCCAGGTCAGACTGGGGGAAGAGTAGCACATGCTTTTCCTCAGAAACACACTGAAAGCAACCACATCTTTTGACCAACTTCCTAGTACATCATACCATGATTTAAGGTAAAGTTGTTAGACACCCACACCCTGGCAAACATTGCACAGTAATGAGTAAATACAGGCCAGTTGTGTTCCCTTGGACTCTTGGCTACAAATGGCTACAGTAACAAACCACATTTCTTGGTAGTAGGATTCTTGCAGTTACAGTGGGGGAAATAATTATTTGATCCCCTGCTGAATTTGTAGGTTTTCTGACTTACAAAAAAATGAACTGTCTCTAATTTATAAGGTAGTTTCATTTTTAACCCAAATTAAAAAATCAACATGTTACATGAAAGTTATAAATTAATTTGCATTTCACTGTTTGAAATACATATTTGATACAGAAACAAAACACGACTTAGTACTGAGTGGAGAAACCCTTGTTGGCAAGCACAGCAGTGACGTTTCGTGTAGTCTGTAATAGATTGATTGTAATCTGTGTGCAGTCTGGGCATACAGCCAGTCTGTGGGATGGCTGGGTTGTAGGGGATCAAATACTTATTTCACTCAATGACATGCAAATCAATTTCTAATATTTATGTAACTTATGTAATTTATTTTTTTGGTTGATATTCTGTCTCCCTCCACAAAAACGAAACTACCTCATTTTTTTGTAAGTCAGCAAACTTACAAATTCAGCATGGGATCAAATAAGTATTTCCCCCAGTGTGATTTTCTAATAACTTACCTCATGACAATTAAATGCAACATTTGGAGATTTGCTCAAATAAGTTTAGAGAAGTGGAAAAATGACTGCTTCCTGAAATATGTGAAGACATTCAAAAATTTTATTACTTAAGATCCATGTGAAGACCTTGCTTATGCCTCAAACAAAGCAAAAGGTTAGGAAGCCCTATTGCTCAGTGTGCTGCATGGTGGTTGAGGGAGGAATTATTGGAATTAGTTTCATTGGTAAACATTCCCAACCCCTGACCGTCATAGTCACACTATACCGACCGTCACACTGTACTGACACATTAGAAGATGGTTTTATGTGCCTTTAGGCGAGTGATCCATTGTACTGCACTCTAGCTACGTATTGTGTTACAGTAAGAGGGAATGAGAATGGATTAAAAGATAAGAAGAACATTTTCCTTTCCTCACTTCTGCTTTCATATGAAAGCACCTGACTTTGCCAGTGCCCACTGCTTGCTTGCTCGATACAACATGAATTTATTTCTCAGAACTGACTGTGAATTCATTACAATATTAGCAGAGACAAAAGCCGGAAGCCTAACCGTGAACCCAGCAGCAAAGCAACCTAGCCTAAAAATACATGCTGAGTAAGTTATAACAGATACACTAATATTATTATTTAATGGTAGCTTATCTTCAGGCATTGTTTGTTGCTGTGGATGTTGGTTTGCCAATATGCTTTATATTTAAATACAGTATTTGTATTTATAACTGTTCTGAGCTTATTTTATTTGAGACTGAGAGTGAAATCTATTTCTTTTGCACCAGTTCTAAGCGAGTTGAGTGCATGCTTGTTACTTGTGCTTAGGATTTTTAGGCATTTTGCAGGAAAAGTTCCTACTTGTGATCCGTAACATTTGAGCAAAAGATTGAATTTTGAAATGAATTCTTTCATGTTATGTATTTACTCAGCGAAACGTGCAGTCTAACCAGAACAGGACTTCTTTTTTAGTTTCTTTTTGATACAGCCGTTTCCTGTCTGATCACACTCCTTTAATGCCCCATTGCTGACTCTTATGCAATCGAAACTGTCATTAGACTCAAAACACACGCAAGTCTAACTTACAGAGTAACTCTACAGAGTTATGAATAATCAGCATAAGTTCAAATAAGTTCAAAGAAGAAATATTATATTATAAATATATACATGTCTCTGACTCTGTCTTGAGTGTAAGGGAACGTCTCTCAAACTGCTGGAAACAGAAAAACATAAGAATGACAGAGAGAGAGAGAAAGAAAGAGAGAGAGAGAGAGAGAGAGAGAGCAAGAGAGAGAGATAGAGAGAGAGAGAGAATGAGAGAAAGAGAGAAGGAGAGAGAGAGAGTATGTGTGTGTATGTGTGTGTGTGTGTGTGTGTGTGTGTGTCTTCAACATTACATTTGGTTGTGGCACAAAGAAGTGTTCAGACTTTCAAATGTGTGCTTTGCACAAAGCTCAGAGATATAAAAAGAGGCTTTAAAGGATATACAGCAGAGACAACTCTCACTTTCAAGTTAACCCAGTAGATTTGTGGAAACTTAACACTGACAAAATCATTTTATCTGAACTTCCTTAAGCAGTAAAGAAAAGTGTTATTCTTCTATTGTAAAGTTACTATTTTGGAGATACAAGATTTTGTTCTAAGACTCACAAAATATGGGAGAGTAGTGTATTACTTCCTCTTGTAATGTGGTTTCGATACACTGGCACCAAATATAAATTTTTTTACTAAAAGCAGGTGGGAGAGTATTGAATCCCCTGGTCAATTTAACTTACCAGAGCTATTATTCCATGAATGGTGTTGTGTACCAAACAGATAAAGGCAAACCTTTTTATTTGATGAATAAGAAAAACTCACAGGGAAAAATGAAGAGTGAGAGGTCTGAAAAGTCTGGGCCCAGTTTGGCTTGTACAACACTCATGGGAGAATCAAAATCGATGAAGAATATGTGATCCGCAAGATCTGTCTCATGAAAGTGAAATACACAGGCAATACAACGAGCATACACAGTCACGTTGCTCACCATCATCCCAACTGGTGGGTTACTTTTTGTGAGAGAAATGTGCATTAATTGCATTCATTTATTTGTTTAATTTTTTCGAAGCATAGTTTTGTCCTTTCTAAACATTTTTACCTTAGAACAGCTTTCAGGTGGTTTGGCCATTTGCCAAACTGTCTTGTCCCTAGCAGGCATCTGGATGAGGGTGACCTCTGAGCCAGTACTGCGCTGTGTGTGCTAATGGATACTGAACTTGTTTGATGATATTCCAGAGAATCCCGTAAGGCAAGTGAATTGCATTCATTCTACACACATGACCAAACCACTGTAACCTCTGCCTCTGAATTTCATCACCAATAGTAGGCTGATTGTCACATCTTATTCTAATGGTTTAATTTCTCAGATAATCGTGGAGCAAAACACCCAGAATTTGTAGACAACGCATTTGAAAGACTTCTAGTTTATTTTCATCTGATTTGAGCAATGTCCATGTTTCGGCGCCACAGAGCAGTACTGGCATGACTAGTGTTTGAAAAATACGCTTAAAAGAATCTTATTCTTGATGGATATGTTTTTCTTCCATAGGCACCACCTGAACAAGGCAAAGCCTGCAGCTGCCTGACCAATTCGGCTGTGAATATCAGTTGTGGATGCCAGTTTTTTGTCTTCGAGTACTGATCCCAAATGTTTTAACTGGCAAACTTGTTCAATTGTTCAATTCTCCTCTGACTCTCCTCTTCAGCTCACTCCACAGGTTTTCAATGGGGTTGAGGTCTGGGGACTGAGATGGCCATGGGAGGAGCTT
>JBBPCY010000007.1:19827036-19853027 GCA_037974405.1 Brachyalestes nurse | reverse complement strand
GATTACTAGTTACATCCCCACCCTCTAAAGAAACTCTTAAGTCAGCTCAAACACACTCTTGCATTTAGGTCTCCTGTAGATTACGTGACGTGTGTGACTGTCAGACAGACGTCTGCCGGCAGCTGAAAGGTTACTGTGAATTATTATTAACACCAGTGTTGTGTCGGTTCACACTGAAAAAAAAAAAGTTCAGAACTTTAGTTAAAAGTTCACGTTAAGGTAAAAAAAACGCAAAGCAAAATACACATCGCAAAACACTTGTGCAACAACTAGGGGTGTAATGAGAGGCTCAGCTTAGCTCATGAAACGATACACAACATTGCGGTCATGAAAACGAGACAAGATCAGGGTGCGAACTAGTGGGGAGCAGGGGGAGCTATAGTTCCCCTAGTGGTGACATGAGCTCCCCTGGAAACATGATTTGTAAAATTTTGGGGGAGCTCTAAAATATTGATATGAACAATATGCACTGTAAGTTTTAACTGTAAGTGTGTAAATCTGGCTTCTCTTGTATGATCTCTCAATAGTTTCATCCAACCTTATAACTGTGCATGAACTCCTAACTTGTTGAAGCTGTGTGCGACCTTCTAACTGAACTCAGTTTCACAAGTTGAAAGGAATTAAATTAATATAATTCACAAAAACAAATAAAACATTTCTTAATCTAGTGAAAGTCAGGGCAAACCATAAATCAAAGTAGTACAAAGTGACCAGATTTTTCTTAAAGCATGTCACAGAGCTCTGGACCTGAGATATTTGCAACCACACAGCCTAGCTTTAGATGTGGTCATATTTCAGAAAAAAGTATATCTGTATTTTGGGAGCAGTTGAGATCTCTGGGTCTCCTGCAATTGAAAAGACACAATCACTCAGGACAAAGATTACAGGGATGGATAGGTACGCTTTGGGAAGTGGAGACAGACAGCAAAGGTTCTGTGGTGGTTCTGTAGGTGTCTTGCTCAGGTTAGCCATGGTGTATGGCACTATTTTCTGCCTGTGCTTCCAGACTGACTCATTCTTTGGAAACCTGCTAGGTAATTAACGGCGACTAATGAATGGGAAACACCTAGGCAAAAAATGTAGGAAGCATTTTTAATGTGAGGAGATGCATCAGTTGACGCGTGGGTGGGTGGGCGGGGTTTGGGCTGGGTGGGTTGCTCCACGCGTGAAAAGTTTCAGTCAAGACAATTGATATTATGCATAGCAATGTCATTAGTAATGCAGATTACATTAAATTTCACAGTCCTCTCAAAACAGCCTCAAAAGAATTGAAAACTGACATTACTCCTGAAATACATGGCTGAACAAAGCATGAGGAAAACTTACTTAATGTGGTCAGAATGAAGAGGGCAATCCTGGAGAAACGTATGGACAGGTACAGTAGGGACGTTTATGATTATCATCTGGACAGGACAGTTCTGGACCCAAAATTCAGAATGCTTGCTAATAAAGACCAGCGTAAACGTTTTCCAGCTGCTGAAGGAAAAAGAAAAGTGGTGGGTAGGATACTTAACTCTGGACAGATTCCTGCAGACCAATTGACCAAGACATTGACGTGTACAGGAAAGAGACTCATCTCCCATTTAGCAACGGTGGTGATAAGAAACAGAAGTGGTGATAAGAAAAGTCTTACATTGACACTGTATTTTCCTAAAAAAAGATTTAAGCTGGGTTTTGTGGCCTGGCTTCCAATGAAACTTCAGACACTTGCCCCACAATTGAATTAAAACATTGTTTATAGATAAAGGATTTATTCTCCTATATACATTAAGGACATCCTGGTATATTTCACTTTTAATTTCAAGAAGATAAGGATCTATGTGTTTAATAACCTTTTTAAATTACAGGCCCAGAGTTTCCCTGCAGTGATGCCTTCAGATACAGGCAAGCCTTCAGCGGCTTCCAGAGCTTCTGGCTTGGAAGCTGTGATCTGTGGAGCTGTATATTGGGTAGCACCAACACCCCTAGGTGGCATCTGGTCAGAAACAACATCTACACGAGCAGTGACAGAGTCTGGGGATTCTGTGGATGATGCTTTACCCCATTGGTGTCTCCTGCAGTGGCACTGCTGTGTAGTGACCTCCACTATTGCCATGTCTCTCCCCATGAATCCAGCTGCAGCAGTGTTGTCTGCCGCAATGTGTTCAGCAACACCCACACAGTCTGAAGACTCAAGTAGCCGTTTGACTTCAATCTCTTGTGAAGCCTAACTTTTGCCTGTTCTGGGATCCTCTGCTTCTCTATTGCTAAACTCTCTGCATTATTAATTGGTTGTACATTTTGTAATGATGGAGACATGGAAGTAGAATGCAAATGTGAGTTTTTATTCAATTCCATGTTAATGGCATGGAGGTGGTGATCAGTCAAGGTCATGACCAGAAGTGCTGAAAGATCTACTGGAAATGAGGAAACCAAAAGATCACCAAATATCTGAACGAATCTTGAATCACCTGACAGAAAATGACTAAAATGGAAATCAGACAACCAAAGACAAACTAGCAAAAAGAGAAAGACCAGGAAATAATGAGCTAACACATCATGTTTTAGGAAAAGTGTTATATTAATCATGTCACCATCGTGACAAATCATGGTTTAGACAAATGTTGAATGAGTGAGTGAGAGAATATGAGAGTCCCACTCATGCTGGGATTGAAAATTCTAAATATAACATTTATATTTCTGAGTAAATTATGAATAATATTTAAGACATTATAGACACCATTGTGTGGTAAAAACGCTTCACTGAAAATGATTTTTATCCAAACGGATCTTGAAACACTGAATATAACTGTCATTTGAAAGCCACAGTCTAAACAAGAGACAGCTGCACGGTATGAGTCAGAGATGTTTGTGTGAGAACTACTTTCCCACTGTCCTGAGTGGACAAACTCTGAGGTTGACAAACATTGCTTAAAAGCCTTGTACAAATCATACCGTACTGTATGGCTTCACAGCAGAGCAAAATAAAGTGAAATAAAGTGTGAAGTTGTTGGAACTTCTGATTCCTAAACATTTGTAATAAGAAGTCAAATTAAATACATTCCATCTGTCTTGTCAAAGTGAGCGAGAGACCAGCGTGCATTAACTCCACCCTCATGACTCATATATGTACTGTAACATAATAGGGGCTGCTCTGTTTTTTTTAGTGCAACTGACAAATCTGCAGAATTAAATGTCAGTGTTAGACCGTACCCTTGCACTCTCAAAACTCAGAAGTGGATTTGCTGGGAAGATGCTGTAAATGGCATCTAACATGAAGGCCACTCTAGAGACTTTTCAGCCAACACGTGTTCATTAATTTTTGGAAGCTACTAAAATGTGTGCTGCTCAAATTAAGATGACGGGCATTTGTCATATTAGATGGATTCTGGTCTTTTGGGACAAAACATGGTCAGTCTGTATTGCTGTATTGACTTGCAGTGACCCTTTCCTCTATAGTCACATCTGAACCTGAGCTCAAAGTCATGTATGAGGATTTTACACCACTGTTTCACAGTTATTAGGAAACAATACAGGAACAATAAACTAAGTGTGGTTTTTTTAATAATAAAGTGGGTGAAGTGGGTAAAGTAATCCTATTTCTGGGATTGCTACTGCTGAGTCATACCAAAACCATTTTGTGTGTGTCTGTTTTTTTTCTCCAGTTATGCATGAAGTAAGCAGAGCAGGTTTAACACAAAGTGTCTGACACAAACATGTTTCACACAAACAAAAGCTAGAAAAAAATCAGCCCCTACAGTTCTACAACCTTCTTGTCTGAAAAAAAGAGTCAGTATAGCATGTTTCTAATGTGTTATGTGTAGCTTGAGTTTGTTTGTTTTTGTGTAAATGCTAAACGCACGACGTAGCTGCAGTTATGTAGAGGGAAGTCCAGTATTCAGTAGTGAGAGTTTCTGGCTTACTGTCATTCCAAGAGTCAGAAAAAGTTTCATGAGAAATTCTGGTTGAGTAAATACATCTAGAGGATTTGTTCTGCAGTTAGAGTGAATGTAACTATATTTTTCATGGATTCCAGCTCATGGATTTACTATGTGGGGAAATGAGCAAGGCAAGAGTTCAAGTTATCATAACCTGTAACTAAGAATAAATCAAGTCATGCTGGTGATGATACTGTTTTTGTTCATTGCGTACTTCTAAGGAACAACACATCAGTCACTTCACTAGTAATTTCATTTTTCATCATCTCAGCTCCAGGAGAATGCAGTTACATTCAGTAAATAAAATGCATATAATTTGTTCATTCATAGAAGAGATGATTTCCAGTCTATACATAAATATGAAAAACGTTACTTGTTGAAAAACACAGGACAGTTAAGTGCAGTTTAATGTGGGTCCTATCCCAACCTAAGTGCAGGCCTCTGAAGAGGCTGTGTTAGAATAATAAAGATATCAATATGAATTTAGACACTGTTGAAATATGTGCTGGAATAGACTGATTTAGGTTATCACTTTACTAGATGACATGTAAGAATAATCAATTGAACAGTTAAATTACTGGTTAGCAGTGTGGTCAAGCATTTATAAATAATCCATTGCCAGTTCTCTTGAAGATCTATGAGACTTAGTAGTTCCTGTTTCATTGACAGTTCATTTCTCTGATCATTAGTTCATGGTTACCTGTTGAGTAGCTCAGCAGAACTCCTCAGTAGGTCATTTCAGTGTTAATGCAGCACTATTGCATTTAGAGTCTCAGTCAAACAGATAAAGAGTAGCATTTCTATTTTTTCATGTATCACTCTAAAATCAGCCTATCCCACAGATCTAAAAGCAGATGTTTAGTTGCTGTTCCTATTGAAACACTACCCAATAGCTTTTATTAATGAAGCTCCTGTTGCCTAACCCTTAGATCTTTTCTTCTTGCTATCATAATCTAGGTCTATGGGGCCTGTTCAGCCTGGTCTGATTTTGCCTGAATACACTCAGTTTTGTTGTTGTTGTCTCTTTGTTGAAATGGGTCATACACTGATGTTATATAAAGGGACCTATCTGTAAAAGAATTTACATAATTGACATGTAGTAAATTGTACAGTTTAAATACTTTCTCTATATGGGACACATCTGCTTTTCAGGGTTTTACTTCTAGTGAAGGACAATCTTAATGCTTCACCATACCAAGACATTTTGGTCAATGGTCATGCTTCCAACTTTGTGGACACAGATTGAAGAATAACCATGACTGTACCCCAGTGCACAAAGCAAGCTCCATAAAGACACGGGTGGATGAGTTTGTTGAGCCCTGACCCCAACTCCAGGGATGAACTGGAACGGAAATTTTGAGTCAGGCCTTCTTGTCCAACATCAGTGCCTGAACTCATAAATACTCTACAGAATGAATGGGCATAAATTCTCACAGAAACTCAAATGCTTGTGGAAAGAGTTCCAAGAAGAGTAGAATATGCAGACTTTAAAATGACTTTAACTCCATTTTAAAGTCTCAGATTTAAAATCTGACTGTCCCCATTAGCACAAGGGGTTAGTCACAACCCTTCCCTCATGCAAACAGGGAAGTCCTCTCACGCCTACAGTCAATTTAGAATCCCCAAATCACTGTATCACCTGTTTCTAAATCACCTGGACTGGGGAGAAACCAGAGACCCTGTGCAACCTCCACATACACACCAGGACCAGGATCCGGCTTCAAACCCTCAACCCTTGAGGTGTGAGGCAACAATGCTAAATAGTCAAGTGTGACTATTAGCAAGAACACATATTTTTTCTCATGTCGTTCTCTCTCAGGACTGTGGGCCAAATTTAGCTACAAATCCACACACACACACACAAATACACACAGAAAAAAAACTTCTGGGAAACCGCAGGACTCTTTCGCGCACCAACACACACACACACACACACACACACACACACACTGTATGGTTCTACTCGATTTTGCAAGAAAACACCAGTCAGCACATTACTTAGGGAAATAGCTCATTCTCGGGACAGTTCTGACATTTAAGTAGAGTGTATGTGTGTAAATGTAACTTCCTTTGTTTCCTGTCTAACCCTAAAACCAAATTTAATCTCAACCTTAACCTTAATCTTAAATTAAAAGATTTACCTTTTCAGTTACAAATGAAAATGTAGTTTTTGTAATCAACACTTTAAAATAGCATTGTGTTTTCATAGTTTAGTGTGCTGTTGTGGTTAAGTCTCTGCTGGCAGTTGAATGGACACAGGCCTCAGAAACACAAAGCATAAAAATGCGGTTTACTGGATAGTACACTGCATCATCTTTTTGAAATCTCGGATTTTGCCACAAACTCTTGCTCAGCTTCTTGCTCAGTGTTTCCTATATTTGTGTCATTTATTTTCATCATTTGGAACACTTTCATAGATAAGTAGCAGAGCATGTGGATCTATGTGTTATCATGAGCAACATGGTAAAACACAACCTAAAGTAAGATTACACTCTTCTTCTGAAACTGACTAGACTGTGGTGCTGGATTTCAGTGGCAATGGTGGCAATTTATACTAATACTTTTTTTAACTTTTCCCAACCAATGCAAAATGCCATAGAACAGGGTAAAAGGAAATAGATATGCATGTATGAAGAGAACTGGTAAAAACAAAGAAAATAATGTCAGTAATACAGATATGCAATATGGTTAACTGGGAAAAGTAAATAGGCCTCATATGGTCACACACCACAGCACAGCACACAGTGTAAATGTGAAATTCTGCATTTAACCCATTCAAAAAGTGAAGCAGTGGACGGTCACCTACAAGAGGCACCCGGGGAGCAGTGTGTGGGGATGATATCTTGCCCAAGAGTACCTCAGTGGTGCTACGGTCAGTCCTGAGATTCAACCTTCTGATTGCAGGGGCAACTCCCTAACCACCAGGCCATTAGCTGCCCCGGAACAAAAAGCGAGGGTAAAAGATGACTGTAATTGTTCTGGGACAAAGAGAAACGGGCCAAAGAAAAAATATCTGACATGCCTAACCTGACAAAATGAATAAAGGAGAAGGCACTCACTCTTTATTGGGTGTTTATACACTCTTAATACTAAATAGAAATGAAAAGGTGCTTTACTGGGGGAAAACAAAGTAGATGGTGTAAGAGAGAAAAATGTGAGGGTAAAACAAACTACACACACTATTTTTCTTACCAAGAAAACAAAACCAACGTGCAGACTCAAACATTCAAACACCCACACAGATCACACTTCCAAGAGGGTGCTTTAATGAGTAAAGAGGGTCGGTCACAAGTGAAAACCCCTACCCACACAGGTGACATAATCATTGTAATTAATGGAATTTACAGAACAGCACCATACACGTGTTGAGGGAAAGAAAAAGAGGTGGAGAAGAAGCATCATTTATTACACCGTAATAAATACAATGACTTTTGAGTGCCCAGTCCTGGTCATGGAGGTCTACCAGAGTTCAAATTCAAGACATCTGACTCAAATATTTAGTTGCTCCAGTAAGCCTTTATTACCTGGATCTAATGTATTGGATTAGGCTTGCGCCTAAATCTAAATCAGGACTGTGGTTTAGAGAAAAACGAATTCGAACATGTCCAGTCAACACTGGACAACAATGCTATCCAAAATCTGGCACATTTAGTTCTAGGAGAAATTTTCTCAAGTGTATTAGTATTTTGAACACTAAACATTGATTATTATCATCCTATATTTGCTTTTTCCATCTCTATAGAAATGTGTTTGGGATGCCCCCTTAACCTGTAAACCAGACCCTGAAGTGACCTTCTAGCTATGTCACTGATTCTGTTTTTTTTTTATTTTTGTTTTTGTCAACTGATCAACCTTAACAATACCTTAATAAATGGACCAAAACAAGATGCTCATACATGCAGGGCAATTTACAGGCTGACTTTCACAAAGCAAGAGAATAAAAACAGAGGAATTGTACACATTGGTTTGAAACGGGAAACAATAGGACAGTTACTGAGAGTCTTTTTAAAAAATATCTGCCAGGGTAGCTGGGCATGGGGGCGATGATGGGCTTTGTACTTTTCTTTTTTACTATTTATACTATTTATATTTAGACACCAAGACCCTGAAAAGAGGTTTACTCCCTTTGACACCAGTAAATACTGCACACACACACACACACACACACACACACCTACACACACACACACACACACACACACATACACAAAACCAAGGTATCCAAACCACACACACACACACACACACACACACACACACACTGTGTAAGACACTGTGCTGCAAAACATTACTCAACTATATACTTTGATTAAGTCGTGTTTATTTTATTAGTACATAAACACTGTAAAAGAAAGAAAGAAGGCAACAGTACAGTGTTACAGTATATCAAGTGAAATCCTATGTTATAGTATAGACAAAGACAACTAAGTCTACAAATTACATGTAACGGCCGGGGAAAAATCAGCAAACTGACAAAAGAACAAAAGGCTTTATTTCACCTTTGCAAAGGGGGGCAGAGTCCTTAGCTCCAGGCCAGTCCCGGAGTTCAGGATAATGCTGCTCGCCTGATATCTCCACGACACAGATACTTATACTATTTTCTGACAGAGTTGCACATCATGGGAACCCTAGTTATAAAGTCTAGCACATTCTAAAGAGAAGATGCCCCACAAGCCTTTATTTTGGTTACAGATGACATGCGGCAGATGATATTTATTGACCCCATGGGAACGACCTTCTACTAGCCCAAGATGCAGATAACTGCCAGAACATTTTAATTAAAAACACAAGGTATGTGCAGAAAAACAAGTCTTGTGCTTTAACAGTCTTCAAGACTGGCTTCAACCGTTAATGATTTAAATTTCTCCTTCGCATGCAATAAGATATATGTGTCTTAATATATGTGTCTTTATGTAAGACAAACAAAAGAAAAATCTAATGGATAAAATACATGATTAAATTAAATGAATATACTGATTCACTTAGGATACACTAAGTACATTGATTCAAACTGAGTATATGTTAAAATTCCCTTACACACACATCAAAGCTGACAAAACAGAATAAGCAACGGCCCTGAATAGAATCTATCAGACTGCTTTAGATAGAATAACGGCAGTAAATTATAGACTCCACAATAGAAAAAAGAAGCAAAGAGTGCTGGATGGATTAAGAAAGCTGGACACAAATCACTGAGTGTCATTTTTATATTTTAGAGTGCAGGCACTACATGAACAACAGCTGCTTGGCTATTCACTGACTCAGCCCAGAAACTCGATTTCCAAAAGCAGGGAGTCTATGACACACTCACACTCACTGCACAGCAGTGGAGTCAAACTAGCCTGGTGACAACTAGTTTGTGAAAATTGTGAATGACAAAGTGATTACTTCCCTTTTGAAACGGTTTATCAGACCTTAAGACAGGATTATGCTACACGCAAAATTATTATTATTATTATTATTATTATTATTATTATTATTATTATTATTATTATTATTATTATCAGCTAGGATATATTTGATAATGTATTACTTTTAACTATATGTATGTACATTTAGATGCATACAAAAAAAATTGTATTGTACTGTAAAACATATTGTGTTGTAAGTATTACATTATACTTACTATATATGAGGCCTTGAGAGGAAAAGTGGACCAAGTCCACTTTTTTGGGTATCGGCTCTTTCAACGCCTATACCCTCAAGGCCTCATATATGGTTTTATTTTTCATTACTTAGTAATATTAGATTATATCTACAAAGCTATCTGTCATTAACTTCTTATATACTGGCTTGCCTGCCTTCACTCCTTGTGAAGTTTGCCATTTCTATTTAATTATTCCTGACTCAAGTCCCAGTTGCACAGACTGACTGACTTCCTGGTGGACTCTGCTGTCACTTTAAATGTGTGCATGCTTTGGTTTTGCTTTGGGCTTGCCTTGCACAGCACAAGCCTCCAAGTCTAAGAGCAGGAACTGGAAAGAACTGTGGTGGATTTCTGAAGAATGATGTCACTTTGGGAAAATAATGGGGCAAGGGCACACAACCTGACAACCTAACCACTGCACAAAACATTGAGGCAGCAACAGCATCATAAAAAATACTCTGGGTCAACAGATTTGAGAAGTCCAGCTTTCTAAATGCATCCAAACTCAAGAGGTACATCTGTGCTGCATGGAGATCTACTAAAGAGCTTTCTGGAAAGAGAACAGATTAACTCACAGACCCAGAGGGAGGACAATGCCAGTCTGTCCAAACAACACACCTGCTTCATTAAACGGAAACACCAGTATTGTATTCACAGATCTGAGCAGCTGAATGAAAGATTCCATTCCGTAATTACAGGTGGCAGTTTAAAATACATGTACACTAAATGTCCTATGACACTGTACTAACATGTACTAAATCTCTGTGGACATTATGGGGCTGCGGTAAGGCAGTCATATAATAATGCAGCTTTTGCTGCACCACAGTGTGAAAATGCTAAATAAAAAATATTTGCAAACATAGTTTTTAAAATGTGTTACTTTTTGTTATTTTCTATTGTGAACTTAACAGCCAAAACAAAAATATTGGAATATATGTTGTTTGGAGGGTATTTGTTTGATTTTTTACTTTTTTGCCATATTGTCCACCCCTAGGCTGTGGTTTTAGGAAGGTGAGGCAAAGAGACAGAGATACACACTGAGACACTGTTGCCGAAGTGACTACAGGAAAAGTTGGTCTATCACACGCTCCCTCCCTGCCCCCCTATCAACAATACTGTGGCAGACTGGAAATACAGGTAGAGCATATAAAGTTTATATGCCAGTGAGAGGGGTTTCAACGGGTTGTGTGAACTCAGACTTCTTACACCGTATTTTCCTGAAATATGAGGGGAAACAGCCAGTTAATAAATAACAACAACAACACTAGCTGAAGAGACACATACCAACACACCCATACGCACACACACACACACACACACACACACACGTATGAATACATATATATATATATATATATATATATATGTATACATTACATATTACTTATTATATATTAAACTTATATAAACTATATATACTTTTTTGTGAAGTACACAGTTCTTTTTATATTAAATTGATATTCTGTACAGATTGCTAACATTGCTAAACCCCCACCCCAAATTATTAATAAAGGGTTATCTTATCTTATTTTATCGTAATTCATAATTACAGATGTGGTAATAGGCACATGCCCTAAAATGTGTCCTAAAAAATGACCTGCAGCCACAAAGCAACCAAAGCATCCCCTCCCCTACTTCTCAAAAGAATGCTGTGTACAACCTAATGGAAAAGTGTGTGGTGTTTGTGAAGTACATGCCTGAGCACGGGAATGGCAAAGACGAAGATGATGAGACAAACTACGCCAACGGCAATATGAATATTTGTCCAGGGTATCTTATCTGTTTAAAACAAAGGGAAAGAGAGACAGACAGACAAAAGCAGTGAAACCAGGAAATGCTATTTAGCAGCTTTGCACTTTTACAGCTTTGTATATTTGTATATAAACAATACAAATATGTGTGGTCTCTCACTTTGGTCATCTCGTATGCAGGGATCTGCAGGAATGAAAACCAGAAAGAATATTTGTTCTGAGATTATGTATTATACCAATATTAAACAGTTTCCATTGAAACATGGTAATAAACAGGAGCAAACACTGGGGGTTAATTAAGGAGACCCAGCAGCAGTTACAGGAAGCTGTTTGTCACACACACAAACACCAACAGCTTTTCTTGGAACACAAAATGTCAAAATGTCTTGATTTTTTTGGGAAGTTATACATCCAAAAAAAATTGCAAACTCCTCAAATGGTAAAGGTGTTCACTTACATAAAATACAACAGTTTGCAAGACAGAGGTTTATAGAAATCCATCTGTTGGGGACTTCTGGTTATTAAAGCCAAATAACTTTTGAAATGTTGAGACAAATCAGATTACTAGAAGAGCATGTGAAACAAAGTTATTGGGCACACTACTATATGCATACATATAGCAAGAATACTGTTCATTTTTGTGTCTGTAACCTTTTGATCTTCTTACCTGTACAATTAACAGTTTTGGACACCTGTAAAAAAGTGAATATAGAAAAGTAAATGATTGTATAATCATTGCTCACATTATAAATGTCATTATCGACTCAGAATCTCCAAAAATATCCAAAAAGCCTTTCTAACGAATTAATTAATTAAAGCTACTCTGAGGGCCACCCATTGCTCACACACAACCATCTTCTTTAAGCTCTATAAAAAACCATGCCAAAAGTCTTGATTTTAGATTCACGGCCCAATCAAAAGGCCCATTGGTTGAGAAACACGGGTCTAAGGTTTCCATGTCAGAAGTATTGGCCAGATGGGTGTAGCATTGGGCTGTAAAGCACTGGAAGTGCTTGCACACATTGCTACATTTGCACAACTACTACTGTTTACATTGAAGTTTACATAGCATGCATTAGCATATACAAATATAAATAGTATATTATGGCACACATAAAATAGCATCCATGCATAATAGCTTATATATATGTCCATAACAGCGCCAAAAGAAAAAAAAATTCAGAAAAAGTAGGAGGTGTCTACAAACTTTGGGACATAAATGTATTCAGGTCATACCCCACTATGTGGACACTCCAGGTGGTAGAGTAAACCAGAATAATTCGTCTTCAGGATGACTTCCTTCTGAATGGAATACACGACAGTGTTCCAGTCCACATCTCCATTCTCATCGACGATGACCTTATTCTGTAGACAGGCAAACCAGTTAGAACCCAGAAATCTATCCTTTATTTTGGAAGAATTCATGGTGTCAAATCAGCTGCATGCATTAATGGAACCTACTGCTACTAGTACTATTACTACTACTACTGCTACTATTATTATTATTATTATTATTATTATTATTATTATTATTATTATTATTATTACTGCTGCTATTATTACTACAACCATTACTACAGCTATTATTATTGTTATTACTACTGCTACTATTACTACTTCTACTGCTACTATTACTATTATTATATTTAGAGGAAGTTGCAGTCATACTTGAGAGGGTCATTACTGAAGCACTTTATCCCTGTAGAAGTGTAGAACATGGCTGACAGTTCAAATCTGCCAAGCAACAAGATGACGTCATGTTCTGCCCTAAAAATGACTGTCCTGATCTCTGTATGATTCAGCATTGTTCCGAATTGCACACTTGTATGGCAGTCATTATTTCCTAGCAAATCTATATAGTTTAGTCATGTGCAAATGATTGAAATGTCGAATGATGTATTTTCCTGACTTGCTAAAAAAAACTTTTGCACAGGCCAAAATATTTTTCAGTGATTGCATAGACTCTGTAGAGGATGTGTCCTTATTTGACCTGAGGTGCCCAAACTTTTGCACATGCCTGTACATACTAATGCCTAAACTAAAAACCAACTGAGTCTCAGCTTTTCAGTGTTACAGTCTTAGGACCAGAGTGAGAGAACAAAGGTTATTAGACTGAAAATAGGTTGATGTGAATTACAGTTTCTTTTTATGTGGTACTAGAGTTCCCGCTACTGTTTGAATCAAAGTAAGTTCAAGGTAATAATCTATATGAAGAAACCAGCGTTTGTGGTAATGAGTAATTCAGTAACTGAAAGAGTGAAAGAGTGAAAATACCCTGCTATGCCCTGGCTAACTACGTTCTGTGCTTTATGGCTCATAGGTAAAAAATGAAGCGAAAGAGCAACAAAGGTACATACATGCAACTCCCAACTGTACGTGCAGGTAGGCTGAGGTGACTCGCTGAGGCTGTAGGCAACGGAGTCATTTCTGAACACCTCGTAGCAGCACGTGACCGTAGAACCACCTGCACTGTTCAGTGCACATACCAACATGCCTATAAAAGAAATACCCAAAGAATCTTACAAAAATCATGAACATGTCTCTGATAGTGACCATTTCTCTAAAGACCGAGATAAAGAAGCAACAACAACAAAAAAAAAAAACAGGTCACATCCAGCAGGATTTTAATTGCCATTTGTTATTAGATACTTATCTAACAACAAATACACATAGTATCTAATAACAAAAACCATTTAGGCGTGTAATATTACCAGTAGGCGTATAATATTACCACTGGCATTTGCATTACTAGAAGTGAGAGCACTTCATGATCTACTATAAACACCTGCTCCACCATATTAGAAAACACAGTCCATCAAAATTCAGTTACTAAAGTCACTCATGACAGTTATGACTGAGGAGCAGCATGCTGTAATTTTATACAAATGATTTCTTCCTCATAGCTCCTTGAAACAAGCCAAGAAATTCAGTCAGTAATGCAGAACTTTTGATCAGTACCACATTAGTCTTTGTAAGAAGAGAAAAAAACATGATTTGCGTTAAGAAATCTAAACGAACAGGGGGTTAGAAACTGTTGATAAAGAATGTAAATGGAATACGGCTGTAATACATTGCATAAAATGAGCGGTAACACTTTAAAGTACTGTTTTACTGTTAGTAGGTTACTATGCAGGAACTAAACAAAAACAAGTGGATCTGCGTTAACAACTAAATCACTACTATTAATTACTCAACAGGTAACAGTGAACTAATGATTAGAGTAGAGAACTGTTAACTAAACAGATCTCCAGGGAGAACTACTTTTATAATTCTTTATAATATTCTTTATAACAATGAATTTGATGATTCTTACAAACTGGTAAACTGGCAAACAAAATGAGTCTTTTCCAACGCTTTCTTCAACAGTGTTTAAAATTATGGTATTATCTTTATCTCTGAAGAAGGGTGTCTTCAGAGGCCAGTACTTAGGTACCACACCCTACTGAATTTAATAGTGTCCATCCTGTATTCTGACTAGCAAATATAAATTTCTTCATATTTGGTAGTATCATAAATCAGCCCACAAATAGAACATTGGCTAAAGTATTAGTGTCTAGAATATAAAGTATTAGTGTCTAGAATATAAAGTATTAGTGTCTAGAATATTTTTTGCTTACCTCATACTTTTTGCAACGTGTCCCTGTGCTTTAACTGCTTAACAAATGTCTATTTTTTCAACCTCAGGCACTTTGTGTGAAACTCGCACTTGTTATCACTTGCAGCAGTTGATGTTATTGTGATCATTAATGCAGCACCGCTCATTCATTCCTGCTTAGTAACAGTGATATTAAGTGTTACTAAGTGGTATAGTAATGTAATAATGTAATAAAACGTATGAAATGATATTAATCAATTTGATGCAAAATGACTTCAAGATGTTTACAAGTTGATGCATTGAGAAAATTGCATCAGAAATCCCATGCACTGCACTGCTCACCTGCACTGAGCTGGAAACACATTACTATTTCACTCTCGTTACAGTCTTACTCTCCTGCATAAAAGCTGATCGTCTGCCTCCATCCAGTTCTCCCGCCATGCATAGCGTGGGACTTTCCATCTACATTTTGCAGGAATGTTACATTTTGTCATTTTGAACCTTTCATGCCTTTCATGCCATCGTATCTGTTTCTATTAGTCGGCGAGTTGACTCATCAACAAGCTTTCCACCGGCCAAACTCACGTGTTCTTTAATGTGCAACGAGCAGGACTGAGATCACAATCAAGGCAGGAACAATATACTGTTATCCCGACTTTCAGCCAAAAAGCAAAGCAACAGGAAGACGTGCAAGAGACAGAACGAGGTAACCACACTCTTTGCCCAAAAAACAAACAAAAAAAGCAATGCTTGAAAGCACTTGTTCTGTAATTCTGGATTTCTCTTAATAGTTCATTGTGAATTTGCATCAGAACAGATTAAGCCAATGTTTAGCTGGATTTAATTCTTAGTTGCTTTCATTCAAGTGTTTCTAGGTGATAACACATGCACCCGGCATGACACTTACCACAGTAAATTAGTCTTCGTATATCAGTAACCATCGTCATCTTCTACCAGCTGATGTTTGCAGAGAATGTTGAAGGAGCACTGAAAGTACTCTGAATGGGCTTCGTGTGATAACACACACCCCTTGCACACATGAAATGGCTTACGCCTTTATACTTCCTCTTGTATAGGCGTGGTAAATGTAGCAGTGGAGCACTGCTGCCACTTACAGTCAGACAAGCGTCAGAGAAATGATTGATAAAAGATTTAATAAAAGTTTAATAAACTTTTAAAAGTTTAATAAAACAAAGTCAGTACAGTGAGTATACAGTAGATCAACACCCTGACACAGGAGCTCCAGCTGGGGTACAGTGATAGCACCAGATACAGTGAAATCTGGGCGGGGGGGTTGTTGGGGGGCAGGGTGGAAGACAAATAGTCTGAGAATTAAAGAGAGAGACAAATGAGATATAAACAGAGACAGAGACGTATGGTGTGAGAAATAGAGAGAGAAAGAGAGAGAGAGCAAGAATTAAGAAGAAAACAGCCACCACAGAGGAAGCAGGAGTACAGCAATGCAAAGAGAGCTGATTGTGTCTGTCAAGCAAAACAGATAGACAAAGAGAGAGAGAGAGTGGGAGGGAGAAAGCGAGAGAGAACGAGAAGAGAAGCATGCAGAGAACCATAAGAGGATCACAATTATAGAAATACACACAGCTGCCCATGGGGAAAAGACAGCAAATGCAGAAGTTCAATAAAAATAGAATTTCCTAAAGTAATGAAGAGGAATAACTAAAGAGAAGAGACTATAAGAGATACAGAAAGAAAAATAGAAAGGGCAGTCACAGACAGTTGCTGTCTAAATGGAAAGAGTCTACATTTTAAAAAGAGAAAAACAGGCCAAGAAGAGACCAGTGGCTGCAGAGATGCAGAAGGAAAACAGAAATGAAAGACATGCAGAAAAGTGCAGAGAAAGTCTGACAGTGAGACAACAAATGAGTAAAGCATATAAATATCAGGTAAAGAAAGAAATACAAAAAGAAAGAAAGAAAGAAAGAAAGAAAGTAAGAAAAAGAAGGTAAGAACAAAAGGAATGCAGAATGAAAGAAAAAGAAAAGGGAAGGAAAGAAAGAAAGAATGAATGAAAGACAAAAAAAGGCTAGAAAGAAAGAAACCAAGAAGGATAGAAAGAAAGAGAGAAAGAAAAAATGAAAGAAAGAGAAAAGGGCAGGAAAGAAAGAAAGAAACAAAAGAAAAAGATTTTTATGTCTGGGTGATGTTAAATCACATGTAGAGAGGAAGTCACAGTGCAGAAATCCACAACCCCAGACACACATTACAGAGTAAATCAACACACATGCGAGTGAGCCACGAATAAACAGCAGATTTTAAAGCAGACAGTAGGTGAGGAAGCAGGCAAGAAAGAGAAAGAAAGAAAGAAAGAAAGACAGAAAGAAAGAAAGAAAGATAGAAAGAAAGAAAGAAAGAAAGAAAGAAAGAAAGAAAGAAAGAAAGAAGGAAGGAAATGTGATAAAGACGAAAAAGAGCAAGGACGAGAAAGGCACAAAGACACGAAGTAAAGTAAAGCGGGCCCTTACAGTCACGCATGAACACACCATAGCACAGCAGTGTGAAATTCTTTCTCTGGATTTAACCATTTCACCAAGTGTAGCAGGGGGCTGCCACCCACGAGGGACACGCCCAGGGAGCAGTGAGTGGGGACAGTACATTGCTCAGTGATGACACTGGCAGTGCTAGGATTTGAACCTGAAAACTTCTGATTGCAGGGGTAACTCCCTGACCTCTACACCACCAGCTGCCCCAAAAAAAGACAAGACAGAGACATACAGCAAGAAAGAAAGAAAGAAATGCAGGCATAAGCAAGATGGCTAAAGAGAATTAAAAGCAACGAAGAAAACATGCAGGAAAGAAAGAACAAAATCAAGAAAGAAAATGAAAGAAAAAATTATAAAAAAAAGAAACATAAAGAAAGAAATGAGATAGAAAGGCAAGAAACAGAAAGAAAGAAAGAAAAGACAAACATTCAGCAAGCAAGATGGCAAAAAGAAAGAGAAAGAAACAAAGAAGCAAGAAGAGTTTTGATATTACATCGCAGAGAGTAAGTCAAAGCAGAAAAACAATTAGACAGAGAAGCAAAAAGCCAAAAGAAAAGCAACAAAAAAGCAGTCAGGAAAGAAACAAGAAGGCAAGAAAGCAAGCAAGCAAGAAATAAAGAAAAGTAAAGAAAGATGGAAATAAAACAAAAAGACAAAAAAGCGAGGATGCGAAAAGCACAGATAGTAGAAAAGACAGAAAGTACGAAAAAAGAAAAAAAGAAAGCCTTAATGAAAAAAGAGAAGCAAGACGGCAAGAGAAGTAAACGCAACAAAGAAAAAATGCACGAAAGAAAGAAAGCAAGAAAGAAAGTAATAAGGTTAAAGGACAGAAGCCCAGAAAGAAAGAAAGAAAGTAAGAAAGAAAGAAAGTAAGTAAGAAAGAAAGTAAGTAAGAAAAAAAATATTTTATCTCACATCTGTAGAGAGTAAGTCAATGCATAAAAAGTATTGGACAGAGAAGCAAGAAGAAAATTCTAAAAAGCCAGAAAAAGTTCAGGAATGCGAGAGCCAGTGAAGGAAGAGAGAGATAAACAGTCAGATTAATTTAGCTACTGCAAATTACTGGCTGTGGAAATCATCTGTGCTTTCATTACAATTATAATTCTAACCTTGAAATTCCTTTTCAAGCTTTAGAAGTTATATTTCCTGTGATTAGTTATCATTATACACACAAAAACACAGGAGACCATCATGCAGTCCATGTTGGAAAGCCAGAGACAAAATCTATATATACAAACTTAAGTCAAATTCAAACTTTTTATCAAATTAAAAAAACTAATACCTCATAGGTCATAGTATGCACCATAATGTTTATTATTTCATAATTCAGTATTTTTCATAATTAAAGTATTTGACTGAAAAATGTATACTTTAACTAAACATAATTCTGTTTTTTGCTCCAGTGCAAGTTTAAGAAATACTCATTATACTTGCTTGTGACAGTCTCTTATGGAAGACTCATAGGTACTGTTAGGGGCTGATTATTTAGTGCCATCTCTCTATTAGTCACAATCTGACCCAAGAAATTAGAGTAAGAAGGAGGAAAAGCCTTAGAAACACATGAAACAGGAGAACAGAAAATAGCAGCAAGTCAAGAGGAGGAAAATAGAAGGAGAGACAGTCGCAGAGGAAAACACAAGAGGTTTATTTACAGCAGAAATAAGAGAGAAACTTCAGAAAAAGACATGAAAAAAGGAGAAATGTCTGGTAGTTGCTCAGGGTCGTATGCAAACGGTCACAACTGCTCCCAGTGCTGTTTAAGCAGTTAATAAGCATTGCATCACTGTTCTACATTCAACATATCAGGGTGCAGGACTGTCAAGTAAAAGTGAGAAAACGTGAAGCTGCGGGGGAGCTTGGTAGGGGTGTGATTCATTTGTACTGCAAAGGCAGAAAGTTTGGTGCTTTTAGTGCGAGCACGAGATGAATATAAGTATTCACCCACGGCCCCATAGTATCGGGAGAAACGGAGAGGAGACATGGAAATCAAAAGGATAGCTAGGAGAGGAACACTGGAATGGGAATAAAGGAATAGTTCAGAAAAATCTCATTTACACAACTGTGTTGTCGTCTTGCAAAAAAACCCTCATGCTTTTATCTATATTTATAGATAAGAATGTGCCATACAGTGTCAGAAAACACATAAGCAAGTCTGATGGACAAATGCCACGTGGTTTACGACAGTTCTCTGATGACACGGACATGGGCGATGCTAACTGGTGGGTTAAAAGTGGGTTGTAAAAATTTGGACACTAGACATTGCGTGGCTGATTGACAGCATTTGGACTGAGTGTGCTTTGGAGTGAGTATCAATTGGGTAAATTTGACCTTTTTATCAAACTATTCCATTATCTGATGGGGAAAAATGAGAGAAAAAGAACCATACGTTTTTGAAAAATAAATAATGAAAAAGTAGCATGCTGATGTAAAGACGAGTTGTACTGGATTGTTATGAATTAACCATCCATTGCTTGTTAAAGGAGAAGCACCAGATCAGACAGAAGGAAATGAGAAGGTTTCAGCTGAGAGGTAGATCATAAACAGAGTGATGATGAATGTTTGACCAGTGTGTCAACTGTACCTGCGCCATCACTGTACCTCACAGTTTCACATTTGACCTTTATAAAATCACACTCTCACTTACACACACACACACACACACACACGCACACACACACACACAGGGCTGAACAAGTGACACACTGCACTCAAACACAGTATGAAGTGTCACCAGTGTAACCTTTCATAACAAAAATCCCCGACTGGAGAGGGGCAAACTGGGTAGTAGCAGTGTGTTGGAAGAACATCTGTTGCTAGACGAGCAGTCTATTAAAGGGGAAGTTCAGCCAAAAATTCAGCCGTGGCCTAGCTTCTCTTCAGTGTTTTGGCTGAAATAGCCCTTTAATTGATCATGTCTTTGCATTAGAATCACACACAGGGGTGAAGCTGGTTGTGATGAGTGGAACTGGTTTTTGAAAAATGTTCCCTAGATGTATTAGCCTGTGATTAGTGCCGGCATTGTGAGCACCACATTAAAAAATGCAAGATTTGAACGACTCGGATCTTCCCAGACTTTGGCCTGCAGTGTTGGGCCAATTTTAAGCTTCAATAAATAGGTTCAGCACTCTCAGACACTATATTAAAATAAATAGGTTCAGTTCAGTCACAGAAGGCCACTCAGGTCAGCTCAGACAGTTACATCCTGAGTCAGATGAGGTCAGCGGGTTGTCTTGCTCTGGGCTTGACCTTTGGGTCCAGCTGGGAGACAGCGGAGTGGCAGAGGCGTTTGTTCAGTAGGGGGTAAAGCGATTGTAGCCTCCACGATACAAACTTGCCTGCAGTCAAAAAAGACACATTTCGTCCTTTTTTATGTACATTCTGTAATATTCTGCACATCTGAAGGAACGGTTCATCTACTTTACACAATCCTCCACTTAGCTTAGGCACAGTCGACCGGCCTACACAAGTTTGGTGTCTAAATTTTGCTTCTTTAGTTTAGCACTGGGCAAGACTAACATTTGCAAACAGACACAATAAGTCAGTAGTCACCCAAATTATTTCTGAGGACACAGGGCCAAAACTTGGATGTGGTTTGAAAGGTTGAAAGAAGTTTTATGGATGTATTCATGGAAATGTTTGGGGTGACTATTAACTTCTTATGTTTCTTAGCAACAATTTTTGTAGTTTCAGTGCTAAACTAAAGAAGCAGTATTTGGTCTCCAAACATGTTTTAAATAATCAACTAATCAATCTGGAATGAGGGGAAAATTGTGTAAACTAGATTTTTTACACCATTCCTTTAAATATATCATGAAGCATTGCAGAGCTATGGGCACACTACATATACGTGTATGAATAGAGTATGACTTTATGGATCAGCCTTTGGGAAGGTCTTTACAGGAAGACTGTAACCAAAATTGCAAATACTTATAATAAAGAAGAAATAATGCATAATAATAATGAACAATAATTAATACTAAAATTAACAAACAATGAAGTTATTTGACTACAAGCTAAAGAGGGATAAAAGACTAAACGTGAAAGATGTATTTATTTTAGGTAAGGGGGAAGACAAATACTATTGAATCTCTCACCATAGTACCAACTCCATAGGTGGTGGTCGGCCCGACAGAGTGATGGTAAGGGTCTGTCGCAGTAGCATACACTCGCCCATACCTATAAGGACAGAAAATGGTTTTCCATCACTATAATGACCACAAGGCCAAAGGTCAAATGTGTTATTAGCAAATCTAGTGGCACTTTGTGTAAATGTTTACATTGTTGTTGGTGAGCAAAAACACTGATATGTGAATATGAGGGCGAATACCAAACAAATGAGGCTTATCTCACCCATCACTGTAAGTGGCTGTGGCAGCGGCAGAGGGTGACTGAGCGACTCGGTAGGTGGCAGGATACCCTCCCTGAAGAAAGATAAAGAGAAGCATAACATAGTAAATGCTCAGTTCTTTATATATAACAATGTATGCATTCAAATTACAAACTGTGAAAAACAACTGGGGAACTCACATAGACTTCAGTTCCATAGAGTCCATCTTGATAGACCACCCTGTGTACATGAGAGAACACGCCTGATAATCAGAGCTTATCCATACTCAACATCCATTTTATTAAATATCTCATACTTCCACTCACTGATCACATTATGAACTCCATTTGCCTTATAGGTCTATTTTTAGCCTCCATCTTTTGCCATGCACGTTTTTTCACGTTCTGCAGGACATTTTTCGTAGCTTTTGCAGTATTAGTCAGTTCCCGATCTCAGGATGACTGGTGACCACAAATTGTCTCAGGGAAATTCTCTACACAGCGGTGACAATAACAGTGTGGAGATGGAAAGGGGCACCACAGTGTCACTGGAGTTTTTACATACGTCAGTGTCAGCGCTAGACTGACCACACAAAAATCCAACACAGAGCAGGTTTTGTAGTCAGAAACTGGCCATTGATCTATTAGGGCTTCTGATAAGAAAGATGTAAGAGAGTTCATATTGTGCAATGCTCCTTAACCTTATTTTTTCTTGTAAACCTTTTTTTAAAACAAATAAATTACATGTATTTTTAATTACTGACAAATATCTGATCTGATAATTATTTGCAAAAAAACCCATTTGGGTAAAGCTCACTGATTGGTTATAGGTTGACTGTAAAAGATATCGCTGGCTAATAATTCTTATATGTAATCTACACTTTTTGATTATATAGAATTCCTCCATCACAAATAATTTCCAACACAGAGAAAATTTTCTGATATATTTTGTACTATGTTGTCTGATTACACAGTCAAGGGAAATCCAATAGACTACACTGATTATCATGACCTATTGTTTTTATGATATATAATTGGGTTGGTTATATCTTCTTCTTGTGTGTTGAAAAAGCTGCTTTGGTTTTGCGGGTGGCAAGTTTCAAAAAGTTGGGAAACCCAAAAGGTAATAGAAAAGGAACAATGCTGACCCTGGATAGGCCGGAACAGCTGCAGGCGTGGCTGCCGTGGCGGCTGAACGAATTGTGTTGTAGACAGCACGGCCACGTCCCCGAAGTGCGGATCCTCTGTAAGCCAAGGCTGGAGTAGGAACAGGATATGGGAAGCTGGCAACTGCAGTAGAGAAAAAGAGGAAAAATCATTTATGGAGATGCTGCAGGGGTTTTGCATAGCTAATAAGTCCCAATTTGCCAAGTTGGCCTATGTAGAATCCTCATCAGTTAGGAGCACATCATTACAATTGGGGTTCTGCTTCAAATAACCAAGCCACAAGTCATGTTTTAATTACAAGTTTATAGAATAAACCACAGTAAAAACTAACTACTGTAAACTGGACCAGCAAACTAACAAAATATAACTGTAGTTCAGAAGTTTCTAGTGTGTCGTAAAGAAAAACAAAAGAATGAGAGACTGGTAACTTACCAGTATAAAGTTCAGGGGCATACATGGCTCCCATTACAGGATTGATCTTCCACCCTGCAGCTAAAGAGAGAAAAACAAAAAATGTAGCCCAAAAAATCCATTTTTACCAGTATATCTAAGCACTAGATACCATTTTTATTAAAATGCACTTAGTATCTATTACTCGCTTCTAGTATTTTCTGAGTAGATGGAAACTCACCATTGACAAGAGGAGTCTGAGGCTTCTTGGTCACCACTCTGGCTGTGGCGTTGTTGACCTGCAGGGAGGAGATATTCACTGTCAAACATTGACTTACTGACTCATTTCACCTTCCCCACATGAAAAAAACCTGGCTGACACTGAATGTAATTACACTCAAAAGGGGAATTTACCAATGAAATTAATCTCAAAGGTAAATTACCCCATCCAATTATTATTCTGCATGATTTTATTGTATGTCAACGTTATGCTCCTCAGCACCCCCCAACTTAAAACAACTCCCCTTTAACCTGGCTATAACCGGTCATTTTTTGTTGGCCACATAAGCCTCATAACTCCAGAGGAAACTGGATCAGCAGTTTGGCAAATTTATTCCCTTAACACTCTGCTACCAGAGCCTAGTCATGTACAGTGTAAAAATCATGGAGTCTGAAATTATTCAGTCAGTTGATTAATCAGTCATTGATTTAATAACTTCCCATACCTCAATCTTCCTGCCCTCCACGATGGTGCCATTAAGTTTCTCTCGGGCCCGATCTGCTTCCACTGCATTTTCAAATGTCACAAAGCCAAAACCCTGGTCAGGGACACGACATTAGTCAGTAGGTCAGTGGATGGAGCAACGAGAGGACTGTTCTGGTTGGCAATGAGTGATGTAGAGGTTGGC
This sequence comes from Brachyalestes nurse, assembly GCA_037974405.1. Classification (NCBI taxonomy): domain Eukaryota; kingdom Metazoa; phylum Chordata; class Actinopteri; order Characiformes; family Alestidae; genus Brachyalestes; species Brachyalestes nurse. Next base: position 19,828,825 of record JBBPCY010000007.1, on the reverse strand, counting down.
AATCTATACTGACCTTTGAGCCTCTTTCATTGAAGATGATCTCCACATCCAGAATCTTGCCAAATTGCTGGAGGACAAATAACCATCTTATTTATATCACTGCTCGTAGTAGCAAATTTATACATTTGTTGACCTGTTCATTTAATTTAACAATACCAAAAGCCTGCTCTGTTTTATATGAACTAGCTCCCAGAAAATAAATATAAATGTGTCCAGTAATATAATTAAATACACAGTTGTGTACATAGAACTAATCATATGAGGAAAATGTTAGGTAATGCAAAGGTGATGGGTAACTTTAGACCTCTAAGGGTTAATGCTGTTATTCTGAGGTACAGCTATGTGAACTCATGGATGGTAATGAAAGAATTTTCAATGTCTGTTTTTACCCCAAACATCTGCCTGAGGTCTGGGTCGCGGAATCTGAATGGTATGTTGGACACGTGGAGCCTTTTGGGCTGGGCTTTACCCGACCCCTCTTCCTCACCCCCACTTCCAGCAGCACCACCACTGGAAACAGAGGTGCTCAGAGGCTGGGGATCAGAGGCCACAGGAGCCAGTGCATCATCCTGAGAGGCCAGGTATGATAGACAGGGAGAAAACAAACATAAGAAAGGCTATGAAGCAGTAACAGAGGGGAAATTACACAGGGGGGTGGGGTATTTAAGCATAAAAGTAAGCGTAGAGGTACACTAAGCAGAGTTTTTCTTTAAATTTTCTCTGTAGATTTAACAGAAGTGGCACTGGCAGTGGGTCAGTAATATACAAAAGTTTTGCTTAGTGTAGCTTTACAGTTACTTTTGCTCACATCATGACTTAATTTAAAAACTCTTGCAGTTCCTGCATCAAGGAGCATGACATTTTCACTTTGGGAAAAAAAATCTACAGTGACCACAAAAAGCACATGAGCATTCTCCATCCAGTGACTCTTCTCAAGCAAACGTGAGGAGCCGTGACCAAGTCTCTGTTTTAGTGAGCTTTCTAAATACATGCCCGTTAGAAACAGATCAGATGAACATGTTCTGCATGTTGAAAATCGACCATCAACTCTACATACTTTCAGAGCAATGAATTCATTTAAAAAGCCCCTGCAGGTTAAGGAATCCTCCAGGGGCTGTGGCTCAAACACCGTGGCAGAAATACTGGATTACAGTGGTTCCTGATGCATGGTTACATATCACAAAAGACTGTACAGTTTTACTTTATTGTAGATAAAATGACCCCATGCAGATCAAAACTACAAGTAACTGTGCGTCAAACCCAAAACATCCACCATCCCACAATGCATCACGATGCCAGTGCGTATGTGTGTCTGTGTCAGCCTATCTTACCAAATGCCACAAAACTGTTAAAATAAACAGTATATTAACTAGTTTATGTTACAATTATTACAAAAAAGGTGATTAAGGAGAAAAAATGCAAAAATCAAAAATGGTGAGAAAAGAGATGACGATTAGACACAAGAAAAAAAACTTTAAAAAAGCAGAAACTTTCAGGCAAAAAAGGCAAAAAAAATTAGGGGACAAAATTTTTAAAATGGTGAAGAATAAAAAAAACTGAGCGCAGTGTTGGTCAAGTGAGATAAACAGTAAAGCAGTCAGAGATACACATCCGTTATGCAGAGGATAAGAAAAAGGATTAGCTGCAGCCGTGGCCAAAAAGGGGGGGGGCAAAAAGAGAGTGTCAAAAAAGAGAGAAGGGGTAGTGAGAGAGAGAGAGAGAGAGAGAGAGAGAGAGAGAGAGAGAGAGAGAGAAAGAGAGAGAGAGAGAAAGAACTAGAGAAATAACT
>JBBPCY010000007.1:19807290-19826936 GCA_037974405.1 Brachyalestes nurse | reverse complement strand
AAAGGGGGGAGGGAAAAAAAGAGAGTGGAAAAAAAGAGAGAAGGGGGAGGGAGAGAGAGAGAGAGAGAGAGAGAGAGAGAGAGAGAGAGAGAGAGAGAAAGAGAGAGAGAGAGAAAGGACTAGAGAAATAACTAGCTATATATACAAAAGGACCAAGAAAGAGAAAATTAAAGAAAAGAGAAAGAGAGAGACGGAAGGAAAAAGCTATCTTTAAAATGCACTACCTTTATGTTCTTGGCCCATTTCAACTGAGCTGAAGTGAAACTCGAGCTTTCTTAATCTGTGATTTCTTAATCTGTGTTAGTTCTTATCATTTCAACAATGCTATGGCAACACTGTCATGTAATACTGACATGTTAATAAATCAGTCTAATATAAAATGACAGAAAGTGAGAAAAAAGAGAGAGAGAGAAACTGAGGAAAGAGAAAGGTCCAGAGAGACAGTGCAAAGAGGGAGAGAGCGATCAAATGAGAGACTGAATGAGATGGAAAGTGGGAGAGGGGGGTGGGAGCAAAATACACCGAGAGGCACAGATTGATAGACAGAATAGAGAAAGGTGTGAGAGGAAATGAGAGCAGTAAAAGAGGAAGTTGAGCTAAAAGCTGGAGGGTTTGGGGAGTCCCAAGGTGTGTGACAGGCCAGCCATGGTGCTGTAACTCTGCTGACGAGGTTAAACTTCAAGATTCCGGGGAAAGGGCAAATATTAATAGGACAGGAACAGAACAAGATGGGCGGGAACGCACGGACACAGACCAGAACCAGCACGACACACGGATACACACTAAACAACCACAGGGTTACAGTTCACTCTGGGTGCACCAGAGCTGTAGCTGTGGTGGCACTGGTGAAACCCCTTCATCATCACCATCAACATCGTTATCATCATCATCCTCACACTCAGCACACAGACACAGCAGGGGTTGGGGGACAGGGTTGGAGTGTACACTGGGAGCACTGGGGAGGGGTGGGATGGGGTGGGGTTGGTGCTATCATGTCACGATGCAAAGTGTTTATCTGACTGAACCTGGACGGAACTGCAGGGAAGGAGGAGGGGTCATCCGGTCAGCCTGCCCCCTTGACCCCCCCTTTCATGGGCGAAGGCCGAATTTCCGAAAATCTGGAGCATGTAACACTGCTGCTCTCTAGTAGTGGGATAATAATGTGGCCTTCTGTGAGGAGAGGTTTCTGCAGAGAGAGTCTAACACCACTGTGTTCATTACATACTAGCCCCCCCCCCCACCCCCATTGTTTATTACACACTACACACACAGGCTGAGCCACACAGAGCAATTCAACCGACCCAGATATTTCCTCACCTTTTTTTCCTAAATAAAGACATTTTTTTATAATAAATCACTAATTACACTAATTATACTGATATCACATGCCCTTGATGCATCAACAAGTGACTGCACAACAAGTTCCTCAGTATTGAAGAAATAGTTAGAAATGCTGATGTTGCTAATAGTGAATAAAAGCGAACTGAAACTCCATTAATATTACCATTACATAAACTTGCTTTCGTTCTTTGTTAGCCATGATCGTTTTTTTTTATTGCGCTATTCCCTAGTGTAAAAAATACATCGCTCACTGACCTTATCAGGCCCCATCTGTTTGAGTTTATATGTACACTTATTTGGTTACATGATCACACACATCTTACAAAATAAATATACACACATCATATATATGTACCCCTCTGTTTTCTATGGCCACTTACTAGTAATGATATTACTGGGAAGCTCTGACTTCCCAATCTCCACATGCCTGCCTTTATGGCCTGCATATATAAGCATGTTACCAGTGAACACATACAGTGACTTTCCTTGGTTTTACTATAGTCCACATTTAAGAATATAAAAAAAGTCATAAGAGGTACCAAAATCATATTAGACTTATTTAAACCACGCCTACCTCATTGCACAGCTCAAACATTAACCGCAGATATTCCACTTTTAACACAGTATGCATAGAAATGTGGATCAATTGGTGTTTGTGTCTTAACATTTTTCATGCATTGTTCTCAGGGCCTTTTTGTTTACATTTTCTTCATTTTAAAATGTTTATTTTGAAAGTAATTCATCAGCAGGCATCAACAGCATTTCTTAAACAAACATCTAAGCATAGGCCTTTAGAAAAGTCATTAAGGTGAGAAGAAACATACTTTTAATCAGCTGTGTCCAAACGCCTGACTGGAGGGCCGACAGAGAGAGAGATTTCACAAACACCCCCCACCCCGATCCCCGCTGTGTGTGCCAGCTGGATTGCCTTACATGGTTATAGTTTATAACACTGTGAGGGGTGGGATATGTATAGCAGGGCAAGAGAAGTCCCTGGCCTGGCCAACATCTTATGTGTCATCACATAAGAGGAACAGAGATCTTATCATACACACTGTTCAGATACTGCTCTGATACACTGCTGAGGAGTTTTTCAAACTAAAAAAGCTTGTGGCCTAGTTTATAATGCAGACACAAAATAGACAATGTTTCAAACTCAAACTATATCACACAATATATTGTGTCTTATACAATATATCTTCCACCACATTTAGTCTCAATTTGTTTGGTAACTTTAATTATGTAAAACAATCTGTTCTAGTGGTTCAGCATATGTTCCGCTTTTCTGTTGCTCAGATTCCCAACTCCGTAGCTTACATGTTTTATTTTAGACTGGGAGAATCAGAAAAGGGGAAGAATGCTGCAAATTTCAGAGGCTTATCTGCAGTTCTACAGAGGCCGTAGAACCTGAGAAGTGCTTGGCTACTTTTATTTCTGCCATAATCAGCATTTTGTTTAAGCTTTAAGTGTTATGAGTGTATATAAGCAGACCTAAACCTAATCATCAGTGGGGTATAACTAGTTCTGTTTACTCAGTTCCATGTTCTCAACTTTTATTATATTTATATTTTAGCCAGTGTCATTTAGTTACTAGTAACAAATTTGTGTGTAATTCACGCACGTTCAGTGACAGCATTTGTGCAACATTAATAATAATTCATTTTATTGATAGGTGCCTTTCTAGCACCCAAGGACACCATACAAAAAGTGCAATATTGTAATTAGACCAACCTCTAAGTTTTGAGATTTAGTTTATAAAAGCCCTCACAATTTTAGCTAGTATGCGGATGCACACTTGCTGTAATCAGACATTCTGCTGAAGCTCTTAACTAGTCTATGGCCTGTACTTCTGTGCTTTTAAGAAGGTTTTGGGAAGGTACTTTTAGTTGCATATGTCTTTTAGGCAACTCTGCCTACTAAATATGCTTTTTATGTATAACGCCACTACCCCACACTTAACTATTTATCAATCCAGCTTGCCCTTACCGTATTACTGGCAGCTATAGCCTCTGCCCCATCATGCTGGGTGCTTTGGTAAACTCGCAGCTGATGATGGTCCGGATACTCTGCACTGGGGTGAGCGGAGCTGAAATCAAGGGCGGGGAGTCTGCCAGCTGGTGTTGGTGGGGCTTGTCCGGGAGGTGGGTATGAAGGGGGCGGGGCATATACCTGAGGAAGGGCAGGGTCACCACTCCCTGGCCCTGCCTCCTGGGCAGGGGCACCCTGTGAAGGAGAAAGAGGGATGCTGTTATTATAATCAAAGTAATACATATTGATTAAAGTTATGAATAAAAGTCAAACTCTTAGCATTTCTAAATATAGCGGACAAAATATTCAGTTTTCCACTGTTGCCATCAGTTTAATCAGACCTTCTTGGTATTTGGAAAGCCATAAAAATGTAAATTTGGACTGCATTGCTGATATGAAAAACTCAAGCTGCAGTTTTACACTCAGGTTACTATTTCAGAATAATTTAAACATCATTGTATCACTAAAATATTTCTTGCAAATTTCCCCCCAAAAAACAGTTTAAAAGGTGTTGTTTGAATAAAATGTCCACAGGGTACATAAATTCACATGCCCATTACCCAACAATGAGTCAACACCATATGTTATGGACTCTGGTAGTAAGAGGTAAAAATGAGAGGTTTAGTAAAAAAATGTAAAAGAGAAAGAGTAAGCGAGAAGCAAATTTCTTGTCTTACCCCTTCAGTGCATCTTGTTCTCTGCCCTAACACCACCAGCAGCTGCTGCATGCTTTAATGCCTGCCCCTTGTCCGCCCAGCCCACCATAAATCCCACACATCCACCAATCATAATACAAAATCCAGGCTCTGGGGCTGTCCCTTGCCAGCTGCACTGGTTTGTCTCTGTCAGTCAACCCCCTACTCCACCTGTCTGTCAGCTAAACAGACACTAAACAGAGTCTGCGGTGATAAGAGGCCAAAACCTGCTGTCCAGTAGATAGCACAAGCCAAATATAACCATGTTAGTCTCCTCATCTCTCAGAGGAAGGTGATTAGAAAGTGGAGGGCATGGAATCAAATAAAAATCAAGCCTAATTTTCTCTTAAAGTAGCAGCGAGCAAATAAAAATCTAATCTTTACACTGGTTTCTCATAACATCAAATGTAGCTGACCAGCTGAGTTTGTGATTTAAAGTTTGCTTCTCTCATTTTGCACCGATGCTACAAGACTAATGTAGCTAACTAGTAATTAAAGCTTGCATACAATTATCATAATGCCCAAATTATCACACACTTCCCTCACACCACATTGAATCATTATGTAATTTTAATTAGTCTTGCTTATGTGGTTTCTGACATTGTAGACCCTACTGTTACCTATAAAAACAATAAACTAATGAACTAAATTCAGCCTTCTGGAAAGTTAAGCATTGTACATTTGTCCATGTGTGCCACACCTTTCAGAAACTACATTAGCAAGGCATAACAGCTCAATGTGGATTAAAGCAAGTATGAGATGTGTGTGATAAGCATGTGGTTTGTATGCTGTTAATTGGCTTACAAAAGTTCTCATTACTTGTTAGGTTCATGCTAAAAACCTAAAATGCACACTGTGGACAATAAATATGTTTTGGCTTACTGAGGAAAATAAGGGGAAAACCAAACCATCACTTCACTGTAAGACTGACAGCTAACAGCTGGTGGTTTGTTGCAAATGGTTTATACCTTACAATCAATGCCACCTCAGACCTGGAGTTGTTTCAGCTGTGTGGTTTTACTGGAGTACATGTTTTTTTTCAGAAACCTTAGCAGGATTTCCTGCTCATGTATATTACTGGCTACATTTCAAACCACATAATGTTACACTACAAAATGCAGGACTTCACCATTAGGAGAGCATTCATTAATATAGAGTGTATAATAAAGTAGAGGTTTAAGACACTATCTTTACTCTTCCAGCTCACTTCACACAGATGATTTCACTGTATTAAGTAAGTTTTTTAGACTTGGTGACAAAAAATTGCTCAATGTACAGCCACCAGCACTGTGAAGAAAAGAGCCCTGAGTCATGGTAAAGGCAAAAGAAGAGGGAATGTAAAACAAACTGTATATTACTGTTAAGGTTAAAGTGCGGAAGGGTTTGTTTTTCTTTTTGATACAGATTCAGCTTTAAAGAGTTGACTTATGGGCCTGAGTGACACAATCAAAGAGAAGTGGTAACATAAGAGGTTAAATACAGAGTTAAACACAGTGTAGTATGTCCTGCTGCAAAGACTAACTGGGATATAACAGGCATGCACGCACACACACACATAAACACTCACACACACAGGGTAACTTTCCTGCTCAGCCATCCCTCATAGTTCACAAGTTTCTCCATAGATGGAAGCGTCTTGAGATCTGGCTGTGTTTGTCCACTCTCACAGATTTATATTTTCCACCTTAGATAAAATAGTGATATGTTTCTCTCTCTCTCTCTCTCTGTCTCTCATTCTCATCCCCCACCACCTCACACACACACTACTTCACTACTATTTGTACCCCAACCCCCCTCGTCAGCTGTCAGTTTTGAGGTTGAAGGTCAGCGTCAGGATACCAGGTGCCTTCAGAGACAGCTGAGGGATCTCACACACACACACACAGTTTTTAATCACTGAACACATGAACACAGTCTTTACACTGTTTTAGCAGGCACTCACATAAACATACACATCCACAAACATATAAAGCCTATGTAAAACTATCTTTATAGGGGTTAACCTGTGTTTTACTGTAACTAAAAATGCGATGCCTACACTAACTTCATTCTCAGCCACCCAGATTAATCTTTTATTTCCTCCAGTCTTCAAAGTCTTATTTTACAGACCCAACTTTTCCGAATATGGCACTATCAAACACCCTCAATTGTTTTAAAGAGAATAAAAACAGACAAAATAAAATAATAGATGTCAAATATGTTTTAAATATATAATTAAATAATAAATAAACTTCAATTCATCTCCCATGCTCAGTGTGTTACTGTCACTGACCACTGATGATCCCACAAATTACTTATAGTCACTCTGAAACACCATTCTGTGTTTCTATGGTGTGTGTGTGTGTATGTGTATGAAAGAGGGATGTATTTTTCTCTCAGTGTTAATCCACACTGCGAGGAACAAACTAAAAATACAGCCACAGTGAGAGATTGAAAGAGAGAAAGAGAGAGAGAGAGAGAGAGAGAGAGAGAGAGAGAGAAAGAAAGAGAAAAAGAGAGAGAGAGAGAGTGCACCATTTATCAACTGCTCTGATATGCTAACAGGGTGATAAACACACAGGGACACATTTAAGAGCAGGGCAGTGTGTCCTTGCTTCAGAAAAATAAACAAATGAGACAGTTCTCTTAGAATATCACACATCCTTCCTGTACTCGCAATGCAACAGTAATTACTAAACAGGTGTGGGAGTCAATGTTCCTCACAAATTCATTATCTAATACCCTCACAGTGAAGATGGCGTTCAAAGAAGGATGAAGGCCTCCGGTGAGGCTTTTATTTTGCGCCATGTTTATAGTCATGTTTATCCCATTACCAAGTATCAGAGGGAAGTTTCGTAACAGCTTCCTTGACATTTGTCCTGAGTGAGTTTCAGGTTTCAGTCCAATTTTATAGTATACATTTATTTTTCCTTTGAATTTTAGCTTTCTTGTGAGATTCTTTACACTCTTGTTTTTCAAAGGTGTTAAATAAAGCATCAAAAGAGTCCAGTTCTCTGATTCAGTTCCTTCTTAACTTAATCTTACATTGAGCAACATTAGCAAAATATCACTGTATTACTTGATAAGAGCCATTGTGCTGTTTTTACATTTTTTCTTACTCTTTCTTTTGGCTATGTTTCCTTACTCATCTGATTGCAACAATACAACGCCCAAAGCGAAAAGGTACATTATGAAGAAAAATATAAAAGAGAGAGAGAGAGAGAGAGAGAGGCAAGGAGAGAAGTTACCTGTACTAAGCTGGGGTAGCAGGAGGCGGTTTGTGGGTACATGGGCAGTCCGTAAGGCTGCAAAATGACAGTAGGAGAGGACAGCATGGTGCATAGCCAGAGACAAGAAACAAGTAGAGGCAAAGAAGGGGAGGGAAGGGAGGAAAAGAGGAACACAAGACAGGAAAGTAGGGATGAAAAGGTCTCTCTGAAAAGTGAGAAGACAGGCCAGGAGAGGTTAAAGTCCAAAACTCGTGAACAAATAGGTGGTCCTAGCAAATGTAAAAGAAAAGCGGAAAGTGGAAAACGAGGAGTCTCGACTTTAAGGACAATCTAAGAGTAATAAAAGAAAAAAAAGAAAAAAGAAGGAAAAAGGAGAGACCACTACAGAGTGTGCCTTCTTTAGGCACACGACTGCAAACCTACTCTGACAGACCTTTGTGGGGCTGGTATGTGTCCGTTGATGTGTGTGTGTGTGTGTGTGTCAGTGAGCAGGCCTGATAGACAGCAACACATGTCCAGAATCTTGTTACACTGTTTTATAAATAGTCCCCTCTCTCTCACCCCAGCAGTGTGTGGGAGTAAAAAATCCAGCTATGCTGTGCTCATATATGAGTGGATCAGGCACAGTGTCCCACACACACACACACACACACACACACACACGCACGCACGCACACATGCATACCGCTGCTGTGCTGAGAAAGATCTGGTCAACAACAGTACTGCGGCCAGAAACTGACCAACGATGAATGAAGTAGAGAGTGACTGACACACTGTGTATTGAAACAGATGGTCTGTAATTGTACATCAATATTCAAATTCATATTTGTTTTTCAATGACATAATGTGGCACACAACTTTATGGCTTTAGTTTCAGGTTAGGTTTTGACTCTGCATTTCCTGCTTGAGTTCTCTTCCTTACTGTAATCTTCCTCTATACATTCATCATCTCAACCCTGGTTTTCTCAGGCGCACTGCGGTCACACAATAGTTTTGTTGACAGATTGTTGACAGAGGAGGACCACACCCATGACAAAAACACCTCAGCAAACATGAGACGTCTGCCAGACATGCAAATCAGGTTCAGTATCTAGATATCTGATTGTAATCCCTCTATGATGTCAAGATTCTGTTCAGTATTTGAATGTCTGACTAGAAGTAACTTGATGGTTATCTGTCAAAGCATAATGTTCCTACTGCTGTCATCATTTAAGTGCTACCATGTACCACGTGATGCGTTTTCTTAACGGGTGCTAAATCACTTCATTATGTACAATACAGTGAAGTGATTCAGCAGCTGTTGGCCTAGTGGTTAGGTGTTACCCCTGAGATCAGAAGGTTGTGGGTTCAAATCACAAAAGGACTGCTAGTGGCACCACTGAGGTACTCTTAAGCAAGGTACTGTGCCCACACTGCCCCCAGACACTGTGTTCCTGGCTGCCCACTGCTTCACTTGATGAATGGGAATGCAGACTAAGAATTTTGTGCTGTTCACACTGTGTGCTGAGAAATGGTCTCTTTACACTTTATCTTATGTGCAAGACTTACTCACAGAATAACTTCATTATATACAATGGTCAGACCATGTGAATTTGGTGGTGGGGAGCATTTTAGGGCAGCTAAAATAAGTTTGTTTGGCTGTTTTTAATTTTATGTAGTGTGTAAAGGATTTTTAGTGTCAAACAGTTAAAACCTTGCCCTATCAGCGCTGTACTGTGTGATAAGGAGATTATCCAGGCTAACACATTTTTAATATTGTTTAAAAGCACTGTTTGATAAATAGGTTTGTTAAATTTCCTTAAATCATTTTATATACTATTGTGCATTAATTATTTTGACGGCTGCTGTTGCACTGTGCTCGACTCTGTGCTGTCAAGATTTAATCCAGCACTTTGGGTTACACTACATGAACAAAGGTATTGGGACACATCTGTTTTTCTGGCTTTGGGCTAGGACCCTTACTTCTAGTGAAGAGCAATCTTAATGCTTTAGCATTCGAAGATATTTTGGACAATGCCTTGCTTCTTTGTGGACACAGTTTGGGGGAAGAACCTATTAAAGCATGACTGTGCCCCAGTGCACAAAGCAAGCTCCATAAAGACATGGTTGGATGTGTTCAGTGTGGACTGGCCCGCACAGAGCCCTGACCTCAACCGCATCTAACACCTTGAAGTGTGTCAGACAAACTGGAACAGAGATTGCGAGCCAGGCCTTCTCGTCCAACACCGGTGGACGAAAACGAGCTACAAAATGAAAGGGCACCAATTACCACAGAAACACTCCAAAAAAGTGGAAGCTGTCCGAGCTACAAATGGGGGGCCAAGTCCATACTGAAGACTGAATGCAATGTCTTTGTTGGTGGAATGATCAGGCGTCCCAATATTTTTGTCAATGTAGTGTAGTTTGTAGAGAACAGGGAGAAGTTTTCAGTGGTGTTCTCCACCCTGCAGTAAACCATCCCCCATGTGTTATTGCGCTCGCGCACGCTCTGTCTCCCTCTCTCTCTCGCAGGGCATAGTGGGTTATGTAGTTCGTCAGGCTCTTATATAAACACACTGCACTTCCGTTCTCTCTCTTTTCTTTCCAAGCCTGAGACAGTCAGGTAATGTCGGAGTGGCTTCTAATTGTCAGTCGTCTGTTCTCGTTTAATGCGACTGTTTTGTACCACGTTAACATTATATACTTTATATACTATTTAATCGTAAAAGTCTATCCGCTGCTGTAGTGTTGGTGTTCATTTCTGTATTGGAGTTGGGTCTCGTGTTCAGGCGCCATCTTCAGAGCAGCGTGGACTCGTGGGCCTGGAGGACACCAAGCTCCTTTACAGCCACGTTTTTCATAATCTACTCAATTTATCTTACAGTATAGTGTGGCAGTGACTTAAATGTGGGTTTGCGTTGTCGTCTGAAGCACTTCATCCTTAGTAGCCCGTTTCTTCTATGGTTTTAGCCAGTTTAGCCTCTTAGCTTTCATTTAGGTTTGTAAGTTGAAGTCGATTGTATCTATAAGAGAAGTTTAACCAGTTATTGCTTATTTCACTCGGCTGCATGTTAGTTTGTTTAGCTTCATATATTCCAGAAAAATGTGGTTTGTGTGACTAAAGGCCTCCCTTTTCTTCCCCTTTATATGCATTAATTTGCAGTCACACAAACGTCTGCAATTTTGTATTTGTGTGATGTAACTTACTTGTGCTAATTTGTATAGCTTTTATTGTATTGTTTTTGCTGCTCTTCCCTTTGTACCGTCCACTTTCTGCTGTAACAATGCAAATTTCCTACTTACGAGACTTAAAGGTTTATTTTATCTTAAGATTTCACCTTTATTCTGTAAGTCGTAGTTTAATTTTGTCCACTTTGGTGACACGGAACACAAGCTCTTAGCACTTTAATACATTGATGATCTGGAAATGATCATGCAAAGAGACTCAAGATTCTTAAGCCCACATGCTCAGTCTTTCACTTAAGTATAAATGGCCTACTTCTGAGTGGGATTTAAATGTTTATAATAGAGATGGATAAGGTCTTAAATGTTTTCTTCTAGATGAACTGTGGTTATTAATTGTAAGGATAATCTTTGACTTTTTCTTTACAGGCGAAATAACTCACCATGCCCGTTGCCAGGAGTTGGGTTTGTCGCAAGACTTATGTTACCCCCCGCCGACCCTTCGAGAAGTCCCGTCTCGACCAGGAGCTGAAACTCATTGGTGAGAATAAACATTGACTTCTACAAGGCCAGGTCTTATTATTTAATGGAGTAGATTGGGCTAACTACTTGGTCCTTGACAGGCGAGTATGGGCTGAGGAACAAGCGTGAGGTGTGGAGGGTAAAGTTCACCCTGGCCAAAATCCGCAAGGCTGCCCGAGAGCTGCTCACCCTGGATGAGAAGGATCCCAAGCGTCTCTTTGAGGGTATGTCATAACCATGTCCAGAACGTGGAGATTTGTGGCATGTGCCATTGGAGTGTTGGCCTATGATTTAAAGTACTATTCTGATCTTCATTGATGCCAAGAATTCCTCGTGAATGAGGCCATCTGAATTGCATTGTAACTATTCAGAATTATTTGTATTTGCTGTGTTAAGTCTATTGTGTCTTGACACAGCACCCTTTTTTACATTATTGTAAATTTCTGTGTAGGTAATGCTCTTCTGAGACGATTGGTGCGTATTGGAGTGCTGGATGAGGGCAAGATGAAGCTGGATTACATTCTGGGCCTGAAGGTGGAGGACTTCTTGGAGAGGAGGCTGCAGACTCAGGTCTTTAAGCTGGGCTTGGCCAAGAGCATCCACCATGCCCGTGTTCTCATCCGCCAGAGGCACATCCGGTAAGGAAGGAAGATATTAAAACTGAAGTTTAGTAATGATGCTAATTATGCCCCTTGACTTTGCATTGAATCCAAAGAAAGCGCTTAATGTGTATTAATATTATAAACTAGTTTTTTTCTTGTATTGAGGTTGTGCTTCCTCTTTCGTTAGCTCTTGCTGTATTAGCTCCCCTGCTGAGTGTGTATGAAATATCTGCAAGGTCAATTCGGCGGTTAAGCCGTATACCTTTGCCTCTAAAAGTGCCCAGACCCCAAAGCTGGCCATGGACCGGAACGATTTACGCACAAGACTGGGGAAAGGTAATGTTTGGGCACATGCTTTGGTCAATGCTTTCTTTCTTGGCCAATGATTAAATGCAAGACATGTCAGATTTTCTGTGGTGTCACGAATTCCTCGTCAATGAGGCCTTGAGAGAAAGCAGTAAATGACCTACAGCTGGGTCTAGGTAGGGTCAGGTATGTTGTGTGATCTGTGATGCTTCCTCACCCCATGTTTCTTCTGCAGTGTGCGCAAACAAGTGGTGAACATCCCCTCATTCGTGGTTAGACTGGACAGTCAGAAGCACATCGACTTCTCCCTGCGTTCACCATACGGAGGTGGCCGTCCTGGACGTGTAAAGAGAAAGAATGCCAAGAAGGGCCAGGGTGGTGCTGGCGGTGGTGACGATGAGGAGGAGGATTAAACTTTAAATGATGTGGGGAGGGAGAGGAAACTGTCTGATCCCTTCCAACTTTTTCAATAAAATGGGTTCAATCCATGTTACATGTTGGTGTTTCATTGAATGTAGTTTATGCTTCATTTTGGAAAAGGAGTGTTTCTATAAACATTCATAAAACTGATCAACAGGTCAAAATGAATTCATGGGTTTTATCTATTTATCTGTTTAGTTTTTCCCTAGCATGTAGTTTGTGACTAAGCTAGATATGTGTTGCATGATAGTTGGTAAAATTAGCATATCATATGCTAAGCGGTTTTGAAGAGACAGTGGTAGCTGACTCGTATCTATGCCACAGTGTGCGCCTATCTGACTGCACTGAAAATATTGAAAGTTACTTGGTGCCTGTGGTTTAATAAAAATATTACTCATTCAAAAAGTTGACTGAAAAAAAACAGATTTGAAGCAGCATGAAAAACTGGTTTGGAAAATTGAGTACAGTTTTCAGAGTACACAGGCACAACAGAATATGGCATTCCCTTACAAAAAACAACGCTACTGGATGTTTAGACGTTTCTTCAAGCAGTCTTGGAGTAACTGGGTTTTTACCTCATGGTAGTAAGTTATAAACAGTTTGACAGAAGTGGTATGCAAAATGTGCTACAGTTTTCAGTCTTCACAGCGCAATTCCATAATAGAATTGGATTATGTAGTATGACAGGATTCCATCACTGCTTTAGTAAATAAAGCTCCCTTACTCTGCTCAAAATATATTTGAACAGTGCTACACAAACGCTGGTGACAATCTTGAGCAACTAAAGCTGTAACTGGTATCACTTATTTGCACCTCCACTAAATAGAGTCTCCTTTAGATACCTCTGCAGTCTCGACATAGATTCTGGAGGACTAAGCGCCTCCTGCATTGAATGCTCCATGTTCTCGGCAATTGACACAATTCGGGCAAACGTTTGGACAGCTGACCATTACACCAAGAGGGACTCTGCATAACATTGCATTCAAACACAGACTGTAATATAAAAGTGGCCACCAGCCACCCAAAGTAATGTCAGAAGTGGGATTCGAACCCACGCCTCCATTCGGAGACCAGAAACCTCACTTCAGAGGAAGGTATGACCCTTGAGTCTGGCGCCTTAGACCGCTCGGCCATCCTGACACGAAGTAAGAACGCTGCTGGAATGACCTTCGCCAAACCGTCCACAAAGTTGGAAGCATGGCGTTGTCCAAACTAGCCTAAACCCTGAAAAACGGGCACATTACTGAAACATAAACGGAACCCCCATACACACAAGTTACCACCAATACACTCTCCCCTGAACTAGTCAAATTTTAATTGTAAACACTCTTCTATTTATTACACTGCACATTCTCTGTCCTGTTGCTGCTGTATTTGCACAATAATACTGTATTTATTGCTGTCTGTCTCTGTTCTGTATTTTAAACACAACTCTGCTGCTAGAATACAGTTACCTGACAGATACTATATTCATTTAGGCTGTAGATACTTAGATACTGTAGACACTAAAGTTGATCTGAGCTCACCGGTGCTCTACAGAATGAATGGGCGCCAATTCCCACAGAAACTATTCAGAATGTTGTGGCCTTCCAAGAGGAGTGGAAGCTGTTCTAGCTGCAAAGGGGGACCAACTCCATATTAAAGTCGATGTATTTGAATGCAGTGTCATTAAAATCCCTGTTGGTGTAATGGTCAGGCATCCCAATACTTTTGTCCATATAATGTATCTAACTTAGTAATCTATAAATGGAATTCCACATAAATCAGATAAAAAACTGGCAGAAATGCAAGATAAGCTTTTAGAACAGCCCTATTGCTCTCCAGGCCTTAGTAAATTCATGCAAGGATAACTTTATTACGTTTTCAACCAAGAGACAAAGAAAGTAAAAAGCCTCATCGCCCTGTGGAACTGCTGCAGGTCCTGCGTTTGTGCCCAGTTTGCTCACACTGTGCATGGCCACATGTGAGACTGCTAATGGTAGCCAATTGATTTTAGTTTTCATAATTTTCACAATTAGCTACGGGTTAAAGTGTGAGTACCTGAGTAAAATGTGTTTCTGGATCATCTCTTGAATCGTCACTTTTTTCTATCATAGTATTGGCTACTTAGGCTACCACATATTCTTACCAGAAATTTGATCATGGAAAAACATCTCTTAAATGATCTACTTCTCTGTGTATGAAAGACTGAAAGAACGACACACCAAACCCACGATTCGGTTCGTTCCACGATTTTTGACTCACGATTCGGTTCGTATCACGATTCATTTGCGATGAAGGAGAGGAGAAATTCTGAGGCGACATTTTGTTTGGAGACACATTTTCCACAAAATCATAAACCAATAAACACTTAAATACCGCTTTCTTTCCATTCATACTGAGGACAAGGCTTCGGTGAACCGCACGAGGAGTCGAGTTGGAGGAGTCGACTCGTCTCTCTCAGTTCACAGCTCCGTTCAAACAAAAAACGCTCCGCCCAGCTGCCCGGAGGCCACAAAACTCGCTCAAAACACAATAAGTATCACGCCCTGGCTTGGCTGAAAAGGAATCGAGGCACTGATGCAGACTTCCTTTCTTTGTTTTCTTTTATTCACCATCGTGAAGCAAAGCAAAAATGGCTCGGTGGCCAAACAAACATAGAACTGAGTTTTCTTACGAAGATACCAACACCAGGACTACTGTGAGGGTGCACGAACAATCACCAAGTGAAACAGTGAAACTTAAATATAAAACCAAACTCAGGACACTTACTAACTAAACACAAAACAGCCGTGAACTAAATTACAAACAGCCGCAAGACTAAAAGATGCATTAACTGAAACTAACTAACAGCGGCCTCTGGCGGCCACTGCCTGAGGGTGCAACAATAACATGTTATTCAGTGCCCATAAATGTGTTATGGAGACCCAGACTAAGTGACTTTCAAATAATAATTTGCTTAACTTTCTACCAAAATTATAGTCTGCAGATGTGATGGCCTTGGTTCTGAAAGCTGAAAGCTGTTGTGAAAGCTGGTGTTTGAATCCAATTAATATTAGTCTGTGTTTCTCTATGGGCTGAAAGCTGAAACTTGTCAAGTACAACAGAAACTCTTCTGAACATCTGTCGCTGGCTGATATTTGCCAGTTACTACCAAAAGATTTTTCATGGCTATTTATTTTATTTTTGTTAAGTAGGGTAGGGTAATGATGACTACTAGAATAATTTTAAGTAGACCACTTTTTGTAAAAAAAGGAATAATAAAAGATAAGACTTTAGATTATTATAAAAAGACTATTAGACTGTATTAGACATTATTAGTCTTGCAACCTTTAAAAAATTCCACAAGTGTAAAAAACCCATCCCCCAATGACCATTCAGGCTAGTGGTGCAGACTCACACTGGGTGTTTCAACATTTAATTACAAGATCTTTAAAAGTCTTTGGTTAAAAAGTGAAAATTGTTACACCAATACAGCATGGCTGGCACCAGTAAGTTGATGTTATGATGTAAAACTGATTTGTAGTATAACTTTGTGGTTTCTTGATGATTACACATTATTGCTTACCACGTAGACTACACCTCCTCTCCTCTGCAAATGCAGTCAACATGCTGGCAGTGTGGAATGGTGGGGAATGAGAGAGGCTATTGATTGATCTCTCTTAATTAATGAGTCAGGAATAGAGCGAGAGCCCTGACAACAGAACAGCGTGAGCGGGGACCCGTGATTGATTCGGGTATTATTCGGCTGGACTTTGCGTTCGAATGAAAAACGCCCCATGCCTCCCTTCTCGCTCACCAGTTCGAGCTGCATCGGGTATAATTTCACAATCGGTTACACCTTGTAATGCTGTAATCATCACTAGCTGGACTCTTGCGCCCCCCCCCCCCGCCACCTCCAGCCACCTCCAGTGTCTTGATTTTCTGAAAGACCTTCATCTTATTGGTTTCATGGTGAAGTGCGAGAGAAGAAGTGGGCTTAATTTAGCCCCGAAACATTAATCAAGAGATAGCTAACCCGGCTGCTCGGTGATGATGGGAAATGAAACTATTAATGCTTTTCTTTCCTGCAAGGGAGAGACAGAATGGGGAGGAAGAAAAAAATAAAGACACGCACGCACACACACACACACACACACACACACACAATCAAAGCCAAAAAGAACGTACAGCTGGCCCATGCTTCAGTTGATTATGCAGATGAAAAATGTCTTTATGAAGCGTATTGAACAGGGGTATTAATGTGCTCAGAACGCATTTCGAGATGAATTAAGCCGGTTGGAGGTAGTCGGTCGTGAATGCCGCTTTATTGCCGCAGGGATGAGAAGGGGAAAAGACAGATTCTCACACTGAGTCAAAGAATGTGTGTGTGTATGTCTGAGAGAGAGAAAGAAAGAAAGAAAGAAAAAAAGGAAAAAAATATCTTAACAGATCTGTAACTACAGCTTTGTAGATCTGTAACTACAGCTTTGTAGACATAGGCTACATCTGTCTTAAAGGTACAATAACTAAAACAGATTGCTTAATTAGAGCAGGGTCACCTTTCCTTCTTTCTCAGGGAAATAAAGATGCTGAGGGCGTATACTAAATATTTATTATATTTTCCCCTTTGAAGTCCAATTATGTTTGTGGTTTTATTTGCTAAAATGTTGTAATTCATTTTCATGTATAAAGCATGTTTTTATTACTGTACCTTTAAAACAGATGTATATAAATGACCTGTATTGTGCTTCGTTCAAAAGGCAAGCCTGGGCTGCAACGCTCCTTAGAACTTCATCATGGGTGGATGGAGCTTAGCTGCTGTTGGTCACCAATCGGAAAGGAGTGAAGATACAAACATCAAATTTTTCACACTGTCTATAGTGCCCAGTGACATAATGTCCTAAAAGTATCAAGCAGATTTGAGATGGTCAATTAGGAGGCCTTTAAAACATGCTGAACATGCTGATTGCGTTTCTTTTGTTTTCTTTTCCTTTCTCTTCTCTTCTTCTTCTCCACTCTGCTCCTATGGGGCTGGGCCAGCTTGTTAGGCAGAGGAAGCCCAGCCATGGGAGCAGAAGCCTGCGGGAAAGAGGGTCTTAATTACAGCCAGTGACTCTCTCTCAGGCCCTGGTGCATGTGTGAGAGTGTGTGATGTGTGTGTGTGTGTTTGCGTGTACTTCCAATTCTTTCCCAGTCCTTTGCTTGTTGTTTCTGTAGCAGCCAGCTTGCACCACATTGCCTTTGATTCCCAATTAAGCTGGAAAAAACCTGTAAGGACTAAAGTCAAGGGGCCAGAGGCGGAGAAAAAGCCATACACACACACACACACACACACACACACACACACATACACACATTGCATGATGTGCATACACTTCACACAGTTACCTTACTTTGGGGTAAGTCAGTGGAGTTAAATAAACATTGAGCTACCATGACTGGCCTCAGAAAGTACCACTCTGCCCTCAGGCACTCATGTTGATGACATGCATCTTTCAGCGTGGTGAGGAATTACAGATGAAGCACAGAGAGCAATTTAAAGTTTCTGCCAGTGTTTACCTAAAATCAATCAGTGATACTTTAGCATCTTGTGCTGGGGCTGGTGGGAGATGTGTGTTCCCTCCGCCGCATACAAAAGTGCAGGGCCATATATGGTGGGCGAAACAAACCCGCTCCACATCCCCTGGAGCTTTCCTTCTGTAGGCTCCTCACGTTGCAGCGGCAACACAAAGCAACAAGCTTGACTTTGCGTGTCCACATTCCATCCTCCAGGCTGGCTCAGTCTCGTGGCACTCGCTGCCTCACTGCCTCACTGCAGCCTTCCTACCTTTTCTAGATGGGTGTTATTCTCGTCAAAGGCCTTTGATGATCTTTAAAGCTAGCCCCTCATCCGGACACACAGAGAATGTGGAATGAATGAGGGGGCGTTGGACCTCTGAGGAGGTGTACTTTGCAGAAAACAGGTGTTCCTTCACATACACATGCTCACTGACACTACACTTCCTCAGATACTTCAAGGAGTTGAGATAGAGATAAGGAACATCTTGAAGAGTGCATCAATTTCCATTTCAAGGCATGGACCTGAGAGGGACATAAAACAGTTGGTTACCCAGTCTCACTTGGCGTATAAGTTTAGATTGGTGTCATCAAAAATATTGATAAATATTTTGAAATTGTACAATACTAATTTCCTGCACCATCTCGAGGCCTCGCCTTTCCCTCTTTCTCAGAGGAAGAATGAGGCTGAGGGCCTATATACTAAATATTTATTGTTTTCTTCCCTATTATTTTTTGTGTGATTTTATTCGCTAATCTATCGTACTTCATTTTTTTGACTGTTTTCTAATTAAACAAGCGTTTTGGGTTTTTTTGCTGTACACTTAAGACAGATGGACTCTGATCTCATTGGCTTCCCTGTATTCATCATGGGGGGGTGGAGCTCATTTCTATTGCTAGAGACTGGATTGGTGTTGTCAGAAATATCAATATATCAATGCATGTCAATACTAAACATTTTTAAAATGTACAATACTCATTTTCCACAGTATACTCCTTGCTTGCACAGTATAATCCTTCCTTGCGTGTGCACTTTTTTCTTTCTTTTGATGCACATAGGCTTCTTTTCCTCACCACTACTGTGGAGGTTTCATAACATGAGAGCTGTGTGGATATACTTTGGAAATGCTTGAATGCCGTGAGTAGCATTTATGTTACATGCCACAGAGTAAGCCATGATGCTTACACAGCATGCAGCGCATTGGCAGCCAATAAAGGCAGACAAACACACTTGCTGTTAAAACATGCATGTTTACTGGTTTAAACTGTAATTACATCTGTGTTTACTCACCAACATTCAAAGTCTGCGTAGCTTTCTGGGTCTTGTGGGGAAACTGAGAGACTCCATGGGTTCAACCATTTTGATGGGGGTGTTTTAATTATTGCACCTAAATACTGTTTTATCAGTATTTAAGGCCTTTGGGTGAAAGAGAATGGTTTTGTGGTGTTGTTTGTTTTGTATTTGTTTCCTTAGTTTCTTGTTTGTGTATAACAATGTTGTTATTCAGTTAATTTATTTATTTTGATAGTGGGGTTGTCTAATGGGCAGTGCTACAGCTGAACACTTCGGTCTAACATATCAAATCTGGCCAAAAATCTGCTAATCAGCATACTGACCTCTAAGTCATAGCTCGTGTTCCATGTCACTGAAACATTAACAGGATGTCCAGAGGTGGACAGTAACGAAGTACATTCACTCGAGTACTGTACTTAAGTACAGTTTTTGAGTATCTGTACTTCACTTGAGTAGTCTTTTTTTGGAGACACAACTTTCACTTCACTACATTTGAAAGACAAAACCGTACTTTTCACTTCACTACATTTCTGTCAAGGTTCTCGTTACT
>JBBPCY010000007.1:19794369-19807190 GCA_037974405.1 Brachyalestes nurse | reverse complement strand
TTAAAGAAAAGAAACTGACGTGAAAATCCTCCTATTACGGCGAAAAACGTATGTTTCTGGGCGGGAACTGTATACAGAAAGGAGTTATACGGTGGTGTGTCGCAATTCATCCTCCTCACATATATATATATACCCAGACATGACAAATGTGACATTATTGAAAATGTAAAAATAAAAAAACATCCAGGTCCAAAAATATACATACGGTGGAATTGAACAAAAACATTTTACAGACCTAAGTTCTGCGACCTAAACATTATATAGATAAACTCTGAACAACAGCTGAAACTGTGCGACAACCACTTTCTTGGATGCTTAATCAATGATTAGTGTATATTTGTTACATCTGTACACCACCATCAAGAATGTAGATGAGGTCTGCATCCATAAGAATTATGTTTGTAATTACAGACTGGCTTACAACAGGAATGCTCAGCCCTGGCTGTAATATTCATAGGCTTAGAGTCGGAACAAAACTTTCCAGGGCAGTGCTACAACAACATAAGGGTTGGACAAACCTTGTATAACAATGTGCTTTCCAAACACTGGAGAAGTTGCCACTGTTCTCAAAGTCTGAGGCAACTGCTCTCCGTTCATGATCACTCCTGTTTTTTTGAAGACGTGTAACCTGAAGTTTACTCACAACTAGGATCAAGATGGTTTGAGAGTGTATATCACAGTGTATAATTCATTTATCATATTCATTAATATTTTCTTATTGATCCAAAAATGAAAAGAGTAGGCAGTTGGTGTAGTATACATTTGACAGTTGTTTTATTAACTATGTACAATAGGTCACATTTCTGCAAAATTAAATCTGCTTACAGCCCTGTACAAAGATCAGCAAGGATCTAGGCTAAATATTAATATGCCGGTGTAGATACAAAATGTATCTTCACCAACACATCATATACAATAAAATGTTTGTTATTAAGTCAGCTTGAATAAGGAATAAGGAATTTGTTTGCATGACAGTCTCTGAAACTTTGAAAACGGTGTGAACACTTTTCAGTAGAAAACTAATGGGAGGTTCATGGAAGGAGTTACATCATAATTTGCAGTATGCATTGCCCCTTGAAATCTGACACTGAACAAGTAGACTGACCATCTCAAGGAAGAAGAAATGACAAAACTCAACACTACTGGCATAAGGTAAGGAAGACCAGATAAAAGAGTAACAATTGTATCACCTTTACTTTATATGATAAAATAGCATTTTAGTGACTGATATAACTCTTAAAATAAATAAGTAGCTCCAGTTCTGGGATGGAGGGATCTGCTTCAGCAAACCTCATGTTTCAGTGCTCTCAGTTTTCTTCTATGACAAGTAAAAAAAAAATCTGGCTAGGTTTAGATTCAGAGATCACCACCATGTCAAGCCCAAATTCACCTTTATTTAAGGTTACCACTCAAGTCCAGAATGAAACCCAGTTGATTCTGAAAAGCTTTAGAATTTGAGTTATGGTTAGTGTTAGTGTTAAGGACAACAGTTATTGTTAGGATTAGGTTTTAAGCTGAAGTTAAAATTTTCACAGTAAGGCTAAGCATCTACAGGTGGCTGTCCAAATAGTGTTGCCAAAGTTTATAGACACCTTCTCATCCAACATTTCTTCTGAAATCAAGTGTATCAATAGGGAGTCTCTCCCCCGTCTTCAGCAGTAACAGCTTCTACTCTTCCTGAAAGGCTTCACACTATAACCTGCAGTGAGGAACTGATTGCATTTAGCCACAGAGCATTAGTGAGGTCAGGTATGTTGATCTTTAGTTCTGTATATCAAAGTGTACTACAACATATCTCAAAGGTACTGTGTGGTGCTTCTTCAATCTAGAACAGTGGTTCCCAACTTTTTTCCTTGAAGCCCCCCTTGCCTGTGTCCAAGCCAGGCCCCCCAACCCGACTCCTACCCGCATAGACGCACAAAAAGTGATTAATTACAAACTTTAATTTGCAAAAAATAAACAGCAGTGTTATGTTTTTGTTCTTATACTCTTATGCACACACACACACACACACAAACACACACACACCTTACATAAGGAATAAAGACTTTCAGAGATGTATCAGCACCTAGGCCTATACATACAGTGCAGACAAAATTGTGCACACCCCCTGCGCTCAAAAAATTGTGAGCCCCCCTAAGAGGGGCGCGGACCCCAGGTTGGTAACCACTGCTCTAGATAATCCCCACAGTTCTGGGGAGCAATATACCCCTCTAGTTCACATTTGTCATTGGGCATGATGACCGTACGCTCATGTGTGGCTGCTCTAGAGCTTTCCATTCTGCTGTTTTCACTGCTAAGATTTTTAGCAACTTATTCCCAAACTATCAAACCCAAAACATCTTCAAGGAGTAAGAAAACAGTATTTGTTCATTTACTGTAAAAAACGTAGTTTAATTAGGTTTGGAGCTCTAGTCTTAGAAGACATACCCCCAAGGACAGGATTCAGTGTTCTACCATGTTGGTGCATGTCTAGATTTTGACCGCACAGAACCAAATACTTGTGTACTGGGCTTAAAACAACTAAATCTACAAACCATGGGCATCTCTATGATTCTGACAGCATTACACAAACATACGCAAACACCTTGTCCTGTTTCCTTGCTTGTCAGTCTTTCATGTCTAGTCTGAATTCAGAAAAGGTGGATTTTTGTGGTTTTAGCACTGGAGTCAGCAGACAGTGGGCTACATGTCTTCTTGAGGGCTTGAATGTCCTTTGACCTCTGTGTAGACCAGGCTGTCAGTTGGCAGTGGACCAGGTGTCCTGTGACCTGACTCACTATAGGTTGTACAGAGGGTGTAAAACAAAAGTTGATCTATTCACCATTCAGAAATGACTTGGAGAGCAATAATATACACTTAAGTGTGAGTGACATTCCATAGTGTTCAGGTGTAAATGTTGGTAGACAGAGAGCTGTTACTTACCCTTCTCCATCCTGTTCCCATGTGTTTGAATCAGAGGGAAAATCAGTATAGGATCAGTATCTTTGAAATGAAACTTTCAGTGATTCCTATTCATAATACCCCCACCCCAACTACTACTATTAGTGTTGTTGTGTGCACATTTAACTGCTCAGTTAAAAGCATGAAGGTAAATTTTGGGTGCTGAAGTGAAGATTAGAGTTGGGTTAGGTCTAGCACATCAGGAATTACATACATGCATACAGAAGACCATGAAAACACCCCACAAAGGGATACACGTGGATGAGGTATGAGAGAGATTACCCTTTGCTTCTGTACTGCTGTCCCTCCTGTCTTCTTTGCACCTCCCAGTGTGTCAAAAGAGTGACTACGCACCCTGATGGCTCTCTGCAACAGAGAGAGACTGTGACTGCAAGACAACAGCCAGTGATCTTGCTCTAGTAGTGGCTCCCCAAGTCATCTATAAAATGGGATTCATCTACAGTCATCTATAAAATGGGATTCAAATTCATAGCTCAAAACAGCAGTAACAGCCAGCTGGAAATCTAAATGTTGTTCAGACTTTTGCACTTTTTAAAGATACCACATAAGCAAGGCTGTGTTTGAGATTACTGTACAACCCAGCACATTTTGAGGCATTGAGTTCTTTTGAGGGAAATATGCAATTGCAGATTTTTAGTAAAATCGGAAGCACCTTAAAGTTTTCGATGAAACCTCCTCCCCCTTCCGGAGCCACCCTCCCACCTTCACTCAAGGGGGCAGTCGTGTTCACCGGCTCTCCCTGCATACCCTGGGAGCGGGAGGACAATTCTGAGCGCAGGGCCTCCAAGAGCGAGGAGCGTGTGCGCAACTTAGCATTAGGAAGAGAAAACAGGAAAAAAACATTAATGAAGAGACTCACTGTCAAATGTGACAGTTTCTGTAGAATGTACATAGTCTATAAAAGTCAAACAAAAATATGTAATTAGTACCTCTAACCTGCTGAACCGTTCAGCCTTGTAACAGGAAATCTCAGCATTGATGAGTTTGGTCAAGAGAAACTCCCGAAACACAGACCCCTGGAAGAGAAGAGTGCTCCCGTAATGTGATGAAAATAGCGTGGCGAAAAACTAATGTATACAGTTCTTCCCATACTCCAAATGTAGTCAACAAGACATGTTTAGTGTTTAACATTTGAACAGGAGCTGACCAGGTCTTGACTGATTAACAAACTTTTTTGAGAGAGGGCAAAATTGCACCAAAAATTGCATCAAACCAAACTATTGGTGAGCATAATATATTTTTCTCCATTATAAAAGTAGCCCATGTTCCACTTTTCTCAAAGACTCTTATCCTTAATGACAATCTACTGACCCAGGTTACACTTAAGTGAAAAACTGGGTAGTGTTGGAAAATCAAGTATAAAAAAATAAATGCTTTAGCAAATAAATTAAAAATCCTTTTTAGATGCTGTGACGTACTGGTGAAAAATGAAAGAACCTAGGAACACAACTGATCAGCAAGAGAAAAATAAAAAATAAACAAATCACCTAGTCTTTGATATTATACTGAAAGTCTAAATGAAAATGTGCAAAGTAGAAAGTATGTTTTTTATCTTGGAAATGTAAAGTATAAAGTAGAATTGTTTCGTTTCATCAATACTCTAGTAATGTACAAATCTTCCAAAATACTGAAGCACAATAATTAAGTGTCACCCGTAGACCTATAGTGCATCATGTGCCTCGGTGAACACAAGATTCTGAGTGTGTTTTTATATCTAGTGCAAGACAAGTGAACATCCAGCAAGTTCTCACCTCGGTAAAAATAGGAGGACTGGGGAGGGGTGGGCCAAATGGGGGTACATCCTCCCTTGCAGTAATAGACACCTGTCAATCATACATGACGGTTTAATAGGGGTTTGGTATTAATATATTTGAATGGATAATTTATTCTAATAATACTAATCACTAAATAAAGTTTTCTATCTGTTTTTAAATTTGAATGGCTCAGTATATTTAGCCTCAAACTGTGTGTGTTTAATGTGTATAAAAATATTATGAATCATACCAAAATAATGTTTATTCGTAATAAAACCCAATTATGAAAATTAAGATTTCATGATGCACTGAATCATTTCTGACTCACCTGAAATGCCCCCCCATCCCCTCCATCCGCTCCATTCTCCCTCTTCACCCTCCTCACAGCAATGAAACAGTGAAGGAAGTGGGAGGTGATGACATCACAGATGAAGGGGGTGTGGCCCTCCTGATAAACCACAGCGACGATGTCGTTCCCAATGTGTCTCTTCCTCTGCAGCTGGACGTTCAGGAGAAGAGGGTAGTAAGGGAAAATAAAATCAGTTTCCAGTGACTGAATGTGAATGAATGCAAAATGAATTCAAAATGCCAAATAATGCAATAAAAAAACTAATTTGGACGCAAAAGATAGAATAATTTATTTTTCATAATTCTCTATATATTTTGATTTAATGGCTTATTTTTTATTGCTTGAAGAGATTTGTTTTGGAGATAAATAAATAAATAAATTGAGAGAGAAAGAGAGAGAGAGAGAGAGAGAAAGAGAGTTATCTTCGCTTAAATTTATTTTTAAAACAATGAAAAAAAATAACATGAGGCAAAAATGAGCCTAAACAAGATTCATTATTTTGGTAAATCCATATGTTATTTCTTAGTTTTGATGTCTAATAAACACAAAATAAATTATCTGCAAACTCACTGTCCTATTGGAAAATCCTACTGGTAGCTCTACTATGCTGGTGTATTATTAGAGACTGTAGCCATTCTGTTGATAAACAAGCTGTATTAATCATCCTCTAGCCTAGTGGTTGCCAGGTCTTGCCCTGGAGTACCCTTCTACATTTTAGAATTTTCCCTGCACCAAAAACGTCTGAACCAACTACTCCAAGCCCTTCCTGAGTTAAAGTGGTGCGTTAGAGCACGGAAAGCTCCAAAATGTGATGGAAGGGGATACCTAGTCCTTCACAATAAAGTGTAGGCTGCAGTCTATACGAGAAATGACCACAATTTGATAATTTTCTTATTCCAACCCATCTATAAGACCTGATAAATAATGAGTTGCACCAGGTGTGTTTAAGTAGGAAAATCGTTCAAATAGGATTTTTCTGTGAGTTGTGGTTGTATATGTCAGTATTTATAAGACCAATAAACACTACTAAATATTTTAGCCCACACCATACGCTCCCTTGTAGTTGCCCTCAGTAGCTATTTTACAGGGGAGTAAAGTGGCCAGTGAGCAGAAGGACAAGGTTCCTGACCTGTTGTGCATCTCCATCTGTGAAGGGCAGTTTAGTGGCAACATGGAACATGATTTCTCTCCCATGAAATGACGTGAACACTGCTTCACTTCCTGTCTGGCCATGAGACACGTCCAGTCCGCCTCTGAACCTTAGATAGAGAGAGAACACTGCTTATTGTCACAGAGATCATATAAAACTCTCCTTCTGTTGGAAATGTCTAACTCCTTTTTGTTTTTTAAAGTTCATGAACAGCCAGTTGATGTTGTTTACCCAGAGAATCCTCTCAGCTTGACTGTTTGGCCCAAAATTGAGAGAAAGTCTTTAAACTCGTCACTCTCTTCATTATTACAGAGAATGTCTTCCTCTGTCAGCTGCAAAACAAACATTACACATGGCAGAGAGTGTAAGTGAAAGTATTTCACCGAAAACTGCAAATAACTGCACCTCTGGTAAAGGTGAATAAAAGGTTTGGGACAGTGTCTAAATTAACAAACGTTTAATTTAAGAGTCCTTTGACCAGCAGACCAGAGGTTTGTCCTTTTTACTAACTTTCTAAGCAGCTATTGCAAACCTTCTCAAGAGAATGGGGCTGTTCTATGATATCATAGATGTAAGTTTGCACTAGCTGACCATGTATTGTGATTATTTATACACAGATTACATTTTAGTAAAGTGTTTATCATTTACCATTTTCAAGCAGGTACTAATTGTAGATCTTACCAAAACAGATTTAAAAACTAACAGAAGTATAACGACAACTTTGGATTTTTTTCTGCAGGCCCCAGTTTAAGAACTACTGCTTCAATATTTTAAGTATTTTTTAGCCTTTTTTGCTTATCTTTACCAAAGGTGTAAACATTACTTACCTGTCCTTCCTTCTGATATAAAACACCAAACTTAAAGTTATTAGATACTCTGTGTTCATCAAAAGCTGTTATGAGCTCTGGAGCCTAAAATGAGAGAGAGAGAGAGAGAGAGAGAGAGAGAGAGAGAGAGAGAGTCATCTTCAGCTGACTTCGTGTGGAAGAATAATGAAAAGATGGAAAGAAGGATTACCTTTAGGTAGCTGACCGCTTCGAAGCTGGACACACTCACACTGGCACACAGCATCTGAGGATGGTGAAAAATAAAGCATACTTAATTGTTTTCAATTGTTTGTTGTTCAAACATGTTATTATTCTTGGTCTTTCTCAGGTTTCTCTGAGGTACCTTTGCAAGCTCCACAGCCGTGGGGAGTTGTTGGAAGAGAGAGAGGGAAAACGTTCCGTGCAGAGAGCACTCGTTCATCCTAAGAAGGAAAATGAAGTGTCAGCTTCACAATTCCATTTGATTTCATATTTTTGGTGCAGTTCAGATTTATTAAATAAGGACCACAAAACCACAGAAATGTAAGTGGAGAGACTTTACATTTTAGTGAAATTAAAACAATAAAAGTGCACCACTAATCTATTCAGACAATACAAAACTGATGGAGTTGAGCCTCACCTGAAAATCACTCTAAGTCTGTTCTCCTCATCCTCTAGACAGATAGACAGCACCAGTGGCCCCAGAGAGGGATCCACCGCAGTGAATGACTGATGGTACTTAGGGAAGAGGGAGGCAGAGTAATGGTCAATGGTCAGGAAAAGATGAGACACCTGATAAATTAGACCTTTGGGTTAATATGCTTTGGGTTGACTCTCCAAGTCTTATTTGACTAGTTTACACACACTTACCTTGTACTTCTACTGTACTGGTATGAAGTTACAGACTGTAGATCATCTGTCTCAGGTATGACTGCAGGTTTTCATTCCAGACAAACAGGGGCTTATCTGATCTCACATGTTTAATTAGCAGGTCTCAGTTTTAAAACAACTGATCATGTGCACGCCTGCTTGGAATAAATCGTGCAACCACACTGGCCTCTTGTGGATAAGACTGGACAACCCTGCTCTTCTCCACTCATTAGTGGTCAGTTTCTGAACACAGGACAGTTGTTAAATGAGGTGTTATTTGAGTGGTGGGCCATTCTCATCATAGCATTTACTCTGAGAGTAACTCAGAGTAGTGCTGGTGGGAAAATAAGTGGGAAAATGAAGTGTTAATCCAGGAGTCACTTCACAATTCCATTTGATTTAATATTTTTGGTACAATTTTTGGGGCAGCTAGTGGCCTAGTGGTTAGGGAGTGTGGGTTTGAATCGCAAGACTACTAGTGGGACCTCTGAGGTACCCTTGAGTAAGGTACCGTCCCCACACACTGATCCCCAGGCGCTGTATTCCTGGCTGCCCGCTGCTTCACTTGACTGAATGGGTTCAATTCAGAGAAAGAATTGCGTGCTGTTCACACTGAATTGCATGTGTTCACGTATGACAACTTCAACTATATCAGCACAGTAATTTTGCATGGGGTTTTACAAACATCAGTACCACTGCTAGGTTGAGAGTGTCCCATCGCCCCAAAATACCCAGTCAAAAGTTGTTCTGTGGTCAGAAGATGGCCATTGATGCAAGGCTAAAGGGAGGCTAGCACAAAACGGCAGACGAGCTACAGACTCTAACTATACAGAGGTGCAGAGGAGCAGAGGAGCAGAGGAGCTATATGGCCTCCAATGAAATGGAAAGTCAGATGAAGCAGCATAAGGGTCAAGCTTAGTCTTCAGAATCTGTCAATCATTGGCAGTATGCTTACATGTGAACACTTGAGTATGTAATTAGGTTAACCATGTGTATCATTGATGATACCAGAACAGAAGAGCTAAGGCCCATCTGATTAAATTTACCAGATAATTATCAAACTCTTCTTAGGATGGGTCTGGTATGTATAATTAGGAAAAACAGCAAAATTTACAGGTCAAATAAATAAGTGAAATTCAGAATTACTTTTAGGGTCCTCAGGTCATTATGTAAAAGCAACAACTTTTCATCTTCTGAGAATATTTTTAATCTGGTTAGAAAGCCAAGATGACTGACCCTGTATCGGAAGAATTCCTGGAAGATTTTGGCTTCGCTGTCTCTCTCCATTATGTCGTAGCTCTCTAAGCCCAATGCAGCCTGTGACGCCGTGGGGCTCGTCTCCATATGTCTGTCCAGTGGAGGGTCAATCCAGTAACCCCCAGATTTAGGAGGCAAAATGAGAGGTAAGCCATCCCCGATCTTCAGGATCCGGGACTAAAGGAGCAAGAGACAAATGCATTAATAATACTAACTGTACAAATAAATAGATCTTTATATGTACATATCTGCTTCTAAGTAGATTTTACTCCTACTTCAACAGTGTTGTATTTCATAAGCACTTACTGTCCTAAAGAACAGGGCCAGTCAGAACCCACCTACTCTTTGAAGGGTTCTTTATTTTCATTCATTAGTGAAGAATAACAGCAAAGACAACAAAACTATGAAACAACAATAGATAGATAGACAGATCCTTTAAAACTATCTCATATTTTGATACAGCTTTTCACTACTTGTTGAAGATGCTTAATTCCTTCCAAAATTATAAGCATCAACTTTAGTGTCTACTTAGCATTTAAATATAAGCCTTACATAAAAAGACATAAAGTCTTTTTACTGGTGCTGTACAGCTGTGCTCTAGCTCTAGTTTTGTCTACAGAGTCTGTGTCTACATCCAGGTTCCAGGTAAAAGTTAAAGCTGTCTGTACAGTTTGGTGAAAAAACACATGCATGACTGCTGTTATCTCCTTGTTGTCTGATGCTGGCCTGTCACTACATACACAAATCTGTTTTGGAAAGCAACAAGAACAGCTTGTACCTTGAATGGAGGAGGGAACTCACAGCGCTGTTCATCTAATCTGCTGCCCTATGAACAGAGAAACACAGAACAACCATCCGCTTGGGGACGGGAAGCTCATGCAAATATCTGGAGAAGATGAACATGAAAGGGTGTGACAAAAAAGGAACTACCTGAAGCTTTTCAATGATCTCAAACAGCTCAGTCACCTGGAGCAGAGTGGAAGAGAAGGAATGAAAAAGATGAAGAGAAGATATTGATGAAAACAGAGGTTGAGGATGAGTGAATCATCTTCTGTTCATGGATTTATAAACCACTGCCAGTCTAAAATACAGAAATGCCCTTTTGTAAAAAGAACTCAAGACAACAACGACTCTACCTTCTGGTTGGAATTGGTGGGGATGAAAGGTTTGGTCTCGTTGGACGGAGAGTCCAGGATATCCAGGATACTGTGGCCTAGGGACTCTGGCCGACTGGAACAAGCAAAGCCTTTATTCAGGAGGTATTTCACAAAGAATTTTTCAAACTTAAATATAAATTTAGCCTGTCCAATAGGAGGAGAAGTCTCTGACGTTCCCATTGAAAACCCTTCACTTTTGGCTTTGTGAAATACCCTGTCTGACCAAGATTAGTAGAAATGTTTAGTAAAAACATTCAAACTCTTTGTTTCTTACCTGCTCTCACTGCCGCTGATGAATTTGTCAATTCTGTAAACAGAAACATCTTATGCTGAAAAATTCCACAATTAAATTCACTACTAATTGATATATGATGCTATTCAATATTAAAAATATTTCTCTGAAGTGACCCTACCCTCCATAGGCTCCAAAGGTGAAACTTCTTTTTCTGGAGAAAAACTTCTCATTCCTTTTCTCCATTGTTCTGTCAGAGACCGAATCCTTCAGTCATATAACGCCCAGCCATGGAGCATAATGATTCAGATAAATTAAAATCTTCTGCTTTTCGCTGTCTCTCTCTCTCTCTCTCTCTCTCTCTCTCTCTGCCCCCTGCCTCTCTCTCATTTAATCTCTCTCTACATCCTTCCTTCTATCCCGCTGTCTGTTGACTGACAGCAGTAACTCTTGCGTGTCCATGGGTTGCCAGTGGTAAACACTATCACGCACACAAACACACACAGGTAAACAAAATGACTGTTTTGTGCAAGATGATAAATATTCCCACAATAAAATTGAGTGTGATTTGTGTGTTTATGTGAGTACTGTGTGTGTACACATCGATGGAAAGCACTGAAGGAGAGAGGCAGATGTGAATGGGCAATAGACTCCTCCTGCAGACCTGTTACCCTTTCAGCCAGTAAGCATCATCAATTATTGACAAGGCTGACTGAGAGAGAAGAGGGCAAGGCAGCGGGAGAGAGGAAGAGAGAGAGAGAGAGGGGGTCAGGAGACTTCAACAGTGGGGAAATAACAAAATTAAGATATGTGGCATTTGGTAAAAATGGCCTAAAGGTGGCGCTATGAAGAAAACCTGTACCTTGAAAAATCTTATTATGGATACCAAGACAAAAACTATATTTCCACTTCTACTACTGTTACTACCATTATTACTATTACTCCTACTAATAACAATGATAATAATAAAATACTACTACCACTACTACTACTGCTGCTGCAAGCAATAATAATAATAATAATAATAATAATAATAATAGCAGTAGTAGTAGTATTGTTATTACTATTATAATTATACATTTATTGATGTTAAATTAACATCCGGTTTCCATACAAACTCTACTGCATCATTCAAAAGTAATGGTTTATTTTACTTCTATACTGATGATTCTGTCAGTAATTTGATCTTTTGATAGCTCTTAATAGCTTTGTTTGCAATATTATTGTTTACAAACAAGGCATATACTGACCTAATTTTCAAATATTTTTTTAAAGCCTGTTGTTTGATCTTGACCAGTGTTTCTCCAGATATGCATGAAAGAACTTGGGCGTGGATCAATATGTTACGAGCAAGGCACTTAACTTCTGCTCCATCGGCTGTCATTTTTAATATGGGCTTCTTTATTATGAACAGTGATGCTATAAAAGTCTTACAGTCTGATTGGTAACTGTACACCAAGTAGCTGTATTTTGAAAACTACATGGGTCAGTGACATGACACCATTTTTTTCTTTCCACATCCAATATCCAAATAAACATTAATAAAATGTATTTGATCTTATAAATTACTTCGCTAGATCTCCTCTACAAGAAGCACCTTTATGTTCCTTTTTGGTGTCACTGCCCTCTTTGCTAGCGTACGCTATCAAAATTACTTTGGTTTTGTTAAAAACCGCAGTTCCCCATTACTTACAGATATAACCTCACTGATGGCTTTAGTGAGGTGAAACACACTGCTTTTCACAAGACAACACAACAACTGGGGTAGTCAGTTATCTACACAGTCAAGCTAGAGACTCACCCTGTCATTTATCCGTCAGGAACCCAGTTCTGCTGTATCATCATAATAAATGTGAGAACCTTGCCAACCTGAAGCCTGAGCTACTGCTGACGTTGTTTCTGCTTTCATTTCTGCACTCATTTTCCCAAAAAGGAAGAAATGTTACAAGAAAGAAGATCTCTGCAAGCTTGCTCTTAATTTCCTGTCTTCACACTGAACGGGAGTTTCCATCACCATGTTCTGCTTTTTCATACTCCGGCCACCAACTTTTTCTTCTGGAGCTCTCACTAAATGCTGCTCATCCCTGTTCTTTCTTCTAAATAACACAATTTTGCCAAAAGACAAAAGAGAGTAAAAAGTCAATAAAGTAAATTTTATTGTCACTGTATACAGTGAGACGAGGCTCCAGATTTTACAGTGTACATAGAATACACATATATAAATAAACTATAAATATCAATTCCAAAGTATAAGTAAAAATGTGCAGTTAATCCACCGCCCC
>JBBPCY010000007.1:19776495-19788044 GCA_037974405.1 Brachyalestes nurse | reverse complement strand
AAGGCTTGGGAGAAAGTGCTGTGGTCAGATGAGACCAAAATCCAGCTCTTTGGCATCAACTCGACCCTCTATGTTAGGAGGATGAGAAATTCTGAGTATGACCCAAAGAACACCATCTCCACAGTCAAGTATGGAGGTGGAAACATTATGCTTGGGGGGTACAGAATGACTTCACTGCATTGAGGGGCCATTTGATAGGGCCATGTACTATAAAATCTTGAATGAGAACCTCCTTCTCTCAGCTAGAATACTGAAGATGGGTTGTGGATGGTCTTTCAGCATGACAGTGACCCAAAACACATGGCCAAGTTAGCACAGGAGTGGCACATTAAAGTCCTGGAGAGGCCTAGCCAGTCTTCAGACCTCAGTCCTATAGAAAATCTGTGGAGGAGCTGAAGTTTCAAGTTGCCAAGCAGCAGCCAAGAAACCTACGGGATTTAGAGAGTTTCTGTAAAGTGGAGTGGGCTAAAATCCCTCCTGAGATGTGTGCAAACCTGGTGGCTGACCACAAGAAACGTCACTGCTGTGCTTGCCAACAAGGGTTTCTCCACCCAGTACTAAGTCTGTTTTGCTTTGGTATCAAATACTAATTTCACTCAGTGAAATGCAAATCAATTTATAACTTTTATGTAACCTGTTTTTTCTTGATTTTTGGTCTCCATAAAAAATAAAACTACCTCATAAATTAGAGACTGTTCGGTTTTTTGTAAGTCAGCAAACTTACAGCAGGGGATCAAATAATTATTTCCCCTACTGTATCTGCACATAATGTGAAGGTGAGACAGAAACAACAGACAATATATGGGCATTCCAGTTTTGGAGGGAAATCAAGTGTAGGGCATTAGATTTCTGAAAATATTTTTGTGGACAGAAATCTCTACATTTCACTGATTCTTGGGAATTTGGATAAAACTGGTTTCAATATTGAAAATAAAAAATTACAAAATCTGAAGGTATATCATTATAGACCAAGGTCTTGGCTGTTCAGCAATGTACCAGTGCAACCTCCTCATCTTGTAAAGGTGCTTTTTCAGTTATTGTCAACACCGTCAGACACAATTAAAGGCAAATTATTGTTTATTTATTTGGTCCAATATGTATTTAGAGCTTTTAAATAATTATCTGGCATGCTTAGTACACATTAGGGTTGGGCAATATGACAATATGAGATCGTGAAGATGATCTATGTACTGACGATCTACCAAAGCAGAGAGATCGTATCATCATCTATATTAACTACATTCTATCTATCTATTGCAGTTGTATGCTCTCTCATTTTTTCCCCTCAAACATATCACACTATTTGCTAGAAACAGAGCTTAACCAATCAAAGTGAACTGAGGCTAAAATGAAGCTGAAACGGAGCTAAAGGCTAATAGAAGAGGAAAACAATATTTGAATAAAGTTGTTGCTGCTGTGTGTTGTTCCTCAAAGCCTCCAGTAGATGGCGCCATAACTTTGCAAAGGAAAATAGTTTGGTTGTACTGTTCAGTAACTTGCAAAATAGTACA
The DNA here is from genome assembly GCA_037974405.1 of Brachyalestes nurse. Taxonomy (NCBI): domain Eukaryota; kingdom Metazoa; phylum Chordata; class Actinopteri; order Characiformes; family Alestidae; genus Brachyalestes; species Brachyalestes nurse. The sequence goes on along the minus strand of JBBPCY010000007.1, from coordinate 19,786,533 downwards.
AAAAAATATATAGTTCAAATCAATAGAAATACTGTGATAAAATCGTGATTTTACTACAAAAAAAATCATGATATGATATCTTGGCCATATCGCCCACCCCTAGTACACATACATTGTAAGTATATTCATTTAAAACAAATAAAACTAATCTGACGGTGGTGACACTAATCAGTGACAGTAGCAGTGTCCAAAGATATGAACAAGAAAATAGCAAACTTACAGGAGCATAAGTGATCTTAAAGCCTGCAGTAGAGCTGAAGGTTTGAAAATGGGGTTCTCAGGAATATGGTTGACCTTGTATTTGCATGATTTTATTGCTTTTTTAAATATGTGACAATGGTGATGAATATGTGGGACACGTTTTGAGTAACCACAAAGTAATAGTAAATATTGTTCAGAACTCACAGTTTGTAGTTTTAATACTTATTACAATGTACTCTTTCATGTGGTAAAGATATTATTCATTATTCAATTATTACTTTTTGGGTTTTTTTTTATCAGGTTGAGATCCGAGGACAACTGATTTTGTAGGCGGTGGGCCAGCATATAATCATTAAATTAATAAAAATTAAAAGTAAGCCTATAAAAGAACCTTACATATGTGCAAATGACCCCCTGATTATAACCTTGATTATTTTCATTCAGGAAAATGTTTTTAATTTACATCAGAATGAGCACTTTTCTTAGTGGGACATATTTTTTGCCAAAGTTTTAAGAAGCAGTGATTTATTAGATAAATTCCATGAATTAAACCTGGATTTTATAACGAGAGGTTGGCCTGCACTTTTTGCCCATTTATTTGGAGTGAGAACTGAGGGAGAAACTGATTCCTTGAACTATCTATGAACCTTCTTAACTTGAGAACAGACTTTTTAGGTTGGGGTCAAAGCTCTTGTAGAAATTTTAGGAATATTATGAGCATTGTTAGGCCTCAGAATCCAGGGCTCCAGCCCTGAATGTTTTAGAAATAGCCAGACTAATAATAATTAAAACAAGCCAGCAGTCTGGATTTAATCAATTATCTGTAATTCTGAGCTTTCATGGAGGAATAGTGACACACGACTGAGGCGAGCAAGCCTCCACCCCAGGCTAAAAATATGAAGTTCAGCCCGTAGACAAAAGAAACCCAACCTACAAAACTACAGCCTCAAATGTTTCAACATCCCCATAATCTTAGTATCATAATGTATAATACTTCAATACCGACTTGCTTGTCACAACTATTCCGCCACATTTTAGACTTGCCTGACTCCTTCATGATTGCACCTAACAATGCAGGACGAAGTCTGAGGTCGATGTTCCAGACATTTCTGTAGCGGCACAGTACCTGGATACACAGCATCAACACTCAGCATCAGCATCAACATTTTACAGGGTAACAAAGCTGATTATGCGGAATAAAAATGATGAGGACATAATACCTGTTCACACAATGCACATTTCCCTGAGTTTGTTCTATACCACTGATAGCTACACTATTCATCTAAAAGTATCCAGATAGTCCTTCTGTGTCAGTTCAGATAGAGTTGGGGGTTTTTTTCCTGCCTCTGATCTAAACGCAAAGTCTGTAAAGAATGTAATCTGAATTGCTTACCATTGACCTTACCATCAAGGTTACCATCATGTTTTTAGAGACTGTAACCCATGAAAAATCTCAGACCTGGACATTATTTGAAGAAGTGTTTTGAAGCACGTGATGAACCACTAGTGCTGCTGTTCACTGACTCTTTTAAGTCCCGGGAAACATCTATAATGCTGAATATTACCCAAAATTCGCCCTTAGGGCCTAAACTCTTTCGACCAATAGTGCCAACACCACTGGTCACTAAGTGATTTGACCAGTCACTAAGTGACTGGTCACTAAGTGATAGTGGAGTATGCTGCATCACACAAACAGTATCTCACAATTTGCTAGCCAAGCTTCTAGAGGGTGGAAGATGCAATTCTGACACTATTGCAATTACTGCACCTTCACCATGGAAAATTCATATTTGTGGGCTTTTTACCCACTTTTAACACTATTCACAGGTATATTGGCTAAGGAATCTTCACTTGAAGCTGGCTTGACTTTATGGACTATTTAATTTCATGTAGAATCAAGCAGCTCAGAGCAAGTACATCACTCATTTTGACATTTGGACTCTATGTCAAAGAGGCCATTTGCACAGGCTCTCTCAAAGAATGTGTTTTACCCCCTTCACCGTTTAACTAGCACCTTCCCTAATATGTAATAATCTTTTTATAATTAAATACTTGCAAAACAATCTGAAAGGGGGTGTTTTCAGCAATTTGTGTTTTGAAAGAGAAGATACTGTTGATTAAAATAGTGTTCTGAGAGGTGTATGAAGTGTTATGATAGGTTTGCATTCTGAATGTGAGCTGCATTTTGGTAAAAGAACTGTCATTTTGCATTTGTTTTTGCAAATTGTCCAAAAATAATCCTTCCTGTGCCTGACCTAAAATAATGTTCTACAGAATGACTGGGCAGTGGAAAGCCTTCAAAGAAGAATGGAAGCTCTTCTAGCTGCAATGGGAGGTGAGGGGGGTCAACTCCATATGAAAGTCTGTGTTTGAATGCAATGTCATTAAAGTCACCTGTTGAGTATTTTCATGTCTATAATCACTGTTGCATGATAAATTAAGCATTTTCCACAAATAACTAGTCTGTATTTCTTGGGTCTGAAGGGGTAGATTTATGTTATTTTTATTGCTGTTTAACATTAAAAATGAATAAACTGCTAAACCTATGACAGCTATATCGTTTGGGAGGTGTATAACTCAGAAGGTTGTCTTTCTATGCAGACTACATAAAAACCATAACCTGAGTAAGACAAACAAACAAATTACACATGTGCATGAACATGGTGTGTAGAATGTATGGGCTCTTACCTCAAACCCAAACCAAGAATAAGGAGAAACCACGTCGAAAAAGAGCTCGATCACTTTCTTGGAGCTTGACATCTGTACATAAAGACCACAGATTTCAAATATAAGCGTGATCACGTTACGGTTGCATGCTGCAGTATCAGTCAGCTGCATTAATGCATGAATATCTACCGTGCAGGAGGATGTTTCAGAAAGCTTGTCCTCGGATGTCCTTCTCTATGTTTGTTGTCCTGAAGAACGAAGGAAACTGGGTGAAAGTTCACTAGGACTTAAAGTGGTAGAGCAGTACAGAGTGAAGTAAAACTACTCACCAATCACGCACTGTCCAAAAACATTAACGTTTACACAACACATGCTGCAAATACTCCACTGCTGTCAAAACCTTCACATACCTGTGTTATGAAATTAGTAAAAAAAAAAAAAACTACACATTTCTTCTTCATCGTCTTATTCATCCAATGTTTTCTGATTCAGTTTCGCCATCTAGTGTAATGGAGAGAGAACTGTGTTAAGCTGTTAATTGATCTAAAAAAAGCTGCGGTAGTTAGAAACAGTTTAACGTTTGTTGTTGGGTGCATGTCCAAATGTTTTATACAATCTTCTAGGCATTATAATCAGCTCCTTTTGTCATCAGAGTAAACATGCTGGGTGGGTTCAGGAACACTATATAGTCAAAAGTATCAGCCTGACCATTACACCCACAAGGACTTTAATGACATTGCCTTTAAATGCATAGACTTTAATATGGAATCTTATTGGAAGGCTTCCACAAGACTCTGGTGTGTTTCTGTGAGAATTTGAGCCCATTCATTCTGTAGAGCATTTATGATAGCAGACACTGATGCTGGACGAGAAGGCCTGGCTCGCAACCTCCATTCCAGTTCATCCCAAAGGTGTTGGATGGGGCTAGGGTCAGGGCTCTGTGCGGCCAGTCAAGTTCTTCCACAGCAAACTCATCCAACCATGACATTATGGAGCTTGCATTGTGCACTGGAGCACAGTCCTGCTGGGATTGAAAAGGGCCATCTCCAAACTGTGTCCACGAAGTTGGAGGCATGACACTGTCCAAAATGTCTTGTCTACAGGACTAAAAGGCACAAATGCCACACAGAAACACTCCAAAATCTTGTGGAAGGCCTATCAAGAAGAGGGTATGTTTTTATAGCTGGGAAGGTCTATGTATTTGAATGCATTGTCATTCCCTGTTGGTGTAATGTTCAGGCGTCCCGGTACTTTTGTTCATGTAGTGAACGTGCAGAAAACTGCATAGCCCGTTTGCCAGCGCACTCTGGTGGCGGTCATTTGCACAGAGGCACCTTGTTTCCCCGCTTTTTGTATTTATGTCTATAAACACTGCTGTACCATAGATTAAGCCTTTTACCCAAATGTCTAGTCAGTATTTATTGTGCCTGATGGGTACATTTATGTTATAGATCAATTTTATTGTTGTTTAACATTAAAAACGAAGAGGCTGCTGCAGAAGGAAGTTGCGTACAGCCAATCCTATCACAGATACAGAGCCCTACAGTCAGGTAGAAGTGGCTCTATGATTGGTCGGTCCTCGAATGATTGACAGTTTTTCTGGTTGACACCACGCCCACACTGCTCAGCGTCGGAAGTGTTTGAGGAAGTACTGATAGACGCGCAGGAATAGTGGCATGTGAGTATAAAAGACAAACGAGGATTTTAGCTTGAAAAGAATACCGTTCGTAGCTTTATTTCGTATTGAGAGTCTTGTTTAGACTGTGTGCATTTGCATAGCCAGTTAAGATGGAATGCTTAGTGTCGTTTGCTCCTGTAATTGGTAATCTATTCCTCTGATCAATCTGGGGCTCTTATTGCAATATCAGATTAAAGTCTGATTCACCTCCACACCCATCTGACACTGGAGAATGTGAGTGTGTGTAATGTGTGAAAGTAAGAGCCAGTCGTACTCAAGCGCAGGAGAGTGTAGAATGAATGGAGAATTTGAGATGCTGTGTGTGTAGTACATTATTTATTATTTACAGACAGAACACCTGACTTATAGGGCTTTCCCACCCAACCTCTTATCGGGAGTTTGACAGGTATAGTCCTTCACTTGACTAGAATAACAATAGGTTAGGGAGTTGCCCCTGTGATTAGAAGCGTATGGGTTTGAAAGCCAGGACTGCCAGTGGTACCACTGAGGTACCCTTCAGCAAGATACTGTCCCCACACACTGCTCCTCGGGCACTGTGTTCCTGGCTGCCCGCTTCTTCACTTGGTGACTGGGTTAAATGCAGAGAGGAACTTCGTGCTGTTCACACTGTGTGCTGTGGTGTGTTCATGTATGACAAAAGGCATGCTTTCACATCCATCTTCCTGAACCTCTGGTAAATTTCCAAGACCAGTTGATTGTCTTTTGTCTTTTGTAATTTGAGCCACAGTTTGTATGTGTCATGGACAGCAATATCACTCACACAGGTGTGTCTCATGTAGGAGCACTGCAAATGATAAAATAAGCACTGCAAATGATAAAATAAAATGATGAAAATTGTCTACTTTATCTCTCTGCCACTGGCACTGACAGTCAGGTTCACAGTGGCAAGAAAGCTCAGAAGACGGTTTGCAGTGGAAGTAAGAGCTTAGAGACCAAAAATAACTTATTTGTCTCTCATAATTTCTTCCAGGATCAATAAAGTTTTCCGATTCTTTTTCTGATTCTGATAAGATTACACTTTACTGTTTTTGTGAACAGAGAGATGTCTTCAGATGAGCTGGTCTACCTGGGGATCCTCGGCGCATCAGTACCCATCGGGTTTCTTTTCCGCCACCTGAGTAAGTCACCATGCAGTATAATACAAATCTGACATCCATCGTGTTCAGAGCATTAGGGAATGTTTTGTTGAAAAATCAACAAGCATATTGAAAAATTAAAAAGGATAATAACCTTATTTTCCCCCTTAAGCCAAAGGTAGTCAGTCATGTCATGTTTGCTGTCTGACATTTGTTACTTTAGTTTTGCTCTGGAGTTTTGAGTCTGATGTAGCTAATAAGTAATATAAGTGTAGTAATTAAGTAATAATAAGTTTATAATGACCACATAGTACTGGGCAGTATTCATGCTTAAATCATCACACTTTCGCTCTTGATGGTAGGTGGAAGAAGGGGGAGGTGAAACACGATATTATTAGTTAATATGATTTTTTCCAACACTTTCATGTAACCAACTCTCAGATGTTGTTTTAACAAAACAGCCACTGCACTTCCATCAGTGATTACGGGGAGATGATTTTGTCTTTTAAATGTTATGATAAGATGGGAGGGACATGAACTAAAACGTTTCAGTTCAGTCTCAGTTTTAAATACAGTGTGTAGGTCATCTCCTGCAGTTTACAGGTCTATGATTGTTTGTTGCATAACAGGTCCTCCAGTAAAGCAGGGCGCAGCGCTTCTGTTGGGTCTCACCATCACCATCGCAACATGCGGCATCCACACACTACACTCACTGTGCACAGTTTTAGGAACATGGCTGATCATCTCGTTCAACTCGAGGTGAGTGACATTTTTGCAAATATGGGTTACAAAACTCACCATCTCACAGAGCACAACTACTGTGTCATATCTGAGAGTGACACTACAGCTAAATGTCTCTGTTACTTTCATTAGTCATTATGGGGACACTGTTCCACTCTCTTCTCACATTTTATGTAATATGATGCTGATCTCCAGAAAACTTCTCAATAATAAACTGCCACACATTTGTGGCCTTACTGTTTTGCGTTTTTTCCATCATGCAACTTGGTTCCACATTCATTCTCACTTTTCTCACAGCAAATTCTACCATTATGTTTAGTAGAGGAGATATTACCACATCTTTTTTTAATGAGCCTGATAGCGTCTGCCTTGTTTTCCTGTCTTATCTGTGGTTGCGTGCAAAAGTTTGATGCAACAGGATAAGCATTTTACATCACACTGTACTGCAACAAACCTGAGTGTGACCAGGTCACTGCTTTGCGCTCTGTCATAATTTAATCTTTAACCTATTCGATTCGGAGAAAAGGAAATTAGGGAAGACCCAGAAGAGTGTAAAATATTTTCTCTGCATGAAGGCGTTTAGTGGTCTAGACCCCTGGATTAATCTTGAGGGCATTTTGAAGAATTGTGTTGAATCCACAAGTAGTTCACTACGGTTTATTAAAACCTTTTTTTTCTCACTTGTGATGTGGCTAAGATTATAAAATGACAGAATTAACACTGAAATTCTGAAAAGATGATTGCATTTGTAGTAGTGTTTAAAGATCAGGGGGTTTAGCATTTAACTAGCATTTAACTACTATCAGCAGAATATGCTGGATCAGATACCAGAACACGAATACCTATTAGATTTTTATCCTAAGTGAAGAGGACACTAAATGTATCTCAACAGCGCTTCTCATGTCATGGGAAACCAGTGTCCAACTCACAGCTAAAGTGAGTCATTGTAGAAACACTGTTCAAGTCTTTTTATTCAACCATTCACCGGGCCATTTACGAAACTAAGCTGTGAAAACAGCCTGTTTAGAGATCACCATTCTCATGTTGTTACAAATACTAACACATACATATATTCACCTCTTCAGCCCACAAGAGTTCAGCCCCGTACTCGTTCATGTTTCAGTCTGTAGTGTTTTTCACCTCAGGGTGAAAAAAATAATGTGGGTCTCGTCTTTTTGATCACAAACCCTTGCAGGTTCTCTTGCTCCTTTAAATCCATTTACTCTCAACGATACCAAGAGGAAGCGTATCATTCTATGTACCGCACTGGATAGTGGAGTTGTAGTACAAGTAGAATAAATTAAACAGTAGATATTTGGGATGGTTCTTCCTATAATGAATCCTCACATACCCTGCAGGAATGCTCCCTCCCTTTCCCTGGGATGGACCTTCCTTTATCTGCTTTTTTTCCGCCTGGCCACGTGGGTCGGCCTACCGCCTCCCGGCCCTTTCGCCAACGCCATCCAGCTTCTTCTCACACTGAAGGTACATGCCACAGAACCACTTCCTCTTTTGACATGTCATCATTTTCCTCAACATCTCATAGTCTGTTAGATATTTAGACTCATGTCATTAAATACATGTTTACACAGAAAAATGATGCTTATGAATTTATTGCAAAATGTACATCTCAGTATATGTGGGACTTGAGAGAATGGTGGGGTGGGTTAAAGGGGGGTTACTTTGGAAAAGCTGCAATATAAGATAGTTTGGATTTTTAAATGCATTTGGTGGCTGCATAATTCCATATATTATTTCATTGTTTTAATATCTATATTATTATCTAAAATGTGAAATGGTAAAATAGTAGGTATGTTCAAATTTGAATGGTACTATTTGCTTTGATCATCTTAGCCTTTACTGACATGTTCTTTTTTATTCAACAGATGGTAAGCTTAGCCAATGAGGTCCAGAAATATCACTCAGAGAAGAAAAAAGACGTGAGCACTTTCTCTAAGTCTCCAGAGATTGGTGGTCTCTCCCGCGAACCCTCCCTCTATGATGTAATATCTTATAGCTACTGCTACATTGGCATCATGACAGGTATTTTGCCTGAGTTGGCATGCTTGTATTGTGCACTAATTTGTTTGTCAGGCTGAGTGTTTCTCAGATGCACTGTTGTCTGCTTTGCACGTACTGTAACCTCTGTCTCTCTGTCTCTTGTTTTTCTCTGCCTCTAGTCAAGTAATGTGAGTCCACTTTCTTTTTCAACTGAACTTGTCTATAATTTCTGCTCTTTTTTCAAAATCCCAAATCCCCATCCATGTGTATGTCATCACCAACCCCACCACACTGTTCTGTCTCATGTTTTGTTTTTCAACCCAATTCATTTATTTGCTTGTTCATGTGAATTTACTCAATCATGCTTTGTCCTGTTCTTGCTTCATTTATTTCTGTTTAATTTTCCATTGTGTCCTGTGTCCTTTCCTTTTTCTGTTGTCATATTATTTACTTGTACATGTGTGATTATTTTGCATCCTGCTCTTTAAAAATCCCCCATCTACTGGCATGTGGTTTATCTGTAATTTATTTTATATCATATCTTACTTCTAATTTTATTTTACATGATATCATATATCATACATAATACATGTCATACATCATAATTTCATTTCATGTATCACCTCCGTGTTCTCCATTTTCTCCCATCTCTCTTGACTTTCCCCACCTCTTTTCTTGCCTCTCTGTCCTTCTTCCCCTGTCTCCCTCTCTCTCCTCTTTGCTGGTGCCCCTTAGGTCCTTTCTTCCGCTATCAGACTTATGTGGACTGGATATCTCAGCCGGATCCTGTGTCTCTGCCGGGCAGAGAGCCTTGTCTGCACAGGCTGAAGATGGTGCCTGTTTATGGAGCTCTCTTCCTCTCTGCCAACTATTTCTTTCCCCTGTCATATGTCCGTACTGAGGAGTTCCTGGAGAATAGCTACTTTTTTAGGTGTGTATGTTTCAGGCATCATACACTCACTGTCCACATAACAAGGCTCAGCATTGTAGCAATACCCACATACTGCTAAAAAAAATTGTGTTTGGTGTTCAGTGTTTGCAATTTGGTGTTCAGAGTTAGGAACTGAACAATTTTTCGGTAAAATCTGGGAATATGCAAAAAAAGGAACTTAGTTCATTGTTCAGCCACTCTATAGTTAGAAAAAATTCTCTCCATTAAGGCAGTAAAATGCTGTACTGAGTGCATGGATGTGTCAAACAGGATGCATCGTATAATTTGCAAAAGCCTGATATTTTGAAACCATAGCCTGACTTGGAAGTACATGTACAAGCATGAACATATGAATTAAGGCAAAATGTAGTTCTTTTTATGCAACAGAACATAAATGAATGGTAGTCTTAATCATCATTAATGGACATTTGTGAAAAATTGCCTTTAAAGTTAATAATATTTTAACTAAGAGCCGGTTCTAGACAGGCATATATGAGACAGAAATCTGAAGGGGGCATTTAGTGGCGACGGAGGCGGGAAAGGGGTGCGGTGGGGTGGGGGTGCTCTGGATAACTGTTTTTGTCGTGTAATTGGATTGCACATTATCAGGCCTCTACCCTAAGACCTGTACAACCTGGGTGTCCTACCTGAAGGCTAAACTTCTGCTGGTGTAGCTCTTAGGGTCACTGAGGCACGCAAACCCCCCCTGACCACAATAAGGT
>JBBPCY010000007.1:19764368-19776395 GCA_037974405.1 Brachyalestes nurse | reverse complement strand
AAAAGTTGGATTTCAGGGGGCAGGACATTTGTTTGGGGGGGCTTTTTCCCCTCTTGCCCCCCCCCCCCCCCCCCCGTAGAACCGGCCCTGTTTTAACTGATACAGAAAAATAGAAGGACCACAGTGTGTAATTGTAAACGACAAAGTGCACCTGTTGCGGACCTGATAAAATGGATAGTAAGTGTAGGTACGAGAGAAATGTACCTAAAAAGTGGCCCATTGATGTATGTGACTCACAATATATAAAAGCTGCTTAGTTCCAGGAAAAGGTTGTTGAATAGGCAAATAAATATCCTGCTTTGCAAATGTCCTGATTTGAAAACCTGATTCCACACAGAAAGGTGGTTAGTAGCCCTTCACATGACATGCAAATGTGTTTTTATTAGCTTTTCTCCTACAGCTGTCAGACATGAATAACACACCATTAAAGACAGCAGAGAAAGTGTGAAATATTTTGGAGCTGAGAAAATAATGAGTCATTATTGTGAGCCAAAGCTACCTATCTGTTTTGCTAGAATTTTAAACAAAAAGACCTATTAAACTGTATTATCTTCGGAACCCCACACCAAATGTACATGTGAGTTGGATTTGAAAAACTACATCGGACAGAAAACCTGTTGTGAGTACTGAGCAATACTCATTATTGCATACAGCAGCTAATCATTAGTGTGTGATATTTTCTTATATATTTTTTTGGGTGTATATAAACAAATGCAGTGTTTCGGTACAATGTTACACCCCTAGTACTGGATAAAGAAACATAGCATGATTGACAGTGGTGTAAATGTTTAAATGCTGGTGATGTTTGCTGTAAAACATGCTCTGATTAATTCCCTGTTGATGTAACAATGTGGAACTGAATACAACATTGATTCCTTTCTTCACAAATATGCTCTGTATGTCTTTGTGGTTGTAGGTTTTTCTACATGGTTGTGATTTTCTTCGTGTTTCGGATGAGGTTCTATGCAGCCTGGTGCGGTGCGGAGGCAGGCTGTATCAGTGCAGGACTGGGCTGCTATCCACAGGGAGCGCTCTCCAAACCTGGAGGAGGACCAACAGTGCAGTACAGGTCTCTCTATGAACCCACACTCACCTGCCAGAGGTCCACCTTGCTGGTGGACAACTAGAGATCATAACTTGTCTGTTGATGCACATTAGATGTCCTGTAGACCGGGGGTCCCGCCAGGGCCTCAGCTCTGCAGAGATTACTGTTTCTCCTCCTAACCCACAGTGGTTTTGCTAATTAGCTTTAATGAGGTGGAGCCATACATTCTGCAGTTCTTTGGCCAGGAATTTACCCAATTTGACACCCCTGTTTGAGTCTTCCATCAGTGATCACAGAACTGCTCTTTGTTGGATATTTTTGCATGTTAGGACACGCTTAAACAAATAATATCTCGTCAACAGCAGTCCTGTGGTCAGAAGCTGAACAATAATGAATAATAGAAACTGCTGAAACAGGCTACAGTCTGTAATGCAACAGTTCCAAAATGTTGTACAGTAAACCCCCGGTCATTCGCAGTTCAGCATTCACTAATAATTGTTCACGGAAACTCCCGCAAATTTGCTGAAACCATAGATATCCTCTGCATTTTTTGTGGCTTTTTTGACGCAAAATATAATTTTTCATGTTTTACTGCTAAATTATTAAGAAAAATTTAATTTACTCATTTTGTAAGATAATTATCATAAATGCAGCTACATTTCTGTATAAAATATAACTATACACTTTTTAATTCTGTCACAAGAACACAAAGAATGTGCGGTTTGAAATTAGCCAATCAGAGAACGATATTTATTTCTCCATTCATTATAATGCATATAATGCATTTTGAGCGAAACCCTTGAAATATACATGTATGTAGTGGACCTGTATAATATGTGGAGCTTACTTACAAGAAACTGGGGAGCTCATCCTCGGTTTACTTTACAAAGTGTCTGCACATTTAATGTTTATGTGAGTGGAGTATGTAATGTTTACCCTGTCCAGCCCTGATCCTGGTGCTCCAGTAGAGTACGACTTTAAAACCATCCAGAACATCGACTGCTACAACACAGATTTCTGCGTGAAGGTCCGGCACGGCATGCGCTACTGGAACATGACTGTGCAGTGGTGGCTCCACCACTACATCTACCCAAATGCTCCCTTTAGAGCCTACGCCCTGAGGTAAGACTTACACACACACACACACACACACACACACACATTCTCACACAGCCCAAGCGCTCTAAATTCTCCTCTGATCACGTAAATCGCTCTTCATCTTGTTCTGTATGTTTGATTTATGAGTTTTTCTTTTCCTGTTTCTCTCCCACATTCTTTTATTCTCTCTCTCTCTCTCTCTCTCTCTCAGGGCTGGATGGACTATGTTGATCAGTGCATACTGGCATGGTCTTCATGTTGGTTACTACCTCTCTTTTCTCACCATTCCTTTGTGCATTGCAGCGGAAACCGCTATGGAGGCGTCTGTCAGGGCCCGTTTGGGCCCTGGTGGTCAGAAAGCCTTTGACTGGGTCCACTGGTTCCTCAAAATGAGGGCTTATGACTACATGTGCATGGGCTTCGTCCTGCTGAAGGCCAGTGACACCCTAAACTACTGGAGCTCCATCTACTTCATCATCCATATAATTGCACTTCTTTGCATCGGGATTGGCAAAGTAATAGGTGGGGGGAAGGGGGGGAAGAAAGGGAATGAGGCAGAGAAGGAGGTAAAGAGAGATGAAACAGTCAGAGACAAGAAAGAGTGAAACTTTTGTGTCTTGTGCAAGTATTGGGTATATACACAAAGAACTACATATCCCATCATGCACTGTTTTGTGCCAGCCCACAACAGCCATTCATCTGTTGTTGATTTTCAGTGATTATACAGTATATGTGCAGAGATGCAGTATTATGTTACCAGAACATACTGTACTAAAAGTATATATATATACAAATTGTTTTTTATGACTTGCCATTTTTATTACTATAAGAATTGTGGGTATTAAGGATTGTGGGTATTTAGCAATTGTTTATTGTACTTTGCCAGGCTAACAGGTATTTACTTTTGTGCAGCAAACTAAATGTTTTTCTTGTGTCTGCACTTGTTCAATAGTGTCATTCTTGTTCACCTGAATTGTTTTTGTGTTACCTTTTTCCCCAAAAGTAATATATTACAAAGCACATTCAGTATAATTCAGACAGGGGGCCTCATTGAGCCATCAGCTGATCTGCTGTGTCTTGTTACATAGTCATAGCTTGCTTACGCTTTTCTACTGTAAATTATACCTCTACCTTTTGTGGGCTTGGATTATACTGATCACAGTCAGGCCATATGACTGACCCTCTCAGTTTGTAAGAGATGCATTTGACCTGAATGTATTAACATCTGTAAAGAACACTGAAACCCTGTTGCACCATTTTACTTAGAAGAACACACACTGATGTCTTTGTGTTTGGGATAATGTGTCTCTTTACTTTTGCCAAACTGGAACATCAAATGACTTTCTATAGTACAGCCAGTCACTGTCAGGTTTTGTTTTTAGGAATGTGAGGATGTTAAAGGAGTGACCACATTTCCACCCTCCAACATGTCTGTGCTGGGAGTGTTTTTATTGGAAAGCAGGGCTGTGGCGGCCCAAGGCTAATGTTCTGTTTAACCTCTTAAACTCTACAGCAGGGGTGGGCAACTCCGGTCCTGGAGGGCCGGTGGCTAGCACAGTTTGATGGTAGTTCTCCTCAAACGCATTCACTAAACCTGACAATTAACTGGCGAGGTGAACCAGGTGTTTCTAAACAGGGAAATCACCAAAACATGCTGGACCACGGCCCTCAAGGATTAGAGTTCGACACCCCTGCTCTACAGACTTGTGGACAGGTCAAGATGTACATGCTTGTAACTCTTGTAACTACAAACCCACCCTATATTGTAGTTTCATACTGGTTACTAGAAATTGCTGTGCACATTGCTTCATAGAAGTTACTGGTTACTAAGCTTTAGAGGTAAGAGCTGAATAATAGTCCTAGGGTTTAGGGGTCAAGAATTTCAGCTGATTGACTACTCATGTCCATACCCAATGTTTACTGTCTGTTTTCTTTTTCACTCCTTAGCCTCTAGTTAATTTCTGACTATTGCGACCTTATAACATTGTGTTTTCAGTTCTGATGATAACTCTGGTTTTATTGTTATTATTACTGTTGTCGTTTTTGCACTGTACTCTCTGTACTGAACATGTCACTGCCAGAATGTGATTGATTCATGCCAGTTTGCATGCGGATTTTCTCCTGTTTGTCTGACTGCATATGATTCTGTACAGCTCACTATGAACTCCGTCCTGAAAAGCTCAGCAGAGTCTGGTGTACATTTCTCTTCACATGGCCTTGGTATTTTTTCCCAGTCCAGCACAATGTTGATGAGGTGTTAATTCTATACCAGCTGTCCAGTATCTCAGCCTACAGGGTGATCTTAAAACATTATGGCCCAATAAACAGTCCTGATTGTCTGGCTGTGGTCCCAGTCCTGTCTCATTTATTTTCCTACTTAAATCAAGTTTATAGAAAAGCTATAGGGTAGACACATGATGTGTGAGAATCGGCCATTTAAATGGTGTGTGCTTTGTCGGATATGAAAGAATAAATGTCTGAGAGAACAGATCACTCAATAGCAGCTACTAGCACAAAAATCTTCAATGCTTCTATTATTTTACCTCTACAGACGACGTGCTTTTGTGGTTTCGGGCCCATGGAAACACCTAATTGTGTTTTTACATAGCTCTTACAGTCAAGTCCTCTTCAGTTTCAGGCTTTTTTGTATTGCGTAAGGTCATACAGGTTTGTGTATGTGACGTAGGTGTTTGTGGTGCCTGTTGGCTTGGAGCACAACCTTCCTGTAAGAGACACTAAAGCAGTGAATGATTAACACTGTACACCCAGTGCATCAATTTTGATCTAACACACTAAGGACCTACCAATACACTAATATAGACACTCAACTTCTATTCTTTTGGTATTAATGGTAACCACTAGCTGATCAGCTTCTCTATATGACTAGGTTGACATTTTGTTAAATGGACTGAAATGTTGAAAAATTTTAATGTTGCTTTGTTTTCAACTTTTCTTAAAAGCAGCATCTAGTTCTCAGCTGTCACATCCTCGATCTGTTCAGTAGGTTAATTGTTAGGCTCAGCGGATGAATTTTCAACCCTCTCTGTAAATAGACTGGAGGCACAATAAAGGCTCAGTGAGTTCAGTGACGAGGAAGTGTCTCCAAGGTGTATTTTTCTGAGGCTCAAAGTCCAGGCATGAGAGATTCCAGCACTCACGCACCTGTCTGACCACCTGCCATGAGCAGAACTTGGTCAGATTTCAGCTGGTCAACACAGGTTACAGTTGTTATTTTGGCTGATGGTCCTGGGTCTTGTGTTTGTGGAGCCGGTGGTGACTGAGAAGCTTTTCAGATGGAGCTGAGAGAATTCAGCGGCTCACATGCTGCCGGTAAGTGCTCAGGTGTAAGGCTGAGAGGGGTAGGGATGCTCAGGTACATTTCATAGGTGGGAGGTAATGATTCATACGCTCAGGACAGGTTCAGGCTTGGAGGTTTGAGAAACTTATGTACACTCTGTGCCCACTTTATCTTGTAGCTCCAGCTCACTGGTGTTTGGTTAGAGACTGTTATTCATGTCTAACTACTCTGGCTTCTGACCACAGAACCGCTTTTGGTTGATAGATCCCTCTGTACCACTCCAGGAAAAGCTGTAGTACCTGAAACATTTATATGAGCACCACACACACTGTCATGCCAGTGTGTTGAGAATGGACCACCCCAAATAATACGATGTTAACTCTGGTGATCAAACACTGATAGATGATGAAGGATGACTGACAAATGTTTATGATGAGCTACTCTCTGCATTTCCTTGCTGTTCAATATGCTGACTTGATATAAGGAGGGAAAAATCTTTAATGTTCATTAAATTAATGTTTTTATTACAAGTAATTTGGAACCTTTTCTACTGGTCCATTTTTCATGAATTGTTCACACAATGTATGTGGCAGCGTTTTTAAATGAAAAAAAAAGAATCTAAGAGAATCTTTTGATATGACAAGAATGAACTGTAGGGATGCTCTGATCAGGATTTTTGCCACCGATAACAAGTACCGATTTTTGTCATGGTGAAGTTTATATAACTGATATGTAAGCTCTCTGATCACCAATTATCTATTTTTTTCAGATAAAGTTATACTATAAATGTTGCCTTTGTTATGTTTTTGTTATATTTTTTACAGTAATATATCTAATGTAACCAATGTTTAAACAGAGTACTAAATTATCACATTGTAATATGCCTTGAAAATGGGGTTTATGCATAACACTATGCACATTAGGATACTTAATATGAGAAAAAAATAATAAACAAAACAGAGCCAGATGATGCAACCCACAAGGTTTATTTAATCATTGTCCAGTACTACAGTGAATGGTAAAGGACAAAATAAGCAATCAATTGTGATCGGTTCCTAAGATCGGCCAAGTTTAATGAGTACCAATTGAGTCATAAAATGTGATTATCGGCCGATACCGATCTTCGGCCGATCGATCGGAGCATCACAAATGAACTGTAAACATATAGTGGTTTAATAAGCTTGGTGGACCCAGTGAGTGGAAAGTGGCCAGTGAGTAAAAGTGTACCATTTGTGTATCTAATAAAGTGGATGGTGAAGACAGAGATGCAGTACAGGTGTGAGTCTACTGGCTTTGGTGTTTCTGGTCAGTTCCTGGTGTAATAAGAGAAGAGGCTCAGTTAGAGAAATGGGTCGGATTTATTTATATCTCAGCAGCACTAACTGTATATTCAGAGTCTCGACGGAGGAGGATGTTATGCAACACCACCTCTGTTCCCTAGAATAACACAACCTTCATTTTACCTTCTGAAATGTCACCATTCCAGCAGTGCTTTTTCCTTTTCCATGCATGTTCTTCTCTAACGGCACTCATTATGTCAAAAATGCATGCTAGGAAAAATAGTGAACAATAAAACCAACAGCAGTTTGAGGACAGCTTATTCAGAAATGTGTATGTTTTTTTAAACAGTTGACAGAATTTAACATAGTTAGACTAACTATGTTTAACAATATGACATACTTGAATGTGTTTGTGACAGCGCTGAATTGTGAAAAATGCCACATGCCACTTGTTGTGATGTCAGTGCTCACTGGCACAAAAAAACTTTCAGATGTTTAAACCACCTTTGGACCAAACAATTATGAATATGTGATCTTATCAGTTATCAAAAATAAAACCATTTCATTTTGGATTATTGTAATTAAAAAATCATTATGTAGGCAAAACCTGCTCCTCATGCTGTGCAAGACACTTTGATGAGTCTCTATTACCCAAAACATTAATTAATAATTTATAATTATAATATAAAGCTGCTGTTATGTATGTCTCTGCTCACTCCTCAAGACCTCGATGACTACAGACCCCAGTCTTCCCTGAGGCGTCGGGGTGGTCCTGACCTGCAGGAGAACACGAACACAGCACAGTTTGACTGGAGTTCAAATCCTCAAGAAAGCAATGATGGAGATTCCCATCAGCCACAGAACCTCAGGGAGCTGCCGCTGCACATGGCCCTGAAGAGAGCTATATGGTATTGTATAGTCCCACTGGGCCTCTTCAAATGTCAAAGGACCTTAATGACATACAGACATGGCTGCAAATATGTTAGCCAAAATGGTCAGTTAACATCATGCAGATAAATGAAGCTCTGTGAATCCTAGACATTGTTACTTATTGTGAGCCAAGTATTTCTTGACTGGAATATTTATGGAGTACCTGTTCTACAGGGAACATTAAAACCTTAATACTAGAATTAAATGATTTACCGTATGCTAACTGATCCAATAAATCCTAGAATGTGTGTGTCTATATATAAACACAAACACCTACTCATTTTCATTTCATTTCATGTTTCTTCTTTCTCTTTCTCTCTCTTGCAGGCAGGTGCAACAGATGAGAGTGCCAGTTGTGACCCGATGGGGATCGTGGCGTGTTCATCAGTCCAAAGCACTCCGCCGCTTTGTGGGAGATGCTAAGGATGTGCTAGCTAAGGCAGCTCTCTGGAGGAAAACAACACACAAGATTGGAGGTGAAATAGAGTTGGCTAAAAGGGAAATGCTTTGGTGGTCAGCTGCTCAGCTTAACTATTCTGACCCCATACACTTAAAGTCTGGTCTTACACAACTTATTCAACTCACCAGTTCATCATCATCAAGGTTTTCATGAGCTAAATTATATTATAGTCCAAGGAAAACATGCCAGCCAGCCTGAAGGCCACAAGTAAAATGAAGATGATGATGATGCTTATGGTTCATTTATGAAGTTCATATTACTGTTTCTTTGAACAGGGCACTTTGGCGGAGGTGTTCAGTCCTACTTCCTGTTCCTGAGATTTCTCGTTATTCTAAATTTCCTGTCCTTCCTGCTGATGGCTGGGTTTGTGATCATCCCCAGCATCGTGTTCCACTCTGTCTCATCCAGCAGTGAAACCCTCCTGCCCTCAGTCAACCTGACAGGTAGGAGCACGCAGATTTAGAGTTAAATTTTTACATAAAGACCTGTCGTTCTAACCCAAGTGCTGCTTTGTTTCTTTATTATTGATTCAAACTGATTGTACACCTGATACAGTGTACATTTGTGTAAAGTGTACATTTGTCAGTGGTACATCTGGCAGTGCTGGGATTCAAAGCCACAAAATTCTGATTGCAGGGGCAGCTCCCAAAACACCAGATCTCCAGCTGTCCTAAAAATCATCATCAAAGATAGTAACAAAAAATGAACCTTTACTTGAAATAGGATCAGTAAAAAAATTTAGCTATTGTGTACCTATAACAATGTTAACTTCATAAACTTAACAGCGAGTGCAAGTTCAGATTGGAGTTTCTAATAAAGTTTATGTGTTTATGGTTTATGGCATGTGTATATTTAACAGCAGTCACTGAATTACAGTTAATCGAAAGCTAAACCCTGATATGACATCACAGTTAATCATTCCTGTTTGTTAATGATCCACAGTAATCAATACTGCATTTAACTTTTATTTCACTTTAAGATATCTAGTACAAAGATCACCCAAGTGCAGGTTTTACTATGGTTGGAGTTTTGGAGGTTTCTGGTTTTGACCTCTTCTCTGCTAATCTGGAATGTGCTGTTAATAAAAGATTAATAAAAGACAAGGACGTTTTTTTGACTGTAGGTTTCCCAGACCAGTGAACAAGATTAACAATAAACCGGTCACTCTCTCTGAGGTGGGCAGTAAACACAGGCCCAGTCAAGCTAAGCAGATTTGACCAAGCTATTAATAAGATGTACAAGGTGTTTTTCTTAGTTCGGGGCAACATAGAGTACTAGTTCTAACGAGATAAAATTAATTAAAAATACACTTCATCTAATAACAAAAGATGTGTAATGAGTGTTGTTTAAAATGGTAATGTGCAGTTCATTATATGTGTCAGTGTGTAAAGTGCATGTATGCAGCTGGTCACAGTAGATGCTGAACCGTGTCTTCTCTGGAAATACAGCATATCTGTGGTTTCTGTGACTCTGTGGTGCTTTCATGTGTTGCATGGAGTTCCACAGTAATTTCTACTTATTTTCTTGACCGGTTCCTAGTTGTTTTGCTCATCTCCTAGTATGTTTCTTTATCTCTCGACTTTGACAGTTCGTCAATTTCTTTTTCTCTCCACCGTGATTTACTGGATCGGCCTGAGCGTTTGTTTTTTGACCCCTTGACCCAAGAGTTCATCATTCTTTGAAAAGCTATTTTAATTACAAGAAAGTTGCATACTTGCCTGATTATATCTCCCATGGTATACAATCAAAAAAATAAAATAAAATAAAGCAAAACAAACAAAATGAACGTTACCCCTTAAAATCTCAGGCTTATTACACCCTAAGACTAAGTATGAAGTAACGACATGGAAACGTCTCCAATCTGCAAAAGTTCAGAAAGGAAGTTCAGAAAGGAAGTTCAGAAAGGAAGGAAAATTTGGATCTGATGATGAGTCCTGGTCATTTGAAGGGGTTGATTTAATTATGCAGAACATTCAGTTTATTACATTCAATCAAAGTGAGTAAGTATGACTTTTCTTTCTCTGGATTAAATGCAGTATTTTTTTGTATTTTGTTTTCAGTGTCTTGATAAGGGAGAAAAAACTGTGAAAGCTGTTTTTACCTGAATATCATGAGTGATTTGTGTTTGTTTCTCTTTTGCTTTTTAATGGGTAAAGGTCTGGACATGTGTCTACATTATGACCCCAATCCTGAGGCTCTCACTGTATTCTACACCTATTTCCTGGACCTGCTCTCAGGAACGGTAGAAACACACACACACACACACACACACACACACACACACACAAATGACAGCTGGCCAAAGATCAGTGCAAACTCTGGGAGGTATTAAAAACTGAAAAATGCGGGCAAACGTTTATGACTGAAATAAAAAGACAAATAGTCTGTGCAAATAGGTTGAACAGGAATTAGTTAAACAAGAATGAAGACAAAGTGCATTTGTAAAGCTGGTGTAAAATTACACACACTCACAATGGCCTGCTCATGTTCTTTGTGTTTAAACCTGCCACTAGCAGTCTTGGGATTTGAACCTACAACTTTCTGACTGCAAGGCACTATCATTGTTCTGTTCAGTTCTTTTAAGTCCCTTAAAGGGTTAATGTTCCTGCTACGAGTGGTGTGATTCACTCTTTTCTCCCTGCACCAGGGCTTCATGGAGTATTCTTACATGTTTTATGGTTTCTATAACAACACGCTGGTCACAAGCAGTGGTTTCTCCTACAACGTCCCACTGGCCTACCTGCTGACCGCTGCCTTTTACTTTCTCTTCTGCCTCATCTGTATCATCATTAGGTCAGTATGATGCTTACTGCCCCCAACACCAGACTATATCTTGGTTGGTGATATCCTGTACTGATTATAGTGGAAAACAATGGCAAAACTGTCCTCTTAAATCCTGAAAACCCTATAGCAGGCTTTTCTTCCTCTACAGAATATACCTACTAGTTTCATACATAGTTAACAACTGATGTACTAGCCTAGGATTCAGTCTATTAATCATTTAAACTCAGTGCTTAATATTCAATAATTAAAAAATTAATTAAAACTTAATTTTTTACTAAGCACTACAGATTATCCAGTTATCATATGAAATTAATGCATAGATTAATGCATAAAGTATAGTTATCAGAGAAGTACAGGCCTTGGAAATGTGATCTGAGAGTTAAGTGTGTCTAATTGTTCAAAAGGATGGGGAGTGTGACTCGCGTCATGGTGGCGACTGGCGGAGGGGCTGTAGGAAGCTACAGTATGTTGATTTTCACCGGTTGGGATTACGGCCTCCAGGGAGAGCGTGCCACCAAACTGAAACAGAACAACCTGCGCTACCAGTTACAGGTGAGAGGAGGAAAACTAGCAGACACTCTCGGTTATGACCCACCATTGAGTTCTTGATCTCATCGTTCCTGATTCTTAGTCTCGCTCTCTCTCTCTCTCTTTCTCTCACACTCACACATACACACAGGTGGATCTGGAGGAGGAGAGGATTAAGAGGAAGGCTGCCTCTCTGACTCTGGCTCAGGCTGTGGGTCTGTACTCGCTCCGCCTTTTCCTATTCCTCATTGTCCTTGCTATGATCGCTGGGGCGTTTGCCGGCATCGCCTCTGCAACCCAGTACAGCCAGGTCAGTAGAACCAAAGCCTGAAAAACCAAACCAGCCAGGGCTGCTGACTGTCCTCCTAAAACCCCATTATTAGTGGTGGGGTGGAAAATAGACAATCAGATAGGGGTGGGTGATATGTCTAAAATATCGTATCACGATTTTTTATAGTGAAATCACAATTTCAATTTTATCACGGTGTTTCTATTGATTTGTAACTATAGATTTTTTATTATTCTGAAAGTTACTGAACAGTACAACCAAACTATTTTCCTTTGTAAAGCTATGGCGCCATCTACTGGAAGCTTTGAGGAACAA
>JBBPCY010000007.1:19749753-19764268 GCA_037974405.1 Brachyalestes nurse | reverse complement strand
TGAGGAGCATGAAGTTCTTCTCTGCATTTAACACCAAGTGAAGCAGCGGGCAGCCCGGAACACAGTGCCTGGGGAGCAGTGTGCGGGAATGGTACCTCAGGGGTGCCACTAGATCTTATATATTAGAATGTAATAATATTACATTTAAAGTGCACTTTGTATTTTTTCCCAACTTGTGTGGGGTTTTGAACTATAGACATATTTTTGTTTTCAATTTAGAACAGTCCATATATAAAAGATATAAATAAATAAATAAATAAAAATAAACAGGAACTGCCTCTTCTGCACTCTCATGTGGTCTTCACTGGTAATACAAGTTTACGTCCTTTGCGTGATGACGCAGGGGGAATGACGTTGTCTGTCGTCCCACTGAGATCTGGTGGTGGAGGCTGAGTAGTCAGGTTATGTCCAGTAAAATTAGTTTAAAACAGCGTTTATATTACAGCGTGTGCGTACTTGAAGGGTGTTCCGGAGCAGAGAGCACAAAAATGAACGTGTTGTTTTTGCAAGTGATACATTAATAACGACAGAACCGAGACGAAGATGGGAATTAGCTTAGCTTAGCATGTGGCCGGTTTGTTTTCATGCAGTTGAATAACAAACATTAAAATAATATAACATTAAATCAGAAAATCATCAAAACAGCAGCTTGGTAAGACATTAAATCAGTAAAAGAGTAAAATGGTAATTTGGCAAAAATAACGTTAAACTTAATCACCTATAAAACTAGTACTAAGACGTTCTATTATTAAAGGAGATTTTATATATGTAACTTAACTTATACAGTATATATATTTTTTCTGTTATGTGCTTACTTATTTAGGTTATTGGTTATATGCATACTTAAGCTTTTTGGTTGTATACGTATTTAGGTTTTTGGTTTTAGGCTTCTTAAGGTTTTTGTTTATATATTTAGGTTTTCGGTTATGTACTTGTTTATGTATTTGGTTATATCTTTTTTTAGGTTTTTGGTTATATACTTATTTAGGTTTTTGGTAATATACCTTTGTAGGTTTCAGTTATCTACTTGTTAAGGTTTTTGGTTATATGTTATTTAGGTTTTTGGGTATATACTTGTTTAGTTAGTTGGTTATTTACTTATTTAAGTTTTTGGTTCTATCCTTATCCTTGGTCTTTTGGTTATATAACTTACTTTATTAGGGTTTGGGTTATATATTTATTCAGGTTTTTAGTTACATATTTAGGTTTTAGTTATATGCTTACTTATTTAGGTTCTTGTTGTTTTTGTTTTGATTTGTTTTTAAGTGAGCAAACATGAACATTCTACCGAAGAAAAGCTGGCATGTGCGTAACAAAGACAATATCGCGCGCGTGCGGCGGGACGAGGCTCAAGCCGCCGAGGAGGAGCGCGAGACCAAGCGACGAGCGGAGCGCGCGGAGCAGGAGGTAACCATGGCAACGGAGCATTGCAGTTTATGTCCCTCAGTTAATGCGGTGCAAGCAATGCAGTTTGCACTTGATACAGTCTAGTTAATGCAGATAAATCAATAGTTATTGCTGCATGCACGGTGCAGATAATGAGCCACTGTTTACAGCTATTTAAAGTTGATGCGGTGTATGAAAGAATACAGGGCACTACAGTGAACTGTAAAATGTCCTCACACTACACTTTCCCAAATTGCAGCTCTTCTCTCGCAGTTTAACCTTGTTGTCAGTGTTTGTCCATGAGTGTCCATGAGTTTGTTGAGGCAAGCAGATGACGAGATGAGTCATTGTTCCATTACTCCTCTCTTGTGATTTTCCCCTAGGCTCGAACAGAGTTTCTGAGGAAGAAGTCTCGCGCGGCCCTCGAGCAACAAGGAGGATCCAGGCAGGAGGGAGAGCAGAGTGGAGGTTCAGGCGGAGGAATCGAACATCTTAACTTGTTTCCATTAGAGGATTCTTCAG
This sequence comes from Brachyalestes nurse, assembly GCA_037974405.1. Taxonomy (NCBI): domain Eukaryota; kingdom Metazoa; phylum Chordata; class Actinopteri; order Characiformes; family Alestidae; genus Brachyalestes; species Brachyalestes nurse. The sequence goes on along the minus strand of JBBPCY010000007.1, from coordinate 19,762,360 downwards.
AAAAGAAAGGCAATGCAGAATACCTCAAAGAGAAAAGGGAAGAGAAGGTATAAAGCCTGCATGCTTTAAATTTACTCTCCATGTTTGCATTTGTTCCCAATGCTTGCTCACACATGTAGTGTATTTTGTGGTGCACTGTATTATTTGTATCTGTACACCCATTTGTACTGTATCTATTTTACAGATTGATTAAAATAACGCTTAAAGCAATAAAAACAACTGGTACAGCAGCTTTGGAGGTAGTAAACATGTTGCATATTACGAGAACTACTAGTAATTACTAAAATCAGTTTTCTTTGAGTAGAGAATATGTTTGTCATTTGCAAGGAAGAGGCCAGTTTCTCATTTTTGCTTTTTACCTTAATTCTGTACTACAGTTGAGATAGGGAGTGCTGCTAAGGTCGTCACTAGTTTTAATTCACTGATGCCGGAATGCTGATTACACCTTAACAATCCATTCCTGTCCTTTACACGATTGTAATTCTGCTGCTGGTGTTTTAAACACCCACAGATATGACAGCAACTTGAAGTGTACATTAGATCCCTTCACTTCGATTATAAATAACTGAGGAGAGATTCTGCTTCCCCAGCTTCTTCTCACACGGACCCATTTCTGTCTAAAATTGTCAGAACATATTTAAATGAAACATGCCAGTGTTGGAGTCCTTTTGGGAAGGTTTTGCTGAACACCTACACTAGCTGGATAGTTGGCTGTGAGAGAATGCACTAATGCGTTCTTGAATGTTGTGCCTTTTGCCTGTGCACTAGGAGAAACAGGAGCGTGCGATTGGTCTGTTAGTGTCTCTTGGTCCTGCCCTTGGAACCGAGGCCACACCCTGGTATCTGAAGGGTAGAGAAAAGGGGAAAGAGGAGGAAAGAGACAAAAAGGAGAAGAGCAAAAGGAAGAGTTTAACAGAAGAGGAGAGAGAGAAAAAACAGCAGAAGTTAAAGGTATACAAAAAAATTCACTTTGTGTTCACTGTATAGCTTATTCCACACATAGTAGCTTGTTCCTTAGTATCAGGTTCTAATGGGACATTTTGTGTTATTCCGCAAAAGGACCGGTTGGACCCCCTTACAGACATGAAGAAATACCTGGCAGTGAAAGACAGAAAGGAGAAAAAACACAAGAAGAAAGAGAAAAGAGATAGAGAGGAGAGGAAAAGTGGAGAAAGGTGAGAATTATTTTGTTATTTTTCTTTCTTTTTTGACTAATTTTGCCAACACAGCAACCTTGTGATAATTTGTGTGTGCACCTTCTCTTCTGTCACTGTGTCTAAATGCCGTGATTAGAGGATGGTTTGAGTGCTTTTAACATCAACCTAATCAATGACATCATTTTACATGTTTTTTTTCTGCAGTATTTTGATTTTTTTTTTTTTTTTAATGCTGTGCAAAAGCAAACCCTCAACTATAGTACTGGCTGCCCTAAAATGATGATTTGATCAAAAATCTGCTCTCCACTCTAAATGCAATTTATTTAACTCTTCTCTAAAACTTTTTTTTTTAGTTTTGCGCTTCAGCCAGAATAGTGATACTTGCTTCAAAGTGTCCCTGGCAACCCTTAGTAAAAATGTTAGTAAATTTAGTGTTGCAGTTAACATTTTGCAAAATTGAGAAAAACTAAAATAAATAGAAATAGGATAAAATATTTGCAAGTTTAGTTCAAAAAAGTATTTGGGCAAAATAAATTGGCCATTTAGTTTACGCTGGAAATTATTCACATGATATACTTTGTATATTGTGTAATTTTGTGAATCAGAGCAAGAGTAACCTATACCGCGAAATGATGAAATCCTTTATTATCATGGCTCAGGGAACAATTAATTTACTAGCAATCCTGACTGAACTAACAATCAAGATGGAACTGTTAATCAGGCCGTGTGCACAGATGCAGAGGCTTGACACTTTTCATTGGTCCCTGTTTCAGGGTTCAAATGAAAGCTTCTGATGGCCACTTCTGGGTGTACAGTATACTTCTGTGTATTTTCACTGGTTGGCTGTTACATTTACTATGTACCTTCTTGGTAGAACAGCAAACTGAACAGCATCTGACAGCAAACCACAATAAACTTCTTTTAATAGAAAAATGTAAAAAAAACTTGAGCAAAGTCAAGAGCAATGCCACAGTTCTCAGTATTAAATGAACGAACGAATGATTTGCACATTTCAGTGTCTTAAGTTCACACACAACACAAAATATAGAATGTAATACATATTTTTCCTGTTTTAAACTAGAAAACATTCGCTGCACTGACGGTTGTTTTAAAGAAAGTGTTCATAAATACATATTCGTTTTAAGCTTAGATAAGAATGCCTCTTCTGAAGTCCAGTGGCTGAAATGGATTGGGATGGTGTGCAACAGGGGAGACATTTGATCTGGCTGCTATTAAAACGATAGTACAATGAAATTCACGGTAAATGAAATCTCTTCTGTCTCCTGGCAGCTCAATTGAAAGGTTGCGTGCAGAACGCCTAAAGAGAGAAGCAGAGGAGAAGAGACGAGCACAAATGCTGCGGGATCAGAGGAGTGGAGTGGGGAAGAAGGGAGAAGGAGAGAAGGACATTGGGGACAGAGAGAGACCGTACAACAGCGCCTACTTCCCTGAACTGGCCCGCAAAAGGCAGAGAAGAGACAGAGACCAGTATGACTTCTTATAGGTGTCACGTTTATTTATCTAAGGATGGAGAGCAAAGGGAGTCCGACTGAACAAAGTGCAGAGAGCATTATAAGATGTCCATCATAAAAAGGCATCGATTGCTTGATGCGCTGGCTGCCAGATGCTCTGCTGCTTAATTCTGGACCAGTTGAGTCTCTGAACAGGCTGTCAGCAGCTTTGGTTTCTGTAAAGGAAAGCGGTTGTTTTAAACAGCCTGGAGCACTGTGCAGTCAATCAAATAACAGAGAGCCAGCGTGCGTTATCCAGAGTGAAATTACATGGGACGTCTATTCCACTGCAGAACTCAAGATTGCAGGAATTTAGACGATCAGTGTTCTTACTATCACTGTTCTTACTGTATGCGCAAAGATGACCTGAATTATTTGTTTACAAAGCCTGCTGTTCTTAATAAAAATAATGCATGGCCACAAGATCCTGTTCCTTTACCAAGTTATGGCCATGCATCATTATAATTAAGATGGAATGTCTGAGATTCATAGAGATTCAACGTTTAAAAAAAAGTTGTTGATAGTCATTAGAAAGTTAACATGGAGTTGCCTGTATGTGCCATGATTGTGAGGACTATGACCATGACTTTTGTAAATATGTTTTTGCTAACATTTCTTGAATGTTTCTCATGCATATAGAACAAGAAAGAAAAACTCTTACATCTTTGTTATTATAAATTGTTTCTATGGTCAAAACATCACTATGACCTGTATGATCTTAACTTCTTCATTATGAGCTGCAGATCTCTAGTGCACCTTACGTTTCTATTTAGTAATGTTTCTAGTTAGCACTAGCATAGTATCCCAAAAATGTAATTGTCTTGCATTTCGTGTGTTTTGCCAAGAACTGCTTGCTATTACAGCAGGTGGCCATTTTTCCATGAACGAATACAGCAAACCACAATCCTACAAAAACAGCCTGTTCAGAAATTTGAGATTTTATTTCATGGCTATTAATCGAAACTCTTGAATAACATTTAAAGATGGATTGATATTTGCATTGCCAGCCAGGGTGTGACTGAAAAAAAAGTGTTGACCACTTTAGCAATACAGTAAATATGAGGCAGTCTGTGGATGTCTCTATTTTTTGGACTAGCCATAAGACTGAAATAATCTACCTAAAATTTTGTAGGTCCTCCTTGTGCTGCCAAAACAGTTCTACCCCATCAAAGTATGGACACCACAAGACGTGCGGTGGTCTCTGGCACCCAGACATTACTTTAGGTCCTGTAAGTTTTAAGGTGGGGTCTCGATGGATTGGACTAGTTTGTCCTGCACATCCCACAGATATTCAATCAGACTGAGATGTGCAGAATTTGACTGGCAAGTAAACACCTGGAACACGATATCATGTTACTCAAAGCATTCCTGAACAATTTTTGTAGTGTGGCGGGACACATCCTCCTGAGGGACCACTCCTATTAGGGAATAGCGTTGCCATGAAGGGTATATTTGGTCTGCAGCAATGTGTTGCTAGGAGGTGAAAGTAACATCTATATGAATGACACGACCCAAGGTTTCCAAGCAGAACTTTGCCCAGAGCATCGCACTTCCTCCGTTGGCTCGCCCTCTTCCCATTTTCCCACTTTTCATCCTGGTGTCTTCCCTTCCCCAGGTAAGTACATGCACCTGTCCATCCACACCAGGTGCTTTTGGTGGTGTACAGGGATCAACATGGGCCCTCTGACTGGTCTGTGGCTGTGAGGCACTGTGTTCTGATTTAATTATAAAAAAAAAAAAACATTATAACCCACAGTAGCTCTTCTGTAGGTTTGAACCAGATGGGCTAGTTTTTGCTCCCTCCATAGATCAATAAGCACTGGGTGTCCATGTCAGCTGTTCACCTGTTGTCCTTCTTTGGACCACTTTTGGTAGGTACCACTGTATACCAGGAGGAACTCACAAGACAGTCTTACTCAGTTAAGCATTTATGATTTGACAAAGTTGCTCAGAGCCTAAAGTTATTTCTGCTTCCAGCACATCAGTCTTCAAAAACTAACTGGACATTCGTTTTGTGCCCAACATTTGTGAGGTCAGGCACTGATGTTGGACGAGAAGGTCTGGCTCGCAATCTCTGGTCCAGTTCACCCCAAAGGTTGGATGGAGTTGAGGTCAGGCTTCTGTGCAGGCCAGTCAAATTCTTCATCAACAAACTCATCCAGCCATGTCTTTATGGAGCTTGCTTTGTGCACTGGGACACAGTCATGCTGGAATAGAAAAGGATCCTCCCCAAACGATCCACAGTGCTGGAAGCATGGCGTTGTCCAAAATGTCTTGGTATGCTGATGCATTAAGATCGCCTTTCACTGGAAGTAATAGTAATGGGCCAGCTGAATTCAATAGGTAAAAGGTATGTCCCAATACTTTTATCCATATAGTGCAATTCTGAGATAAAACTAGTGTAGAAGACGTTTCTCAGATGCTCTATTCATGCCATACAGTTTGTTTTCCAGATCTGACCACCAACACTGCTGAGCAAAGCTTGCCGTTACTACTATGACATAGACATGGAACAGCAGTCTCTAGCAATGTGTCCATGGTGATGTATGGCGTCACATCTACTCCAAATCAGGCCCCTGTTTAGGCCAAAAATGACGTTTGTATTGCTTTTTAGATCACGTGTAATTGAATTGCATTGCACGTGCACATGTTCATACTTCAGATGATAAATCGAATTGGCATTCCAGTCAGATACAGATCGTGTGTATGAACACAGTGTGTACAGACCTTTCTGTAAACATGATATGGTGAGGATGATGGTGTTTTTTTATTATGTTGATATTAAGGGTGATGATGATGATGATGATGATGACGATGGCTATGATGGTCATTTGGCACCATCAGGTAAAGTCACCAACACACCAATTTAGTGGGTGCCTGGCGTGTTTCATATGGAGACAGAGAACAAGGTGTGTGTGTGTGTAATGAGTGTGTGTGGTGATGCTGGTGGGGGGGAGATAACGTCTCTGACGTCGTTCCCATTTTCTTGTGAGAAAACAGGCTGGTCACAAAGCTGGAGCTCTTCCACAGAAAGCGTGAGACGCTTCTGATTTTATAAAGAAAAATTATAACTCCTCGCATCTCTGAAGACGTGGTCGTTTAAAGACGAGTAGTGAAACCAGACTGCCAGGCTGAGTGGTGCTGAGGAGAGGAAGAGCACAAAGGGGCTTTAAACCCGTGGATTAGAGGAGGAGGAGACAGGGGCGCTACAGAGGGGCCACAACAACAACAGCATCAGCATCAGCGGCCCGGCTCCTTTATCCGAGCGGACGGAGAGATAGGGGGGCGGCGCGGATGCTGCGAGGGAGCCGGGCGACACTATGCGAGCACCGCGGCACCGGGGGACCGTGCTGCTGCTGCTAGCGGGGCTCATGTCCCTCCTCAGCCCGGACAGAGCGCTCGGAGCGCCGCAGAGAGAAGGTGAGACGCGCCGCTGAGTCTGGGTGGAGGTTAGAATAGCCTGGCTGAGACTGAGACCGAGACGGCAAGGACGGAGGGAGTCATATTATAAAAATTCATACTAACATCAGCTTTTTAAATTTCTAGTAATAGAGTTTTTATTCTTTTTTCTTTTTTAATCCTGTGCACGATGGTTTGCATAATATGTGAAGGGCAGGTTTGCGCGTCTCCTCATATTTAACACACTCCTCCATTTTCATATTTTAATTCGGTTTAAATGCGTCTTGGAGGGGTTATAAACGGGCTAAGATTTTTAAAAAACGTTATTTACATTAGGCCTAGGAAGAATATGAAATATATGCATGTTAGCGTAATGCAGTGTAATGAATTATTGAATTCGATTTATATATATATATGTATTTTTTTGTTTATCAGCATTTGACCTTAAATAGAGAACAAATCTTTAGACTTTTGTTGGGTTTTTTTTTTATATTTTGTGCGATTTTTTATTTTACCATTGGTTAGTCCCACTGACAGGCGGTTAGTCCCACGGATAGGCCTCATGTTTATTTGTGTGTAACGTTATGCAGAGCCTCTGTGTGTCCCTGTGAGCAGCAAGGACGGTGAAAATGACAAATAAAATACAAATTACAGACTTATAAAATCACAAGGACTCTGTAACCAGCACACAATATATGTATTTAAATTTATGGACTGATAAAGCCGTGTATATTCGCCATTTCGCTGCCTTTAAACCTCTTATTCCCCATAGGTGCTCTATTGTTGTTAATCTGGCTCCGGCTCTGCATAAAATAAGGACCCCTTTTCTCTCCGTTTTTTGTTGCATTTTTAAAATGTAACCCCCCTGAACTGTGCACAGTGCAGTAAACGGCATGCACATAATGATTAACATTTCTGCAGTATAATGGTTTTGTTATGATTCACTACTATCATGAGCTCTGCACACGTGTCATGTGTGTTTGACCCATATGGGGGCATTAGTGGTACAGAAGAGTATAAATACCCCCCTCCCCCCCGAGGCAATACACCACCAAGGGTGGCCTATTCATCAAAAAAGAGAAAGAATTTTCCTAAAAACACTTTATATTGGTTCCTCAACTTTCATTTAATTTTTTTAGATCTCACTTTATTCAGTTATTCCATTAAAACAATGATGAGAAAAACTGATATTGTCTTTCATGACAATAAAACATGAGCTTAGATCATAATATTATGTCACTACACTAAGTAACAACTGATATATATTTGTCCGGGCTTTGTACTAATAATTTAGTACATTAGTATTTTTTTTTCCATTTGTCTGTGCATAATCTCAATCCTTGCATTTCTAAAAATACGGAGGTTTCCTTTATCCTGAATTATTTAGAAATAAAGCAATATTATTCATTATAGGTGATTAAGGTTTGAGTTTGGTGTAGTTTATTTTCTGATGTTCTATGGTTGGTATTTATTTAATCATGCAGTAATTTGGAGGTGTATATGACTCACAAAGTGTCCTGTACTCTTTATTTCTTCTCTTTCCATTTATAATTATTTATTTATGATTGTTCTTTATAACATACTATTCGTTTTTTGGTTTTTGTGTTGTCTCGAGTTTAATTTTGAATCCCTTAAGACAAGAGTCTCCCATTCCTCTTCAGGTTTGTCTCTGATCTCTAAAAACACATGGCTGGACGTGATGATTCACAGCTCAACTGCTCTGTCAGACTCCATTGGTTACGCCAAGATGATTTTTGGATATGATTTAGGATGTGTGTGTGTGTGTGTGTGTATAAGCAGTCTTAGCAGTAATTTCCGTGCCAAAGGTTATTTTAACCCCCATGCCCTCCTCCCTTCTCTCTTCCACAGATGGTTCACCCCACACACACGAGCAAGTTGAGGTACTCTAATTAAAAATGCCCCCTCCCCTTCTGACTTGGTACCTTCCTTATATGAGTGAATCTTTCTCAATTATTCACCCCTCTCCCCTAAAACAGGCCCCACTCCCCAAAACAACTTTCCAAATGCCTGTCCCTCTCATTCACTACTGAAAAGTACAAGGAATGTCTTGTATTATGAATTCTCCGGCTCCTTTGGTTTCCCTAAACTTTAACCTTTATCTTTCAAACCTCCTCCTTCTTACCCATGCAAGTGCTGCTCCGCTCTGATTTCCTCCGCTGTCCTTCTTACTCCGACCAGCTGCCCAATGACTTGCATATCATTGGGCTCCTCTGTTCTGTTATGAATTTACTGCTAAAAGCTGAAAGCTAACCTTGTAGCTCCTTTCCCTTCTCAGTGGTTTTTCCCCAGTAGGCCTATGTGCAATCTCTCTCTCTCTGTCTCTCTTTCTTACTCTCTCTCACTCTCTCTCTCTGTCTCTCTTTTTTACTCTCTCTCTCTCCCACACTCACTCTATCTCCCCCGCCTCTCTATCATTTCCTTCTCTGCTCTTTATTTTATATAATCAGGCTCCTCGTTCGCCATTATCAAGGAGACTTGTAGCTAACCCTTATATGTGACACTTCTCTCTCTCTCTTTCTCTCTCTCTCTCTTTTCCCCACTGTAGTTTCTGTCTCGCGGGATGGCTCTCTGTCTCCTCCACCCTATGTCGTCATTTTTATCTCCTGCTCAGGCCTGGTCTCCTTCATACTGCTCCTCCTCACCTGTCTCTGCTGCAAACGGGGAGGAGTCGGCTTCAATGTAAGTCCGCTCTCAGTTAAAATAAGATTATTTTCTTCAGGACAGGGTGTAGACACAAGTAGCAACGTACAAATAAAGAAAGACTTAGGCCGTCTAAAAAGATCCTGTTGCTTTACACACTATAAAGCAATTGCAAGTCAGAAAGTCTGTATTTCTGCGAAAATAAAAAAATATGCGAATAATGTAGTACTAAGACTATATTTAACATTAAACTGTATTATATATATTGATGCCCGAAAAGCAAAATCTCCTATCTGAAAAAGTAACTTTTTTGAGAAAACTAAAAACCTTGTTAAGGTTTTCATCGGATGACTTTTCTGTCAAAACGAAGGTCGGGATTATATTGCAGACAGGCTGAATATGTGCAGCCTTCCTTGTTCTCATCATCCGAAGTGAAATCCACCAATCAGAAAATTCTGCAGATAGGAGGTTTTGCGCTTCGCCCATCGATATGGTCATTTTATTTGACTTATTTCTCACTCATAACTCATGGAAACAAGTGAAGATTTGATTAAAGCGGTTGATACAGGACATAAATACAATATAAAAGTGACTACAGCATTATGACTATGTAACTAGTTGACAATTAATCACTTGTCAATAATTATGCAATGTAAATGTACAGCAATAATATCTCCGCATACAAAGGGTTAAATACAACTAGTAAAGGGCCATTGCAGCTTAAGATTAGAGTTTTTCGTCATGTTATACAGCCTGTGCCCAAAAGATCCGTCCCAATATAGTTGTGGTTTTCAAAAGTTCCTCCAACTTTCTAAATACATAATCAGGAGGGAGTTGTGCTTGCCTTTAAATCAGAAAATCCCCCACCAGGGGGATGTAGGATGTGAGTACGCATGTTTAAAACAGATATAGCAATAGTTGTGTTTTTATTTTGGCTGCAGTGATTCAAAATGAATGGTACAAACATACAACAAGGTAGCCAATGTTTTCTTTCCAGACAGTTTGTTGATATAGAACACGGTCCCTTACTCCCTCTGTCTGTAACTCTTTCAGGAGTTTGATAATGCTGAGGCAGAGGAATGTTCTGCAGGCTCCAGCCCAGCACCTGAGGACAGTCTGTCCTCGTGCCCGTCACTTCCGGAGGTCTACACACTGCCTCTGCGAGGCCGAGCATGCCCCGCACTGTCCAACGGCACAGGTGCAGCCTCACCCACTTTCAGCCACAACTATTCCCAAACAAACACCGTCCTCCACACACGTCATCTAACCACGTGCAGCACACAGCTGGAACCGCACTACCTACATCACACCTGATGATGAGTGAAAAATCCACATCTACTAACACAAAGTAGTACAAACCTCCGTAAAGTAACACACACGTAACACCGGACAGATTGCATCACTCAAAAAATAATACTGCATGTACAACCACACACTGATAACATCAGACATATTTTGTAATACACTGTATGTTCAGTAGTACGTAGACGTAGACTTAACATTTCCATTCTTTCTTCATTTGGTTTCACAGACTCTGGCTCTCAGTGTTTCCGGAGACACACTCTAAACTATCTTCAGGAGATTGGAAATGGATGGTTTGGAAAGGTACAGCCGATTAAACTCATTATCAGAGGGTTTCAATGCTATTGATCTTTACCAGTCATGCAAAAATGTAGTCCATTAAATTAGCAGTTTGCCAGATGTTACCAAAATGTTACCAAAAGGTTGTTCTCCTGTTCAGGGTGTCAGTAAAAAGTATTTTGGTTGGTACTTGTTATATGCGTGAAATATGTGTTGTAGAAGAGTTTTCTGTTTGAGTTTGGGCTAGACTGAAAAAAGTTACACAGACCAGCTGATATAGAATGCATCCTAAAATCACTACACATTTCATGGTCTTCCCGTTTACGACCAGCTGTGCTTCTGTGCAGAACAAGCCATTGATGTTTCAATATAAATGTTAGTAGCAGCACAGCAAAGAACAGTGATCCGTTACTGGACTGAAAGATTCCACACTATTCTGTTTTTAAAAGTAAAGTTTTAAACTTCCAGGTAGCTGGAAGTATACAAGATACCTATGTGTACCTATGTGGTTGCTAACCTCTACACCATGCAAGTTTGTTTTAGTTATTTAGTATTAATTATGCCAAAAGGGTCTGTAATTTGTCAAATAGCACTTTCCTGTTAATGCAACCTATACAGTCTGGTTTTGGAGACTCTTGTGTTCAGCAGAAATATAATTTTCGAAACTTTCCTCTCTGGTGTTCATAGCGGGTCATTTAGGTCTTACTGGAACACATTGTATGTCTGAAATTAAGAAAAAAAAACATTTTAGTGATCTATAAGTGAAAATGATAAAATCCTTTTAGTGAGTTATGCAGATATCTGTACACTGTCTTCAACCAAGATTTGCACCATGTTTTGCTTTTGAGGAATAATAACTTTCTTATGTTTGGACACAAAGTAAGATACAGAGTGTTTCTCTCCTTCTATTCCCCTATTCTTCTATTCTCTTTGTCTCTCTCTACTACTCTCCCTTGTTTTTATACTCACCCCCTCCTTCTTTCTTTCTCTCTCTTTTAGGTGATCCTGGCAGAGGTCCTGTGTGATTGCAGCTCCTCTCAGGCTGTGGTGAAGGAGCTGAAAGTCAGTGCCGGCCCTCTGGAACAGCGCAAATTTCTGGCAGAGGCTGAGCCATACAGGTTAGAGCTTTAACCAAGCCTGAAGTTTTTAACCAAATCTAAATTAAACCTGAGAACTTTCTGCCCAAATCCAGCCTGATCCGTCCCACGCTGTGACTCTGAACGTAAACCGCAAACAGCACCAGCCAGAGACTAAAACTAAACATTCTTAATTATAGCACCTGTGACATCAACAGCAGAAATCAAAACTTTGATAAACAAAATGAAAAAATAGCCTAATTATCAGCTATGCAGGTTAAAATTTCACATTTATTCATTAATCAGTGCTTTTAAATTACACCTCAACTATTTTTAGTCTGAATAAACTTTGTTCTTTTGCTGGGCATGACCTCCATGGACTTCACTGCCAACAACAGCATGCCAGATTAAAAACTGTAATAAAAGCAAGGACGAACAATAAGGTTGGCATACATAATATAGCAGTGTACATGCAGGCCAAAATCTGTTAAAGGTAAGAGATAGACTAGAAGAAATGATAGAAGAAACCCAAACATGAAATACAAGCCTGACAAATATTTAAGAAGTGATTCTCTGTAACACTTTGGTCTCATTTGAACTTGGTTAATGGTGGTTCTTACCATTTAATGAGATAAAGGAGGACAAATAATGGGGAGAAACAAATGGATTACAGTCTATAATTCTAAACTATAAAGTATATCTACATGATAAACGACAATGAGTATAAATGGTTGGTGCAGCTAATAAAGTGGCTCATCAGTGTATATCATGTATTTGCATTGTCATATCAGACTGCATCTGATTTGCATATAGTAGTGGATTAAGTGCAGTATTTCTAAAAATGCTGCATAGAAACTAGGCTACAGAATGCTTCAACAGCATAGCTGACCTACATATATCAGTCCCAGTTTGGATAATAATTACACTTGCCAGTCTCTCTCACTCTCCCTCTTTCTCTCACTCTCCCTCTTTCTCTCTCTCCACCTTTCCTTGTCCCTTTATAGCTAATGTGAATTCTTCCTTCACTTTTTCGTAACCCACTCTTTGTCTTTCACCTAAATGCCCTTCTAAGGTCTAGTTACTTATATCTTTATTTCTCTCTCGCTCTCTCTCTACCTCTCTCTCTCTCTCTCTCTCTCTCCCTCTTTCTGTCTATCTCTCTCTCTGTCTCTCTCTCTCTCTCTCTCTCCCTCTCTCTCTCTCTATCTCTCTCTCTCTCTCT
>JBBPCY010000007.1:19710893-19749653 GCA_037974405.1 Brachyalestes nurse | reverse complement strand
TCTCTCTCTCTCTCTCTCTCTCTCTCTCTCTCTCTCTCTCTCTCTGTCTCTCTCTGTCTGTCTCTCTCTCTCTCTCTCTCTCTCTCTCTCTCTCTCTCCCTCTCTCTGTCTATCTCTCTCTCTCTCTCTCTCTCTCTCTCTCTCTCTCTCTCTCTCTCTCTCTCCCCCTCTCTCTGTTTATCTCTCTTTCTCCCTCTCTCTCTCCCTCTCTCTGTTTATCTGTCTTTCTCCCTCTCTCTCATCTATTCTTATTCTTCTTTTTTCACATATAGAAGCCTTCAGCATCCCAACATCCTACAATGTTTGGGTCAGTGCAGCGAGAACATTCCCTATTTGCTGGTTATGGAGTTCTGCCAGTTGGTGAGTTCTCAAAGCCTGAGGTCTACTTTAGATTATATCCCTCACACACTACAAACATATCACACATTGTCTTTCACAAATTATGCACTTAAAAAAACATTTAATATAGCTTAATCTCTAATTGCATTCAGCAGTTATTGGTGGAATGTCTGAAATTGCTGGATATTTCCTGTTCCCTGGAGTATAAATATGAGTTTACATACATGTAAAATCTCAGTGTCATCAGGTAACATGGGTAAAACCAAATGAAAAATTGTTAGGAAAAGGATGTGTGAGCACACGGTCATGTACATTTTTTTAAGTTGCTGGCATTTCAGTTCTCTCGCTCCTTGCTGTGGCTACATAAGCCATATTCGGCTTCACCGAATATTAATAAAAGGGTGTGCCTTTGTTTTTAAAATCTGTTTTGCTATGTCAATGAAAATGCATAGTGTAAAATATACATTTGCGGCTCACCTATTCATTTAAGTTTGAAGTATCACTCATTGCTCATGAGCATTAATTTGTTTTTTTTCTGAAATCAAGGGTATTTATTAGAGAGTTTGTCCCCCTTTAGCTCCCATGACAGCCTCTACCCTTCTGGGATATCTTTACAGTAGATGCTGGAACATTGCTTTGAGGATTTGATTATGTTTAGCCACAAGAGCATTAGTGAGGTCAGCTACACTAAACCATCCAAAGATGCTGAATAATGCTGTATCATTCAAAAGAATGCAGGTGCATTGCTTCACAGTCCAATGCTGGGGATCTTTATATCCTTCTAATCAACATTTGGCATTGGGCATGATGACCTTACGCTCCTATGTGGATGCTCCTGAGTGTCCCATTCTATTAGCAATGCTTTTTTTTGTATGGAGATTGTATAAGTTGTGTATAGCCACATTTAAAGTCACCTACTAGGAAGGGACATATATTGTATACTAGAGTTCTGAAAGAACACATTTTGGTCTCTGTAAAATCTGTATATTTTGTTTCATAATTTTTTATTACATCCTCTATTATTCTAAAATGTAAACAAATAGAATGCCCTGGTATTACTGGTATAATTTATACATGATAACTGTTATACGTATTGCTTCTAGGGGGACCTCAAAAGATATTTAAGGGCTCAGAGGAAGTCAGATGGCATGACGCCAGACCTTTTAAACCGCGACCTCTTGACCTTGCAACGGATGGCGTATGAGATCACTTCAGGCCTCCTGCACCTTCATGAGAACAACTACATACACAGGTGAGTGTGAGCAAAATTCACTTCATATTTAACTCTCTCTGTATGTTCGTCCAAAGAATGAACAGGAGAAATCCAGACACAAATCTCTATAGCAGGAGCAGGGAGCTTTTTCCATAACTCATGTAATTGCATAAACACTCTAAGTACCACAAATAACCATCACATAACACCTAACCTCTCAGGTTAAACCTCGGCTGTGTGATCTATGAGTCCTGCTACCTAAGCAGTTCTGTTTTCAACGGTTGTTCTTTAAACAGACTCTAATTTCGAATGGTGCCGGATAGTGTTACAGTAAATGTAGACTGATGGTTGTGACTTAAGGCTGTAAATGAAAATGGATGCTTTAGGCTTCTGTCTGCCTCCCTCCAGTGATCTGGCGCTGAGAAACTGTCTGCTCACCTCAGATCTGACGGTCAGGATCGGAGACTATGGTCTCTCACACAATCATTACAAGGTATTTATGATGCACTGGTTCTCTTAATCTGGCTTTAATTTACATGTTAAATTGTACACAACACATCTGTGATGCCGTAAACGTGATCACAAAGTATTTTAGTATATTAAAGTCTATTAAAACATGCATGTGGTATGTTAAAGCATGTATACCTTTACATTAAAAAAAATTAGCTCATGGGTTGAACGTACCACAATCTTGATTAATTACCCCAATCTCTAACATAGCCCAATCTTGATTAATTTCTTGTCTTTTCTGTGTCACTAACAGGAGGACTACTATCTGACTCCTGATAAGTTGTGGATTCCCCTGCGCTGGATTGCCCCAGAGCTGCTGGAGTTCCGAGGAGGATTGACGGTCACGGACCAGACCAAAACCAGCAACGTGTGGTACAGACTATATAAATCAATCAATCAAAGGTCACTGTTCAGTGGACCAGTCAGTTGATCATCTGTTTCTATTAATCATTTAGGTAGAATTTAATCACTTGTGGAAAAGTGAAATGAGCTGGAAGTGAGCCTATTGTGCGTTTTTCCATGTGCCCACTATAATTCATTGAAAAATGTATTTCATCCTCTCTGCTTTTTTCATTACCAGGTCTTTAGGTGTGGTGATTTGGGAGCTATTTGAGTTTGGTGCCCAGCCACACAGACATCTGAGTGATGAAGAAGTCCTCACCTTTGTTATCAAGGAGAGGCAGATCACACTTGCACAACCTCGCCTCAAACTCTCCCATGCAGACTACTGGTCAGTTTCACTTATCTCTTTTTGCTTTTTATCTTAACTCATTTTATTTGCCTTGCTCAAAGCATCAGAGTGAAGTGCTTCTACAGAATGGGAGACTATAGAACACTAACAGTGCACATACATAAATACATTTTAAAAAAGAAGTAAAAAGTAAACTCTCTGTGGCTCTCTGTGTTTTTAGGTACGAGGTCATGCAGTCATGCTGGCTTCCACCCTCTCAGCGTCCAACAGTCAATGAAGTTTTCATCCTCCTTTCCTCACTCCTTGCTGCTGAACAAGGGAGGAGTGTAACGGAGGATGAGGATGAAGAGGAGTATGAGGAACATCATGACAGAGGAAGGAGAGGAGAGAGCGAAGAGTCATTTGAAAGGCGATGGGATTCACTCCGTCCTAATGCATTCCTATCAGCTGCTGGTGAACGGCACAGAGAAAGAGATTACAGCAGAGAGGATGGAAATTTCAGAGGGAATGGAAACTCCTTCCCGCTGTTGGATCCTGTGAATTCTATCACTCCCACTTCATCTGAGCTTGATGACATCTTAACTGTCACCGAGACTAGCAAAGGGTTGAATTTTGAATACTTCTGGGAGAAGGCCCATGGTAGAAGGGGTTACAAACCTCTTCCTCCCCCTCAACCAATACCTACTCCCAGCTCTGGCCACAGGCAGTCTCTGGACACACCTACAGTCGTTCCTGTGATCAGTGCCCGTAGCCCCTCATTAGCCAGTGAGTACTACATTCGCTTGGAGGAACACACCCCACAGGATAAATCACCTTCTCTTAAAGGGAAAACATCTTCATTACGAGTAGATTCAGTTAGCCCTGGGGATTTGGAGTTAGTAGAGATCCGTAGTGGGACTCTTGGAAAGGAAAAACCTGTTTTTGGTTACCAAGACAATTTTGGACGAGGTGCTTCTAAGACAGTTCAGATGGTAAGGTCCAGTGAAATCCAGGTCCTGGTGCCAAACACAGGCCTGGTTGAGTTTAGTAAAGAAGGGTGCAGCAAAGTGACAGATTTTGCAGTGGTAGATTTGGGAGACAGAACAGATGTGAAAAGAGACTCGAGCCTGAGATGCTCTGGATCTGTAACATCCCAGATACCTGTTCTTCCTCCAAAACCCCGCTCACTGTCCATGTCTTCAGGCAACCACTTACACTCGCGGCCCCTGCCTGTTCCTCCTCCAATATATCCCCGGTCGTATGGGCTGGGTCACTACCCGGGATCCTCTTACCCCATGAGCAAATCAGAGACTTCTGATACATTATTTATGAGCAGCTGTTCTTCATCAAAAAGCAACTTTGATCATTTGGGATTCAATCGAACACACCAAACTCTGCCTCCGTCTCCCTCTCTCTCCCCATCAATTCCCCCTTCCTCTGGAGGTCCATCCGTGTTTCCTCCACCTCAAACGTGTCCCCCTCCCCTCCCTCCCCATTACAGACTTCAGAGAGGTTCCTACCATCATTACTCTGGAGAAACATTTCCCAGACATAACAGTTCTGCAGTGCACTTACAAAGAGACCCGTTAAGCTGTGACTACGCTGACACTCAAATTACTGACAGAAGCTTGACACGTTCACAGTCCTTGCAGAATTCAAGGGACGCCACAGATTCATACATGAAAGAAAAGAGGTCCCCGACCGGCAGGGAATCTTCCTATTCCAGAATGACCCGCTCGCAGTCCATGATTCCAGAGTTTGAGAGAAAGTCCTCCTCTAGTCCAGCATATTCAGAGGAAGATTATGATTCCCCCTTTATGTCTCCAAGCAAACCAAGCAGTGGCACTACCATTGAGCATACCAGACTGGCTAATGAGCCAGACCCTGCCACAAATGAACTCTTTTCAAGAGGAATGAAAAGAACCCAGTCTCGTCTCGACACCATCCTTCCAGCCATCTGGAGGGAAGATGCAGAGATGCATCGGGAGCGAGTGGCAGCGGCCAGGAAATCCCCAATACACCTGTTCCTGACTGAAATCTCCAATGAGTCTTCAGACTCAAACATGGGACAAAGCTCATGGGCCAAGGACAGTAACAAGGAAAGTGGATTTAGAGGGATGCGACGCTCCCAATCCCTCCTCACTGAGCTTGACTCAGCTGCTCAGACCTGGGAGCCAGAAAGAGTATCACTGACTAAAAAGAGAGATTTGTTTCTCACTGAGATTGACGCAGTAGTGTCAGACTGTGAAGATGTATATGATGGTGATGGAGGAATCCCAGTATCCCGCTTTGGAACCACACCCTTTCCTTATGCATGTCCCCAGGACTTACCAACATATGCTGAAGCAGAAGAAGCATATTCACAAGGAATGAAGAGGTCCCGTTCCCTATTGTCTGATGTTACCATTGAGACTGCGGAGTCTGAGTCTAAGAAAGAAGAAATGACCAGAGAGGAGTTCCTAAAAGAGATCCAATCAGCGGAGACGTTTCTCACTGAGATAATAACAAGGCAGCGCAAACAGGAAGAAAGTCCGTCACCTATAGCAATATCACCTGAATATGAGTCAATATGCATTGACCCAGAATCCTCACAAACTATAAGATTTGAGTGTGAAAGATCATCAGGAAATCCCCAGAGTGACATGAAAGAGGCAATATATGCTCAGGTTACCAAAAGAGCTAAAAAGAGTGAAATAAAAGTTGCAGTGCGTCCAGAAATACCAGTACTGCAAATAGCATCAGAAATACAAAGCCTCAAAACGGAGCAAAAATTAACCCCTGATACTAATCAAGACATGGCCGAATCAGACGTAAAGCCTCAAAGCCCTGCTGATTTTGCTCCTTCAGGCATCTTGCCTAAAACAGGGCTTCTCATAGACCAGTTGTCTCTTCTCATAACAGACAAAAAAGATGCTGAGGTGTTTAACAGTGAAACCGAAGCTTTAGAGCTCAGTGTACCTCTTCACAACGTAAAGTCTAGAGAACAAACAGAAGTGTTCAGTCAGTCTGAAGTTCAGTCTTTGTCACCAGATAGCTCAGGAAAGGGCATAATTGAAGCCAGTGAGAATCTCTTAACTAATAAAGCTAAGATTGTTAATTCAGTTTCAGAAATGAACATTGAAATGAGAAAAGATGAAAGCAGTCCAGATGACCCAGTGGCTACAGACTCAGACGTAATGTCTAAAGCAGAAACATCTTCTCAAAATTACAGTGCATCTGAAAGTTTAGAGCAACCCCTTCTAAATAAGAAGACACTGAAAGATGTCCCTGAGGATTCCAGTTTAGCAAGTCTGCTTGCTGAGACGGACTGCGGCACAGGACTTTTGACACAGTTTCACACAGTTTTTGAAAATGCAAGGTGTCCAGACTTCCCTCAGGCAGAGGTTTTACAAACAGAGACATCTATAACCAGAAAGCAGCCTACTTTGACTGAAACAGACAAATACTTAAACATTAGAAATGATGATAAAGAAAAAGACATCACTTCAAATGAGTCTGCCTTATCTTTTGACAAAACAAGCATAGATTCATTCCCATTTGCTTTGGCAAGGGAGCCAAACTCTGATCAGTCCTTGTGCACTATTACACCCACAGACTCCACAATATCACCTCTTACCTCTAGCTCTATGGACTGCCTCACACCTGGAGACACTGGTGTGGGAGGCACTGGTTGGAGGGTTCTTGGGAGTGAAACCCCTCACCGCGACTCTGCCTACTTCTCAGACAGTGACTTCGAGGCTGGTGAGGGTTTGCCCAGAAGAGGGAGTGATGGTCTATGCTCTTCACGTCCTGCCAGTGGCCGAGCAGGAGAGAGAGGAGGAATACTGATGGGAATTGAGGAAAAGATTGAAGTCGACGATGAAGGTCCAGCAGGGCATGAGAATTTGGAAAACAAAGCAAAAGACAGAGATCATATTCAAGCATTATTTTCAGATAAAATGGTTATAAGGAGATCTGGTGATGGCATAGAGACTGTGGATACTGGCATAACTGAAAAGAACCTTGAACATAGTGATAATAATATCTTGAATGTTTTAGGGGACTCAGAAACAGAAGGCAGGACTAAGCTTTTAGACAAGTTGCTTTCTACTATAGAGAATCAGCCATTGAAAAGATTTGATGGCTTGCAGCTTAATTACCAAACGTCTTCAAGTAAAGAAAAGGAGTTTCATGATTCAGGTAACAATTTGGGAATTCTTCCTAAGACAACAGCAGAACCTCTTGACAGTTCCCAAAAAACAAGTGCAGTGGAGGAGCTGCCTAGGCATCAGACATGTTTAAAAGCAAGTGAATATGAAATGATGGGTTGTTTAAAACATGAAGAAATTCAAAAACAAACACCAGTGTTAGACAACAGTGAATCCAGGTTATCTCAGTTTTACAGGTTTCAGTCAGATGCTTTGCCATCCATCAACAGCATTCAAATCAAGGAGAAGTCCGGCACTGAGAACACACAGCACAACTTAACCCATTCCATCTGGTCTGAAAAAATTAGAAAGGATACTTTGATACCAGAGGAGCAAACAGTGGAAATCCAAGAGGTTGATACAAATGAACTGGGCTTGAGAAACCTGTCTTATACTGAAGAAAGTGAAGATGAGCTGGTAAAGATTCAGCCAGAGACTGAAGGACAGTTTTCTACATTAGAACATTGCATCACACCCAGTAAATCTCCAAATGGTGAAAGAGAACAGGTCACTCCAGCGAAACGCTCAGAAAAGGAATGTTTTTATGACTTTGTTGAGGAAGCCTCAAAGGAACTCAAACCGAGCGCTAAAGAATTGTGGAATGCTTTTGAGGATGAAGGCACTGGTGGATGTCTGAAGGGAGAACTTGATTGCAATCGGCTTCAGCAAGGAGATCTTCCTTTCTGGTCAGCTGAAAATGACCAGTGGGCTTCAGCTGAAAATGACCAGTGGGCAACAGCTAAGATTCAGAGTTCTGAAAGAGAATTGGAGTCAGAATTGTTCTCCGGTTTTGAAACCAAGTGGGCAGAGGGAGAGCGATTGGTCGCAGGCTGTGAATTTTGGGAAGAAGAAGCAAATGATGAACTAGCAACGAGTGAACCTCATCCTACCATTTTGGAGGCTCATGAAAATAGATGCAATGATGAAAGGCTGGAACAGGCCAATTCTGCACAACAGACATTTTCCTGTTGGGTTCAGCAAGCTCCTCAAACACCACTGCAGATGGTTATTCATCAAGAGGAAAACATAGAGAATCCTGACATGGAAAATGGAGAGACTGGCCATGAAATGAACTGTGTAAAAGTGGATGTGGATAATCTGGAGAACCCAGAGCAAGAACTTCTCCCCCAGTTAAATGGCGTTGGAAGGATAAGCTCTAGTGCCCCAGATTCCAAGATATATATTCAGAATGAGGCAGATGAAGATGACTTTTTGGACATTGAAGGAAATCAGAACTTCAACAGAGTGGAGAACATCCTTAACATGGAGAATGAGGACGGAGAAAAAGTTGGAGTCAGTCACTCAGCCTTGTTTAGTGACTTTGTGAGGTTTGAAAGTATAATAAATCTGAATGAATCCTATGCAAATCACAACAACTGGGCCAGAACACCGTTGGAAACTGATGAAATGAAGGCTCAGCTCATTCCATCCACTGTAGACATGCCAAACCCAGCTGGTGCATCTAATACTGCTATTAAAACCCACTTAACCGCATCACGCCAAGACAGTTACAACAGTCAAGCTGACAGAAAGGATATAGAAAATCACTGCCAGTTGCCAAACAGAGAAGGAGGGGAGGTTGTATTTTCTGACAAAAATAGATCAGATTCTCTGTCTTGTCCCAGTCTCACAGCTAACACTGAAGCAGAACCATGCACAGTCCATACAAGCAATGTCCAGTGCTGCTCTCCTGCCTTTTTGTCTATGGAGATCTCAGACTGTGATGCTTCTCAGCACACAGAGATGAGTGACTGCCCAGGCACAAACAACTTCCCAAACACAGTGCACCATATAGAGATTAAGTCTAGTGCAAATTTACAGAGCGCAACTGAACAGCCCTGGTCCGATGTGATAGAGCATGAAAGCCTAGTCTTCTCTAATGATGCTGATTCCTTAGATCAGTTTGATAGAGAATGTTCAACCAACACTCACAGCAAAGGGATTACAGCAAATTTAGGACAAAAAACGCGTGTGTCCTTAATCACCGAAAATCAGACTCACCTGGTGTCTGACTGCATCAGTGAGGATGACAGAAATAGTATGTCTCATCAGCCAATCTCTCACAGCTCCTTGAACTCCATCCCAGAGTTGCTGATCTCAGAGTGGAAGGATTTAGATGAGGAGCCCTTGGAGGATTTCGAAAAACTAGAGAAGCTGTGCTGCATTTCTGGAGATGAAGATATTCTTGGTGATCTCTTCTTGGGAAACTTGGAACTGCTTCAGTCTTTAAAAAAGAATGCTAACACAGAGGAGGGCCAAGACACCTCAGAGGTTTCAGAAAGCAAGACAAGAGTTGAGCTGAAAGAAAAGGTCGATGGAATCTCTGATATTTCTGAGGGAATATTGCACAGTTTGGACAAGAATGAGAAAAGCTCTCAGAACTTCCTAGAAGGTTCTCAACACTTGCTGGAAAAGACAGCGGGAATTAATGTCTCATCAACTGTTTCACCAAGTCATACAAGTGAAGGCACCAAAGGTCAACGTTCGCTGTCGCAAATGCCAACAAAAAATGGGCTAATGATGCAGGTGAATGAAAAATGACACATGAGGTTTTAAATATACATTTAAAGGGATGTGCGTTTAGCTACTTTTGTTTGATTATCCACATGCTTAATATTCGGATACTGAGAAAAGATTTTATAATCTTACCCCCTTATATTAATTTAAATCAGAATATGAAATTTAGGCTAAAGTGAACATACTAAAAGATGACTGAATGATAGGGCTGAGTGTCACAGCTGTTCTGAAATGTTGCTATTTTGCATAACATGAGATGCAGTATTAGCAGTATCAGTCTCAGCTTTTTTATGGTTTTACATCATACAGGTTTATTAAAATGTTCAAACATTAGAAGACAATGCACAGTGTATTTCATTTGTTGATTCCACATATTCATTTATATTTATCTACAACTGAACAATGACCGCCATCCCTAAAATAAAATTTGAGTGACCGGACTGAAATAATTTGCCTACGTTATAAAGTATACTGATTGTCTTTGCCTTTATTCTTTGAAGGTTTGTGAAGAGAAACTACAGTACTCCCTCAGTGAGAATGTCAAAACCAATGTGCTCTGGGGATCGACCCTCACTGACAGTGTCATTCTGCGCCCTTGGGGAGAGACTAACATTGCCACGGAAAATGATGCTACCAGGGAAAATGCTTCCCAGGAAACTGAGAGGTACACTGTGTTCATGTGTATAAGGGCATGTATAGATCACCGCAAAACCCATCATTAAGCTTTAAGTTCAGTGCTGTGTGCATAACCATTTCCAAACCCAGTTGGATACCGGTCTGTGTGTTTGGTCAAATCACTTTATGATGGAACATTCCACACAGCACCATTCTTGACATGCACCTTATTGTAAAAATCTGTGATCTTGAACACACAGTTTGCATATGCTGACTTTTGATCTGAGTTTGATCTGTCTCTGCAGTAAAAGGGAGGCAGTGCCTCCTAGCCCAGTTTTAACTAAGAGTGAAGATTCTGAAGTAGAAACGGTGACAGTGACAGAGCAGGCTGAAGTCACGCCTACCCTGCCTGCTGCAAACCAAGCTATGAAAGGTACTTTTGACCTCAACTGCTTCTGAGATACAGAACTGCCAGGATCTACATCAGCCTACTGATATAAAAATTGTAATGTTGCAATGCCACCTGAAGGTACAGCGCTAAATACTGATTATTTTAATACATTGAACAAAAAAGGCATTCATATCGGACCTCGTCACAACTTCTTAGTTATTTTAAGAAAATTACAAGCTCATTTTGAGGCGAGAGCATGTTTCATATTTGTTTTATTCCAAGAATAAAATCACCATAAAGCTTTCTTCCATATGTGCCTCCAGTCAGACTTGCTTAATTTAATGCTTGATGAGATTTAATACTTGTTGAGAATTAATACTTGAATACTTCATGAGTCACTTGCTGAAGTTGTGGTGGCTGATATCGTGACTAAGACTGTTATGACAGTTCTTCAGTATTGCAATGTGTTTGGATGTGAGATTTTTAACGCTGCTAACAACACCTTTGCTCGTTCACTTGGCTTATCTTCATCAACACTTCCATTTTCATCATCTTCTTTTCCAGCGAAACTGGCCCGTCTCTCCCTCTCGCTCCCTCCTCTGGCGCTCTCTCTTCCCCTCTCACCTGGTCCTAAAGGAGGACTGTGGGATGGGGGTGACCACAGAATTGGTCGGAGGAGGGGAGTTTCAGCTGGAAGCGATCCTGAGGAAGACGAGGAAGAGGAGCAGGAGGATGAGTCCTCTAGGAAGGTTATTGTCGTCACAGAAACGGATGTTCATAAGCGAGTAGGTCTGCGGAGTTTGCTGAAATCGCCCAAGGAACCTCTGGACAAAGAGAACCGCGACCATGGAAGGAATGTGTCCTTTTTCGATGATGTCACCGTCTATCTTTTTGATCAGGTATGAAAGGTGACCAGTCACACATTCGCCCGTCTGCAGAGCCAACATGCCAGGGAAAACATAGTCCTCAAGTCCCGTTAGGTTTCTGCTCTTGTTAGGTCTACGTGCCTCGTACCTAAATGGACTTCATAGAAATGTTGCCATTGTAAATTTGTCCTCATTGCAGTCAGACAGCCTTGCTAGTAGACTTGCCAGTCACTTGCCAATCTTACCTTGCAGGAAACTCCTACTAATGAGCTGAGTTCTAGCTCTGCACCCACAAGTCCGTCACCTCTTGGAAAGCCTGCTCACTTCGATGGACATGGTGAGTGTAATATGAATGAGAAACCACTGTTTGTCTTCAGATTCTTTAGAGGACTTTTCAGAACATTTAGTCACATAAAGCATTCAGAATGTACTAAACCAGTTATGCGTTAAGGCAGGATCTTTGAAATAATTTGAAGAATTATAGTATATTTGTACAACAATATGTTCCAGTACACATGCAAATAAATGTGAGAACTTTTTTACTGCAAATCCACTGCTATAAAAGCACTTCTCTTAAGCTCTAGACTGAATGTGAGTCACTTTATTTATTTGATTTATTTTTCACGTCTTAGTACTATATTTAGATGCTCTTGTTCCTCAGTGCCTCTTGTAGTGTAGAGCAGTTCTGCCAAGTCTATTTTAGGAGCTGAAATATCTTTCGTATAACAAGAAAAGATGAATAATCATCATCAACATCATCATCATCGTCATAATAATCATGACAATGACAACAACAGTAGTAATAATAAACTATTTACCATTTCATATGGATGAATATGTGTTCATTTATCATCTTCATATTACATGCTGTTATGTTTGGGTTTTATAGTGGAGATTATCCAAGACTGTTAGACTCATAGAATCAACTTCGTAAAGAGAAGTAAAATGGATAAGAGCTGGTGTACTATAAATATGCAGTCTGTTATTAGAACATTAAAGTGAGACAGATGGAACACTTTGATCTATTCACTCTTTTCATCTAGTGAATCAAATATGCTTCTTCCCATCAGGAGCAAGCAATCACAAGGCCAGCAAGAACAAAGACCACGTAAAGCCAAGATCTCCCACTTCTGTTGGATCCGTCCCATCGTCACGCTTCACCGTCAGCCCTGCTGATGACCCGCATTTGGTGTGACCCACACTTCCCACACATGTGGAGAAAATGTAGCTCTCTGGAGTGACAGAGTTGTCTCTACAGTCATCGATAACTATGGTGGCTTCTGGAGGTTATTTTTTTAAATCAGGCTAAAGAAAGACTCCTGTTTCCAAGGCTGGAGATATTCCAGGTTTTATTTTGCTGCAGGAGCTGGTCCATTCTGTGCGAAGCAGGAATCTCTATAGCTGAGCAGCCTGGAGCTATATAAAACCTGAAATGGAGTTTACGGCTATGCAATGGGAGTCTTATTGTGTACCAGCTTAACTGCTCTATTTTCATGGCTTCTTGAAGTACCTTTGTATTCTAATCCTCTTCTACAGAAGGGGAAGCACTTTCTTTGACCAGTACCTGTCTATTTGTGAGCTTGAATAGAAATATTGCCATTGTAAATTTGTTCTCATTGCAGTCAGACATCCTTGTAGGCTCAAAAGGGCAAACCCACCTTCCCTATCTAACAGTGCAGTGCTCTTTTAGTATTTGTACAAATGAATAGTGAAATTATGACGGTGTACAAACTCATTTTAGACCCATTTATTTTAGTTGTATTCTTAGAATGCACGGAATTAAACTGCTATCTACTGTTATGTTTTATACTGTATTTTTATTGCAAACGTTCTTCTGTATTAATTTATCCATTAATTTATTGTGTATTTATTTATTTATTCATCTCCATGTCTGATTTACTGTATAATTGCAACAGTTGCACATTTACTTTGCATTAATTGTTTTTGGATGTTGTGCATTCCTTTAATAAGTTGCGTCATCCGTCTCATCGAATAAAGCCAGATATTTCCATGAGTATAAATGCTTTGAAATATTTTATATAATTTACCTATTTCTAGATGTTAGTCTGTATCTATTTGTCATTTAGTGTGTCTATTTATAAATGTTATTTTTAACAGTGTATTTGACATGTTCCCTCCATTACTTATGTTCAAAGCAAGTATTGTTGCTCAGCATGGAGAAAAAAAGAGAAATCAGCACACATGACCATGGGTTGATCTACCTGTTGATTTACATTATTTTGATGGTCAGTCAGTGTCGAGGGTGAACTAGATCATTTGTTAAGGTCGCTTTCAGCGTCTGTTTCATTGCGAGGTTTCTTAAGGTTCTGCGTAACCTGAGATTTAAACAAAAACGTCACATGAAAACTGTGAAACATTTAATGAACTGTTTGAAAATAAATTGTACTGGATTATAATATACTGCTGTACTGGATTTTTGAGAAATATTTTAAAAACTCATATAAGTTCACTCAATGTGGAAGATTCTAAACAATAAATTATGAAAATTATTGAGCATAAATTATAGCAGAAACTAATTGTGTAAGAACTATATAAAAATCTGTATAATTATTATTATTTGGGCAGCTGGTGGTCTGATGGTGAGTATGTTGCTCCTGTGATCAGAAGGTGGTGAGTTTGAATCCCAGGACTACTGGTGGCATCACTGAGGTACCCTTGAGCAAAGTACTGTCCCCACACACTGCTCACCTGGTGCTGTATTACCGGCTGCCTGCTGCTTTACTTGGTGAATGGGTTAAATGCAGAGAAACCACCACTGTGTGGTGTGCTGAGGCGTGCTCTGGTGTGTTCACGTAAATGGACCCTTTACACCAGGGGTCACCAACGTGGTGCCCCCAAGGACCACATGAGTAGCCCGCGGACCTGTTCTAAACATATCACTCACCTGTGAGCAGCATCTAACATTTAATTTTATCCTGTTTCTATTTTTCTTTAATCACATTTGCATTTATATAGATTTGAAAATGACAATATCTAAAAAAAGCATTTATAACGTTTATTATATATGCAGTTTAGATAAGTTTAGCTAAACTCTGTTCTAGTGTATAAAACTAGTATCCCTTCGTATGGTTCAGTACCTGTGAAGTAGCTCTCAGTTTCAGAAAGGTTGGTGACCCCTGCTTTACACCATTAGTTACATCATCGCCAGCGAAAACTACATTTCCCATAAAGCTTTGCGAGGGCCGCAGTATAAATTACGCGTTTACTGCGCGACGTAGACGAGACCCGTGCGTTGTTTGTAAGGATCTGTTTTCACATTTAAATCATTTAAACGGTCATTTTTCTTTGCCATTTTCCAGATTTTTGCACGTGCATACCACCGGTGTGGAGACTAAGGACATTTTAGGAGGTAAGAAGCGATCATTTCAATACGGATTTTAGGTGTTGGGAGTAATCAGTTCTGTTCTTTTCTCTAGGCTCTGTATGGTTTCTTGCATTAAGTGTTTATTTTTCAGTCATTCTTTCACCTGATCTTAGACTTGGTCACATGTGAAGTTGAGATTTGTGTTGGTCTTATTGCTAACTAACTAGATCCTCTCAAATTTCAGATGTGTTCATATCTGTAAGTTTCTGTAACACTGTTTCTTTACAGAGAGAAAGGGAACTGTATGTTGATAGTGACTGTGATTTATTCTCTCACTAAATAACAATAGATATAAATATACTTGATTATGCATTTTGTGGACATCTGATCAGTACTCTTCAATGCAAATTGAGAAACTTTTCTCCTTCAGACTTTTGGGCTCCCATTCCTAAATTACACTGTTTCTAAAACAGTGAGTTAGTGGTGCTTTAGCTATGCTGAAGCATTGAAATTCCTTTTAAGCTGTGACTCCCAGCAGCAAGTGACATTTGTGGCCAATTGTGACCAAATGATTCAGGAAAAACAAGAGTGAGCATATTGATAAAAGTAAAGTGGCCCACATGTCACATGTGAACATACAGTGAACATACAGTGTTAAAAACTTAAATTCTTTCTCTGCATTTAACCTATTCACCTAGTGAAGCAGTGGGCTGCCACCAACGGGGGGTGCCCGGGGACAGTGTGTAGGGACAGAACTTTGCTCAAGGGTACCTCAGTGGTGCCACTAGCAGTCATTGGATTTGAATCCATGCCCTTCTGATCACAGGGGCAACCCCACTGGGTGGCAATGGATGTCTTTAACCATAACCCTATTCGCATGAATGATCTGTGCTGAATACTGTTACAGCTTATTGCTGGTGTTTCTTCTGTCCAGATGTCTTTAGCAGATGAGCTGCTCGCAGATTTGGAGGAGGCAGGAGATGAAGGTGAGGACGGACTGTACCCGGGTGAGGAAGGCGAGGAGAGTGATGGGGGTGATAGGGAGGGTGATGGAGGGCTGGAGGATATACCGGAGGAGATGGAGCTGGACTACAGTGGGGCAGAAAGCGTGTCATCCATAGCGAAACTACGAAACAGCAAGTCGGTCAGTACCCTAATAACTACCTCACTGACTGTCATTCTCTCCCAGGCTTCAAATTGTAACGCTTATTTTGTATTTTTCAGTTTTCTGAAATCATGGAGAAGATTTCTCAGTATGTGGGGAATCCACGCAAGAACACAGATGGTAAGCAGCAGCTGTCTGAAATTAGGCTGGAGGTCCACATTGAGATGTGAAGTGAATGGCAGCACTCACTTTGTATAAATGATGTGCTTACAGTGTCCGGCCCTGTGGAGGCAGACCCTGAATACAGGCTTATTGTCGCAGCCAACAACCTGACTGTGGAAATCGATAATGAATTAAGTGAGTCTGGCATGTGTTTGTTGTGGCTTTCCTCTTTAATTTCATGCTTAAGGGAGTTTGATAGATTTATTTATTTATTTATTCATTTGCAATGTGTGTTAGACTGTAGAATATCTGCCAAGAGTTGGAAGGTTATTAAAACAGATTTATTGGCCAGTTGTGCTACAAAATTGGAATCTCTTTTTCTTAATGAGACATCTGTATTTGTGTCTTGCTCATTAAAAAGTCTGGAGGCACTTTTTTCAGATAATTATACAAAAATATTAACACAGGAAGATCAAAAATCTTGTATGAAATATGTATGAAAGAAATTAACCATAAGAACCTGTTCGCTGTAGAGCAGTGTTTGTCAAACAGTAGCAAGTTCTCTGCTCTGAACCCCTACCAGGCCTAGGATTGTTACAAAATCACAACTCCTCAGTTACCAATACCCCCTTAATGATTCCTGTTCTTCTTTTTCCAGATATCATTCACAAATTTGTTCGTGACAAATACTCCAAGAGATTCCCAGAGCTTGAGTCACTGGTGCCCAATTCCCTGGACTATATTAGAACAGTGAAGGTAAGCAGTGGGGTCTCAAATGGACCAGA
This sequence comes from Brachyalestes nurse, assembly GCA_037974405.1. Lineage (NCBI taxonomy): Eukaryota > Metazoa > Chordata > Actinopteri > Characiformes > Alestidae > Brachyalestes > Brachyalestes nurse. Next base: position 19,732,968 of record JBBPCY010000007.1, on the reverse strand, counting down.
TAGCAGAATAGTCAGCAAAAAGCTTTACATTAAGGAAGTGGTTCAGCCTAAACTTCGACCCCCTAATGGATTCTGAAATATTTTGGTTGAGTGAGTATGGTAAGGGGAAAATTGCATACATTTTCCACTTGTTGGACTAATAAAGGTTTATCTCTCTTAGGTTTTATCTCTTTTGAATGAGGCTTGTGTATTTGTGTTTGTAGGAACTTGGGAACAACCTGGAAAAGTGTAAGAACAATGAGACGCTGCAACAGATCTTGACCAATGCTACCATCATGGTGGTCAGTGTCACTGCCTCCACTACACAGGGGTGAGGAGCCTTAGTGGGCAACATTGTTATATTCTTTCTCTTCCATTTTCTTAGGGAACAGTGTTTGTTTATGTCTAGTTTTACAGTGAACAATGAATATAAATCCTTCGTAAATTAGAAAAGGCTATAGATCATACTTAAGTAGTCATTTGTATGCTTTCATGTTTATAGGACATTATTGGGTGAGGAGGAACTCCAAAGATTGGAGGAGGCGTGTGATATGGCTCTTGAGCTCAACCAGTCAAAACACAGGATTTATGAGTATGTGGAATCCAGAATGTCTTTCATTGCTCCTAATCTGTCAATCATAGTTGGGGCATCCACTGCTGCCAAGATCATGGGTAAGCGTGTGGGAGCTGGTAAAGCTTAATACACCTTTCCTTTTTTTTATTATTTTTAAACCACACTTCAATTCCTTGATTCTGTATTTTGTTTTTCACCTTTTTTTTTTGTCTCTCCACCACTGCATGTATGCTCAGGTATTGCTGGGGGACTTACAAACTTGTCTAAGATGCCAGCGTGTAACTTGATGTTGTTGGGTGCTCAGAGGAGAACCCTGTCCGGGTTCAGCAGTACTTCTTTGCTCCCTCACACTGGCTACATCTACCACTGTGATGTGGTGCAGTCTCTTCCTCCGGTCAGTTCACTCACGCACATCTTTTTGGTTGTTGTTGTTATAGGCTTTTTTTTTTTTTTATAGTGTTTGTAAGAGCTAGAGTTCTGTGTAGAGCTGGGTGAGAAAGCCAGAAATCTTATCTTTTTTTTCTCTCTATTTCACACTCCTATCTCAAAAGAGAACCCAAAATCTAAAGGTAGTAGGGTTACCTGCTTTAAGTGTATACCACACTACAGAGAATGTGAACTTGTAAAGTATTTTATCAACAGATGGATCTCTCTTACTTAAATTCTGCTCTTTGTACCTTTTAGGATTTGAGGAGAAAGGCAGCACGGCTGGTGTCGGCCAAGTGCACGCTGGCAGCCCGTGTGGACAGTTTTCATGAGAGTGCGGATGGCAAGGTGAAGAACTCTGCACTGCCTTCCAGCGGCAACAGTTTCAATACCACAGCAGTCACAAAAGCAAACTCGGACCGTATCAGTAAAAATATATAAAAATAAACCTATGTGTGCAGGTTGGGTATGACCTAAAGGAGGAAATTGAGCGGAAATTTGATAAGTGGCAGGAGCCGCCACCTGTCAAACAAGTGAAGCCGCTTCCAGCACCACTGGACCCTTCTAGGAAGAAGAGAGGGGGCAGGAGGTATGGGGTGGGATGTCGTGGATTGATTTTATTTATTGATTGATTGTCCCACCTGGTTTTGACTCGCGTGCATGTGTTCTTTTAGGTATCGTAAGATGAAGGAGAGGTTGGGACTCACAGAGATCAGGAAACATGCAAACAGAATGACATTTGCAGAGGTCAGTGAAAATCACACATGTTGAACATGTGGTCATGAATAGATGAATCGAACATAAAATCAGAATATAGGATCACGTGTCCATGCCTTCATGCCAAGCTTCGTTACATTTTTATAGGGATGCTTTGTCTCCTACCCTTCCCTTTGAGCAGCTTCTGTACTGAGGTTGTTTTCTGTCTCTTAGATTGAGGATGATGCCTATCAGGAGGATCTGGGCTTCAGTTTGGGTCAGCTGGGGAAGTCTGGCAGTGGCAGAGTGAGACAGGCGCAGGTCAACGACGCCACCAAGGCCCGCATCTCCAAATCTCTGCAGGTACTGGTGGTGGTTATTCATATTTTTCATGTATTGTGTATTTTTATTTTATTTCTATCAAGAGGAAAACGTTTATAGACAACCATATGAGAAGTATACAATACTGAACTTTGGGTAGAGTATTTGAAGAATCATGTTTGTTTTTATCACCTGTTAATGTGTTTGTGTGTGTGTGGGGGGGGTTTTATAGCGGACATTGCAGAAACAGAGCATGACCTATGGTGGGAAGTCTACAGTCAGAGACAGATCTTCAGGAACAAGCTCCAGTGTAGCATTCACCCCACTACAGGTATGTACACATGAGCACCCACCTACACAGATGTTGTTGCTGCGGTCTTGTTTTCTGGTGGTGATTTCGCTTTACTCTCACTGAAGGGTTTGGAGATCGTCAACCCACAGGCAGCAGAAAAGAAGGTGGCTGAGGCAAATCAGAAATACTTCTCCAATATGGCAGAGTTCCTCAAAGTCAAGAGAGAGGGAGATGGCAAAGTGTGAGTCTGAAACCATCACATATGCACAGTCCTGACCTGGCACTATTGTGGACAATCCCCTGTAAGTCCCTGTGAGAAGACAACTGTGTTTCAGTGTGTTTTTTTTTTTTTAAGATGCAAATTCATTTATTGTTAAGGTGTGATGGTGGTTTTTTTTTTTTTTAAATAAATGTGGAGTCGAACATTTTACATTTCTTTTTAGTAGTATCAAAAATGAGCTGCCCATTGTTCACTTGGTGAATGGAATTTCATGCTGTTCACACTGTGCTGTGGTGTGCTTACAGTGTGACAAATGGACAGTATTTTTTACACTGTCCGAATTTTGTTTTTCATGCTAGGACCAGACTTACCCAATATTAATATGCTCCAGTACTTATCCACTAGCCCTGCTGATGCATTCTACACCCAGCTACTACTGGCCATAACTCAGGTCTGTGTATTTTGGAGGTTTAGAATCACGGAACTATGTTTAATAATTGAACAGGGATAGCGATATTTAGTTTGACAGATTTGGACTTTTGCTCTTCCTACACACAATTTACATTAAATATGCAAAATAAGCAGTAGGCCAAAATGTTTTCAAAATAGAAAAGCACCTCCATAATAAACAATGTGTAGGTTACACACCCCAACAGTACTGGCCAACACATTTACTTTTGTTGACCGCAGGTGCTTTGAGGCCCAACTTCATCCAGTTTGAGCACAAACATTACAAACTTATCCCTTATTTGGAACAGGCTGAAGTGCGAGGTAACAGTTGCTTGAAAACACTGGTGAGATTAACAAAGGTAACCATCTTTGTTGTTTTGAACCAGATCAGCCATCAGACTTAAACCTGCCAAGGGGAGGCTACACTTCAGCCTGGCATTCTTAGAGTTACCTATATACTTCCAAGCAGTGCTGTATGACTTAGTTTATTAAAATGTGTTAATTGTGACTTGCACTGTGCAGTAAAAACTGGAACAAAGTAAACATTTTTTAATTGAAGGAGTTCCTGTCTGATTAGGATTAAAAGCAAATTCTACGCCTGTTTAAAAGTATCCGTGTGCCATAACCTGACCAATATGCCACAACTCCATCTACGACAGGAAGCAGGAGTCTGGTTCACAAAAGTATTTTATTGAAATTTTACAATCTTCCCCCCCTAAGCCTTACCAAAGGACATGTGCCATGTTGTCCTCACAATGTCCAAAAGGCAAGGATGAGAATGTAATTTATACTTTTTTAAAATTCACAGATCAGCTGCATGTGTTCAGTCTTTGTGCTGATTTTTTTTCCAAATTCTGGTCAGTTATTGTAGCTTTACTCCTTTGAATACACGGTTACTCTTCCTCTCTTTAAAAGGAAAAAAAAAATTAATGAAAAATGATAATCCAATTAAGGAGATTCTTGGGGGGCTGCTTAGAACAATGATTCTTCAGTGAAAACTGACAAAGAACTGGGAACAGGAATCTCTGTACGGAAGCTTTGAGAACTTAAAGGCTGGGAAAGAATTTCTTGGTGCTCTAGAACATCCACATGACAAAAAAAGCCACAAACAACCTAAAAGAAACAAAATATAAAGCTTTGAACTTTACATATTTAATATTTCTCTTTTATTAGATTTCTTAAGTGAGACCGTTCATGCCATATTATTAAACAGACACAAATCACACGCAAGTCATCTGGACAACAGCTTCGAGCCCTTCTGCTTGCGAATTACACTCGAGATAGATGCTACAAAAACAATACTTTAATATCAACGCCATCTGTTACGGTCTAATAAAACCACGTTCAGGTAGTGGTACATGGAGGGAGGCCGAGAAGAGTTCAATTGCATAGCAATTTAATTGTCGACTCGTTATCTCGCAAGGCAAAAATCACAATGCCTACTCTCCCCGAGGGGCCTAGATCAACTACTAATCATAAATGCATTAGATAAGAGCTCGCATAGTGCCTGTTTATCCATCCAAGTCAGGATCTAAAAGGTTGAGGCTTTCTAATACTGGCTACTGCAGCACTCCACTGAAGAATCTACGTATAGGATGTGTTTGTATATCTTTACTTCCAATCATTCCTTTCCTTTTTTCTCCTTGGGGGATCAATTAAAACAGAAATAAGGGGGAGGGGAAACTCAACAAAAGGTTTAAAATGTTTGCATGTAAACAGGCACTCGACCCCTTCTCTCCATCTCTCTCTCATTCACTTGCACTCTCTCTTTTAAAGAAAAAGGCCTACATTACATCCAGCTCTAACCATAACATGGAGTTCAACCTTGGAATGTCAACAGCAGCAGTTGTCGTAGCAATTTCTGTCTCTTTCTCTCGCCGCCTGTTCGTCTGTCCTGGCTGTCACTGTAGGTCTCTATCCTCCAGGTATCTGTACTCGAATGTGAAACCCTCCTTTTTCCTCTGGCCCCACTTTTCATAGTCAAAGTAAATGTACGTGCCCTGCAGGGAAACAGAAAAAAGAAAAGTTAGAGCAACCTGGAAATATCTGCTCCATTAAGGCAAAACATGTGATGTATAATATTGAAACTTGACTGTTTACAGTCATTCAAATTATTGCTATGCTCTTTGTGTTAGAAATGGGTCTGAGCATTCTTTACTTTGCTGACTTACCTGCTCAAACTCGTCAGTGATGGTCTTGGGTTCCTCGTGCCTCTGGAACCACATCATGTACTTAGTATGGAACCTCCATGACTGCTTCTTCAAGGCTTTAGCAGATAGATACTGTGCCTTTGTGCCCTAAAACACACACAAACAATGTTCTTCAGCCATGTTAGTCCTCATATAGTGCAGAGATGGCAAACTGTGGACCTGGAGAGCTAGAACAGGTGACTTGTGTTTGACTACAAAACTGTGACAGTTTCGGTCCTCCAGGACAGGACTTTACCTGCCATAAAGCTGTGACGGGGCCTCGTCCAGCACGCCCCGGATGTCACGAAAGCAAATGTATTATTAGTTACATTTTTAGTTTTCAGAAAAAAATCTGCGATGGACTGAAACTACCGCTGAAGTAGGGGTTTACTCTCATTCATTCATTTATATTTTATTTATTTATATATATATATATATATATATTACACACACCTCCAAGTAGTAGAAAATGAAGAAGAGTGTTTCAGTGGACAGTCTCTGGTAGAACTCTATAGAGTCTGAATGGTGGGGGGGCATCTGGTGGTGGAAGGGCAGAGTAGGACAGGGGTTCCTCATCAAGTACTGCCTGCAGTTACAGGAACACGGAGAACCAAATTAATCACAATGGTAATCAGTTAGTCAAGAACATAGCTTCACTAATTCTGTAAGTCCATCATGTGTTTTAAGAATGTAAACTGCATTTACTTATCAAAGCATGTGTATTCAATTCATTGTGTCTTAATTCCTTAAATGAGTACACAACGGTATGTCAAGTTAAACAGGGTCTGCAGTAACACACCTGATCCTCTCCGAGTCGGACGGATGGGGCATGTGTGTCCAGGCCGCTTCCTGCATTGCCTGCTGATAGAGCTGCTCTTTGGAGAGAGGAGTGGGGCCAAGAGGACATGCCCCCAGGGAGGGTGGGAGGTTAACCTCGGTCACAGCAGGCTGGGGGGCTGCCGGGGGCCCAGAAGGGGCTGTGTTCCCTGAAAACAGGTCTGAGACAGCGAGACATAAAGACATTACAATACAATGGCCAAAATACACAAATTCAGGATTAAAGGTGGCAGCTATTACTGTTTTAACATTGGCATGCTTGTCATTAAGTCTATTCAAGATTACTTAACAGCTCAGACTGTGGTTTGAGGAAAGTGTGTAGTAATTAGTAAAGTACAAGGTTCCCTTACTTAGCCACATATGCCTTGTAGCACTAGGGCAAAACTAAAGAAATAAACTGCAGTCAAGACATGTTTGGAGTCTGTCAATTAACATTTGCTGTAAAGGGGGAGGGGGGTGCTTTTTCTGAGCAGTTCTTTTAAAGAAGTTTAGATGTACCACTGAGTATTCAAAAAGAAACAGCCACCCATGTGCCTACATCTCTGGACTGTGAGATTCCTTAATCAAATCCTAATAATGAATAGGGCATGTATATTACTGCATAAACCCATTACCCAAACCTGCTGCCAAAGAAAAAAATAAATAAATATTACAGTACCTCGGTCAGTCAGATGAAGTGATGGGATTTCTCCATCCAGGCCCGATCCCAGAGCTGCCCTCTCGGCCATTGCTTTCAGAGAGCTCAGAGGCTCCGGAGCCTGCAGGAGATGCCAAGGAACCAACATGAAGTGAAGTGAGTTACTTGCACACACAGCTTTGTGCAGGACAATTCACTGTTTAAGCACATTATGGTGCACTTACAACATAAGGAATCATGGATACTAGTCCAAGAAGGCTAGAGGCCCGCATGGATCAGTAATTTACCTGCTCAAGAGCTTTTACTAAACCAGGTAATTAACAGATAAGTGTTTTAACATATCAAAATCTTCAGAACCAAATCTGATGATTCCTATTATACAGTAGTGAACAATGGTACCAGTTATAACAGTAACAAAAACCATCTACAGTCCCACTCAGTGACAGCTTTGTAAGCAAAAAGTCTGGAAGTCGAACCTAACCTTTATGCTCTCTGTGCTGGGTGTGTAGGAGTGTGGCCCATTAAGCAAACTCCCGCCACCAGGGGTGCTGTCTGAAAAAGAAGGCGACTGGGAGGAGGGGGGCAGAGTGATGGAGCTCAGTAGACTGGGGCCATTATCCAGACTGTGAGAGAGAAGGAGCATGACAAAGTCTGATATACACACACACCAAATCTAAAAGTTTATTTAGGAATGCAAAGTTAGCTCACGTTTGATTCACTGATGAGCTGGTGGAAGAGGGCTGGCTGTTTTGGGATTGGCTGGCACTGCTGAGAGAGGAGTCTGAGTTGCTGTCTCCCACGACTGCACTGTAAGCTAGAGGATCTTAAAATCCCCAAGAGACTTGCATTAGTGATTTATATTTGAATCACTTGCATCACCCCTGATTTAAAACTGAGAAATTCTGGTAAAAGTGTATATGTAGAGGAAAAACTTTTCTTTTATACATATAAAACACATTAAAATTAACATAACTAGTTGTACTAGATGTAAATTAAATGCATATCAAAACAGGCAATGATAACTACTAGATTCATTAGACACAACAAACACAGAGGGGCACAAATTCAGTGGTTTAAGATCACTCACTTGTTCCTCCATTCTGTTTGATGACACTGGGTGGTCTGGCAGGAGCCATGCTACCCCCAACACCTCCTCCTGGTGCTGCACTACCTCCATTTCCTCCTGAAACCCCTACACCCACTGCTCCTCCTGGCACTGTGCCCACAGGGCTCATGGGTACCTGTGGAGGCCCCTGGAGTGGCGTCTGCCCCGGAACCAGACTCAGAATGCTCCCACTGAGACTTCCATGCCCAGGACTGGAGCCAAGCAGCCCCAGCCCTGTACCTGCACTCGTTCCATTAGTGGATGCACCTGGGCTTGTTCCGGTCCCGCCTACTGCCACCACGGCACTCCCACTACTGCTGCTATTCCCCACGGGTCCACCGGGGGCGCTGCTTGCGGTGCCACAAGCCGCCGCCTGGGCGTATGGAGCAGGAGTAGACCCAGACAAAAGCCCTGCCATGGTGCTGTGCGAGTTGGTAATCCCTGCCAAGCCAAGCCCAGGCATCTGAGCCACGCTACTGCTGTTGCTGCTGCTGGTCACAGTCACACCCCCTTTCGCCAGACTCAGCCCCAGCCCCAAACTCAGCCCCAGGCCTGATCCACCCGTGCTAGGCACCGTGGAGACCTGGGACTGAGAGCTAGAGGTGGTCAGGCCTGGGGTGCTTGAGCTAGGCAAAGAGGGTGCTGTGGAGGCAGGTAGACTGGGGTGGCTGGGTGGGCTAGGGGCATTGTTGGACGGCCCAGAGGAGGACGAGAGCTTGGCCTGCGCCTGCTGCTGTAAAGACTGCGGTGGGTGTTGCTGCACCGCACTGCTGAAACTGCCCAAGAGGCCACCACCCCCAGAGACTGCTGTTGTGCCACCAACAACAGTAGCCATAGATACAAGGGAGGAGGAGGAGGAAAACCCTGAGGAGGTGGATGAAGAGAAAGAGGAGAGAGAGGGATTGCCATTCTTCACAGGAGACTGGTGGAAGGGATGAAAAAGAAAAGTGAAAGAAAGGTCAGTGTGCGATGAACAATACATTTCCATAATTAAGATGTCATTAGTCCAGGTCCCACCTGACTCACTTCACTGTCTGTAGATCGCCCTCTTTTCTTCTCCTCTTCAGAGTTCTCCTAAGCCAAACAGGAATGGACACACACATACGTCAGACAAAAAAATAAGTGCATATTCAAGATTATATTAATATTGTTTAATTCATCATGTGCTTTAACAACTATAAAATCAACTATTTTCTCTTCAAGAAAATGAAAGAAAGGAAGGAATCAGAGAGGCTTACAGTGGTGCCCGCCGCTGGAGATGGAGGAATGGGGGAAGACGAGGTGGTGGAAGTGGGAGTGCTGCTGGACTGGAGAAACATCTCCTCATCATTGTGTCCCTGCGGAGAAGTGGCCATGAGAGATGGCGCTAGAGGAAGAGAAAGTGTAGTTGTTAAGCTGTACAGCGCTCAGAAAGAAATTTTAAACTACAGGTGATATACAGACATATATTACATATCACACCTCACATTCTGATACATTTAATCCTCTCCACAAAGACTTACGTATGTCTTCTAGGTCCAGGTCATCATAGATGAACTCATTCTCCTCAAAGTCAGGGTCCTGTGAGGAGTCGATGTAGTACTCCACATCATCTTTGATTTTATGGATGGCCTCCACCTGCACGGAGTCGTTGTCCAGCATCCTCAGGATGGTCTCCAGCATGCGAATGTGGTAGCGGTGTCTCTCAATCAATCTCTTCAGCTCCTCAATACGATCTTGCTTCTGAACAACACACAGATATACATCACATACTTCATATGAAGCCTTAGCCTGTTTTTTTCCTGATACTCATAGGTAAACTGTGCTACTATGTAACAATATTTACATAACAATATTTTTCTTCTATGCACAATGACACTACAGCAGCACATTTTAACACCGTTTTATAAATATGAGCCAAATGGTGTGTCAGGAGCAACTGCTTGAAAACTGACCTCTTTATCTCCCTTTTTCTTTCTTGTTTGAACAGAGAGAGACTCAACTTCACTCTCAAACTGGTCCACCTGCATGTTTAGTGTGTCTATTGTGTTCTGCAAAAGAGAACAAAACCAATATATATTTCAGATTTACACAAATGTGTGTCACTAACAAGCAGTAAACAGTTAGCATCAAGTTACCGTCAACCACTGTTCTGTCTCCTCTTTCTCCTTCTGTGCTGGGTCCACTTTCTGAGCCAAGCCGAGCCCTTCTTTAGAGTACGCCTTCGTCTTGGTCTCCCTCTCGACTACTTTGAATCGCTCCATTTGCTGAGAAAAAATAAAGCAGAAGGTTGAGGCCATGTGAATTTACCAGCATGTTGTAATGCATTACGTAGATTTATAGTGCTAGTGACGTCTGACCATTGTATCAGCGCTTCAGTCATAGACAATCACTACAATTATGTGGGGTTATAAAAATAACAGAATACTGTGATGTATATATACGCTTTTTACCGTCTCAATAAGTTTTCGGTTTTCCACTAGCTGCCGTTTGTCTTTGATTTCATTGGATGCCACCCATGTCTTAATCTGGTCTCGTAGCCGCTAAGAAAAAAATGTTTGGGACACAGTTAGGTCTGCATATAGAACGCTGGCAGTAACAACTGTTTCCATTCAAAGATATTTGTGTACTGCGCTGTTTAGTCCATAAGAAAATTGTGAGTTTTTCACTTGCTCCATTTAAAAGTAACTCTCAAATGTGTGAAGAGCTGAAATGCAGCAAGTGACTAGATAAATATTCTCCATCTCGGGCAGAGACCTGTACTATTTTATTCTCACCTGGAGCTTTTTAATCTCTTTCTTAAGATCGGCCTCATATTTCTCCTTCTGGTTGGCGTTTGCTGCATTATGGAGCTGAAAATAAAAAACATGACGGATATCACGATCAGGTTTTCTGACACAAGTATTACAACTGGTGCTCACTTATTTTGACTACTGAATCACTTCACACATAGACATCTGACCTTTTGCCAAATGTCTTCAAACTGCTCCACGCCCTCCGCAACTTTTTTCAAACACCGATCTATTTCACCTGTTACATTTTTAATGACAGATTACAAAAAAGTTAAGAAAACAAATGTCTGGTTCATTCCAGTCAGTACAGTACAACATAAGGGGAGAAACATCAATAATAGCTAACAGTGTTTTTTTACCTTGGAGTTTTCTCTTGTCAGCCATGGCTTCGCTATGAAACTGTCTTCATACCTTCTGTCACTAGAATGCAGAAGAATAAGAAGGAATTTGAGTTTATTTAATGTCCAGTGATGGGAATTACAGTGCAAGGTAAACACATGGTGAGGGGTGCAATCAGCTGCCACTCACAAATGCAAAGAAAAAGATTAATATACACAAGACTACTGAGTCGATACCTAGAATGCAATTTGTTTACTTTCATAATATAAACAAATAAACTGTAGACTCTAGCTTGCTGAACAGAGCCTAACTTGCTTACTGAACAAAGCTGAAATAGCTTAAGTTTTTTAAGAGATAACACAACAGAGCCTACAGAAGACCAGTCTGTATAGTTATTAAGAACAGTTTCAGTTATATGACAAAATCTTCGAGTCTGTGCTGTCAGAGCCACAAGTCCGTTTCGTTAGCTTAGCATGTTTACGTTAGCTAGCTAGCCTGGTTCTCTGGGTCCCTGTGGGTTTAGCTAGCGGGCTAGCGGCTCTCTTTGGTTTTCTGGCTTTCTATCGCCTCAATAAACAGCAATATAGATCGTCCCGGTTCATTATTCGAGAAAAGTTCCATTAATGTATCCAAACACTGACATTATACCTCAATTGCTATGAAATGCACCAATGTTAAAGGTAGCTAATGGTTATCTCGCTAAACATGAAGCTCCGGGCGCGTTCCAATACGCGTCACCGTGTACTAATAAGTGTTCTTTGCTCGTGTCCACAAATCTAGGGAACCACAGAGAATCAGAAATCTGAAGAACAGTAAAGTAAACACACCACAGCACACAGTATGAACAGTGTGACATTCTTTATCTGCATTTAACCAATTCACCAAGTGAGAGAGAGGGCTGCCAGCAACGAGGAGCAGTGTGCGGTCTAGCTACCTTGCTCAAGGGTACCGGAGTGGTGCCACTAGCACTCCTGGGATTCAAACCCACAACCTTCTAATCATCAGGACACCAGCTGCCCCCAAGTACAAGCTGCACAATTTCTAAATAAAACACAAGTAACTAGGAATCATAACGAAACTAAGCTTTTATTCAATTGGTTATGCTGCTACTACGTTCTTATTTTGTACTGTCCACACTGCTCCTGTGACTGCAAATTTCCCACTTGTGGAACTAATAAAATATGATCTAATATCTTATCATACAACACTTTGCAACACTACAGCTGACAAAACACTCTACTCACCAGCAGACCATCCCAGTTTTACAAAGACCATGGGTTGTTCTAATATAAGAAGAATTTATGATCAGATGTTCCAGTTAAAGCTAATTAGGACATAATTCTGCAGAAACTATACTCAATACTCAATTGAAAATATTCAATCTCTTGTCAGTTACTATTAGGCAAACAATTAATGTAATTAGAAAGCATGTAAATAACAGCAGAATTAAAATAACGAGTTCAGAGTTATAGTTAAAAAACAAAAATTAACAACTGATAAGTCTATCAGGCTCTGGTAGGGAGAGGAGTATTGGAACGCGCCCGGTTAGTGCTACACTAGCTGCTGAGAGCAATGATGCTAACAGAGCTAGCCTGTTCACACCAACACACACATTTACACTCCACACTCACTAAAAAATGCACTTTCCTCTACCTTATCTCTGCAAATATGTGTGATATTCGATAAAAATGCCCCGACCAAAGTCTTCCTTAACTCAGTATACACTCTGTTTTTTTTTTCTTCTCGTCAGCCTCCTCAATGCTGGACATTAAAGATGGACGCAGGACCCCGCCCCATTTGCTAGTCCCGCCCACTTAATCCATTTTCCGCTCTCTGATTGGATACCCTTCGCCGTCAATCATTTGACACCATCCACGATGTCTTTATCTCATTGGCGTAGATATTAGGTGAAAGGTAATATTTACGGAAAGAAAATACATTCCCCAAGCCAAAAACAATGTCCAACTGTAAAGGAAATATGTGAAAAATAATCTACGACGGAACACGAGCCCGGTTTACACCATAACTGACTTTTTTGGCGTGCAATTAAACGTTGTTCCTGAGACTCCGCGTCAGGTACGACATGCTAATCAGATGGTCTGACGGCGTCTGTGATTGGCTACGTCTGCTGCCAATCAAGTCGCTGCGACCGCCTACCGGTTGGACAGGCTTCCTGCCTGAACTCAGAGGGACAGAATCCCTTCGGACACAAATATGAGGCGAGTTCTGCTTTACGTACCTGCTTTTACGCTCTTTTTTGTATTTGTATGTATATTTGGAACTCCTGTCAACAGAGGACTGTTATGTTTTGTTCGTTTCCCGTCTGAGTTGGCCCAAATTGGGCTTTATAAGATGTACTTCAAGACAGTAGAGTCTCAGTATTGTAATGTTAGTTGACGACGGTGTAAACCAGATAAACTCTTACAGTTAAATTAATATATTTAATGTCCTTAACAGTGCAAGTTTCTTATGTACTAAGTAGAGGGTTGGTATCTGCATCTTATCGAGTGTAAATGTTTTCCCAGATTGTGTGATACTTTGTGGTATTTGGCCTAATCATAAGTAAAGCTAGCAGGCTAGCAGGTTTACTCTCCCCTGGTTAGTCTTTATAAACTGAACTGTATTGTGAACATTGTTTTTGTCTAAATGAGTGTAGATGATGAATTCAGGATCTGGTTAAGGTTAATGGGTGCTGGGAGCTCAGATCACAATAAACCCACCACTTCAGCTGTCTTGGAAAATGAAACAAGCTCAAACAACCGTAAAACCTGTTTCAGAATAAGCATTGCTCTGTTTTACTCTGTATTTTTGTTCAGTTCTACTTAAATTAAGTTTTAACCAGCCATTTAAATTACAGATAGACTATTTATATTGCTAAGCGCGTTCTTTGCCAGACAGAGGACCACTGTTTGTAACCGAACTGCCATTAATGCAATAATATGCAGTTATTGTGGTGTAATAGAAAGAAAGAAGTACACCTGGGTATTTGAGTGCTGAGGTTATCTCTAACTTTCATTTGATGATCATAACCTTTCAGATTGTGTTTCTCCTTGAACTCTTTTATTACCCACTCAAGAAAGCAGCTTTGACCCCAGGGCAAATGTGTAATCTATTAACCAAGGGAGGTTACTGTTAAAAAAAGTTTATGTGTATATGTGTGAATTTGAAGGGAGATTTTGATGGCCTTGTTTCTGTTCCTTCCTCCCCTTACAGCTTTAATGAATGATTGTACGAAGGCAGTAAAGAATACATGCTTTCCTGGTTACGCCGTGTTGGCATTGTAAGAGCTGGGGTCACTTTCCCTTTCTAAGCCCGTCCACACCCTCAATTTCAAAGACACAAATGTTGCAGCATTGAACATGACAAATAGGAGTGCTGCTGAGATTATTCACATTACTGATATTAGCTCTGCCTCAGCAGCGATGAAAAATTTGGACTTTAAGAGGATTAGATGTGTCGTGTGTTCAGACTCCAAATCTGCACTTTCTTCTTTTTTTCCCCTTTTTTTTAAAATATTTGCCGTCAGTAGACCATAGGGTACAAATTGTGAAGGAGATTATGCTGTTTGGTGTTTGGCTGTTGTCCATCCATCTTCTGCCCACAGGATGGGATGTGTGTTTAACCACAGGTGGGTGAGCAGATTCCACATGAGTGCAGTACTCCATTAGTCAACTTTTTTTTTTTTATCAAAGATGTCACTAAACAGTGTGACTGTGTGTCACGCAGAGACACACTCAATCACAGTCTCTCACTTGCACTTCTGCTTGTGGTCATTTAGAACAATGAACTTTGTATTTAGGCTGTAATCTCTTCCACTCAACCCCCACCAAACTCTTGCCTCACACTCTGTCTTGAGAAACAGACTGTTTGGCTTGTGCCCATTACATTGCTGACTCAGAGCTTTCATCCATGTCATAATTTTTTGTGCAAACTGATAAGTGGTTGTTTTTCAGAGATTCCTGATAGATCAAGGGTCAGTTTACTGGATTTACGTATGACGGACAAAGATCATATCTGTCAAATAGGTTGCTTGCTTCTTAAAAAGTAAACCCATAATAATATTTCTCTCTCCCTCTCTCTCTCTCTCTCTCCCTCTCCCTCTCCCTTTTTCCCTCTCTTTCCCTGCAGGGCGGTGCATGTTTGGGGGCATACCTAAGCCTAAAACAATGAACAAGACGGATTACAAAGCAGAAACATCATGACATAATGCTTTCACCCATGTAATCCCTCTGTGCACTTCTGAATCCGTGTTGGCTGTTTATTTATTTTGGTGAAATTGTTCTGCAGATATTGATGATCACTGGAACATCAATGGATTACAAATCTTGGATTTTGTGGCATGTGTCTATTGGATGATTATGGACTGAATGTAACCCATAATTCAAATCCACAGACTGAGATGCAGGGGGATGGTCATCTTTTCCTTGTCTGATGCTTTAAGAGGGAAGGTATTTATAGTGGACAAAACATCCATTTGGGCATTACAGATACTTTACAGTGGCTTCATCTTGCACAGACCACTGAATCCTCTGGACTTCTTTAGGGAAACATCATCTGCCTGTCCTTGAACTGATTTTTCTGGTTTAAAACATTTTAAACCATACATGGTGTTTACTTTTACTCAGTTTTACATTTTCTGACCTCAAGGCAGCGAGTGCTGTTCAGCTGATGCTGGCTATCTAAACTGTTTTATAATATTTTTTTAGCAACACTAACTTCATCTGGGCGATCTAATGAGCTCTTATATTATTTATAGCTTTCACAATTTCTGTCACGTATGACAGTAGGTTTTAGATTTTGTTGATCTGCACAGAGCAGCCAAGCTCTGAGGAAAGCACTTTAGTTCACATTTGGCTGGGCCAGTAAAAGCAGAGGTCGCGTGCGACATCCACATTTAGTCCCTTCTTTTTTTGATTCATGCCCTGTAGTGAGCTTTAGCGGCCTTTAGGATTACAGATTCATTTCTAATGCATTGTATGCATCCTTTCCTGATGTAAAACAGATGTTTTTAAGAGGATTAAGTGCTTCAAGCAAAATGCAGTAAAGAAGAACATTTTAGCGCTTTCAGGGATAGGTATACCTGACTTTCTAAAGAAAAACAAATGTCTGGACAGTTTGCGTGTCTGGAAACCAGTTTTTTTAAACCTGGGGTGGTGGACAAATTTGAATAAAATATTGTCCGTTTTACTACTGCTCCTGACTCTTGACTCAGCCAGCCTGACCTCCATCGAAGACTACTTCAGGGACAGGTGTTGCAGAAACTTGTCAGGCATCCACTGACCTGTCTTCTGGAGAAGAGTGGTTTAGAGAAGGTTCTTCTGAAATCTGGAGAAAAGCTTTCTGCATGACCCACACATATCCTCCATTCTGGACACTCTCTCTTGATCCCACAAATCATCTCTTTTTGTGAAAATGCGCTCCCCTGGTCCACGGAGTCCGTCTCCATCCCCGTCCCCTTCTCCATCTCCTGGTCCGGAACAGGAGGCCCTACTGCATGGTCAGTTTGGAGGCTGGAGTACTGGTGGTGGTGGAGGTGGAGGCAGCGGGAACAGTAGTAACAGTAACAGCTGCCCCAGCAGCCCCGTAGTGTCTCTACCGCCCAGTCCAGCCTCGTCCAGCTACGCCCTGACCCTCACACCCACGCACGTCCATGTCCAGCGGCTCTCCCCCCGCCCAGGGAAGGACTCTCGGCTGGTGCTGCCACTTGCAGAACTGGCGGGATGTAGCTGTCCACGGGCGCCGGCTCCCCCGCTGCTTGTGCTGTACTGGTACCCGGCAGGGAGGCGTAGGAAAGGCGTGTCCCGCCGCAGGCAGGTCAGAGCGTTCCTTGCTGAGACCCGAGCCGAGGCAGAGAAATGGAACGCAGCCATACAGTGCCTGCTGAGGGGACTGGATGTCAGCGCCACCACAGGTGAGTGAGTGTTTGTCACTTTGCACGCTGGAAGTTCATACATAAAGTAAAGTGGCCCCTTACGCATGAACTCGCCACACACGTTCCCTGTATTCAACCCATTCACCAAGCAGTGGGCTGGTGGCAGCACTGTGAGTACCTTGCTCAAGGGTACCTCAGATGTGCCATTAGCAGTTTTGGGATTGGAACCCATGACCTTGGTGGCAGTGGCAGCTGCCGAATGACTAGTTCACCAGCTGCCCCAGGGAGGCAGTGTGGAGAGAAGCAGCGGGACATGTGAGAGAATTTCAGGTTTTACATGAAGGTTTTTTGAACATGTTATCGTTAGAAGAGAAATAGCATAAACAATATAAAATATCCTGTTGAAATCATGTACTAGTGTGAACTGACAATTGTTTTTTCAACTAAAAATACCACCGGTTTTAGCATCTGCTCCCCTGGGTTTAGGCGTATGTGGTTGGCTGGATGTGTGTGTGCTGAAGCTAATGTGTGTTTATTTCTGTCCATTTTTTTGTTGATTGTCTCTCTGACAGAACAATGTCCACTGAGTAGTATTGTGTAGTTTTTAGTTAAAGGTCCCATGTCCTGTGACATTTATTAGTTTACGTAACAAAATATGTATCATAATCCATTTTTACCTTTACCCTTTTTCCAACCGCTCTTTATACCACACAGTTAAACAGACTACTTTGGTTTAGAGATCTAAAGTAGTTTTTCAGCCCAAACTGGTTTTTGCATGAGCTATATTTCATGTCAGTCAATCAAAACAGATTCTTCTACATATATAAGTCACAGCCATGGAGTTATATATGTAGAAGAATCTGTTTTGATTGACTAACATGAAATGTAGCTCATTCAAAAACCAGTTTGGGCTGAAAAACTACTTTAGGAATCTTTAGTAAGAAGTAGTTCGGACTAAATTGCTTCAGGCTAAATGGTTTGATGTATGAGAACATGTTAGTTTTTATGAAATCACAACCACACAAAGTTCCAGACAGACATCTTAGTTTCCATGTGTGAACTGAAAAGTCAAAATATGTTAGAGAAAAGAAATATGGTTTTGAAGTATCCGTATTATTTTATATATTTTAACATGTATTTAATAAATTTTTTATTTTCATACATTGATACGTCTAACATTTCTTCTGAAATCCACAAAATGGCATGAGACTCTTGCATCACAGCAACTGGAAAATAATGAAATGGGAAGATTCTAGTAAATGAACTGAGATGTGTTTTTTTACTCAACGCGTTTTGATAATGTATGGGAAAAAAAAGTAGGACTGAATTTTAATCTTGCTGTATTGAAAAATGTAAAGAAAAGTCATTAGATTATCACACAGCTGCCTCTGTGGCAATTCCCACCGATAGTCAGGCTGCTTCACTGTAGATCATACAAACTGAGAATTTTTTATGCTGTTTATTCTTTTTGAGGTGCCTTTATTTGAGCAAGTCAAACAGAGCACAGACAATATCAGGTAAGCAGCAGAGCAAACGTATGTTTAGTGAGCAGCACTTGGATGATGCTATCTAATTTACTCCAGCTCATACCGGGTATTTTTAGGCCTAAATGTTTTAAATAGCTCCTAGTTTATGCTAGTAAACATAGTTTAGAAAACTGGGGAAAAAAATCAGTTCTTGCCTAAATAATGTTTAGGCATCCATTTGTGAAACCTTGTTTGAAATGTACTGATAGAAATGTAAACATAGACAAAGTTTAGTGAGTGTAGCGTATTTTTTTTGTACGTTGTGGGGCACTGTAGAGCAATCTGGACACACAAACCTCTCGGGGACCAAAGTGCAGTGTCAACAACTCCCTGAACAGGTGTGTTTATTTATAGTCACAGATGCTGCAGTCTCAAAACCGAGGCACATGAAACAACCCATTCAGTCCATTAAAGAGGGGGACAGACAGGTTAAACAGAAGTCCCCATGGTCGGAAGTCATTTGATAAAGGGATGAAGCTCCACAGTCTGGGGGAAAATAGGGCAGGATGTTTTAACCTCCAAGTCTCGGGTTAGCACTGCTTCTAGGCCTGTGTTCAAGGAGTTGGTTTTAACCAAAAAAGTGCTGGAAGGAGGCAGGATTCCATGCAAGCAGAACAGAAGAACCTGAGAATGCCACTGCAGTGGAAGTCCTCAATCAGCCTACCAAGGCTCATTGCTATCTGCCAGTGGTCTTTCATTAGATTTGATGTGTAGACAAAACTGGCTTTTCCAAAGCTGATCAGTGAGGTCATCCACTAGGGGACTCCTTGTTTAATTTTAAAGTTGTTACAGAACGATCTGTCTGATTTTGAACCAATATTATGGGCATGAGCAGTGGTCTATTAGACCAATTGCTTGCTCAAGGGTTGAGTATCTTATCAGTTTGCTGGTAGGGGTCCAGTACCGGGTGGGATGGGCATTTTAAGTAATGCTGGACACCATGTTTGCAGCTTGGGCAACAAGGAAATACAGTGACTTGCTACATGCATTTAGTCAGTTCTTTGTGTTGGTGAGTGGTCAGCTCACATGTCTTAAAAAGCCAAGAGCGCTGGTTAAAGTTCAATCCACTTTTTAAGCAGGTTCTTCCAGAAACTTGCAGGTAGCAGTTTGGAAAAGGACCAGGGCCCTCTCTCTGAAATTTGGGGGCTGGTGTGAGCTTGTTATGGACTCCTGTGCTCCATATATCCATGGGTGAGATTTTGCTGCATGTCCTGTATGTATTTAATAACTGAACTGAATTGGAAGGTTTGTTGCTCCCATGGCTCTTTCACCATGTCCAGGAGTCAAGCGAGGAATTTTCTGGCCGCAACAAACATGGCAGTTGTGGAGGAGGCTGTCCCCATGTCTGGGTGATGTAAGGTCATATAGATGTTTACAAATCCTTATTAACTCACACAACTTCTCTTCAGAAAGTTCTGCCAATCCCCCGCAGAGTGTTCTGTGCAATGTCAGTGCAAAACAGGTGTGTTCATTTATAGTCCTGACACTGCAGCCTTGAAAGAGCACAAACAGAGGGGCAGGCTCGGTCTATCCAGTAGTCAGAGAGACACAGGAGGCCTCTGGTGTAACAGAAGTCTTTTGAGAAAGGGATGCTGCTGCACAGTCTGGGGAATGATGGGTTTAAGAGGTGGAGAGAGGGGGAGAAACAAACATAAGCCCAGTGGAGTGCAGCAAACTCATCTTTAAATGCGTTTAAAAGGCTTCTGATGGTAGCCTGGTAAGTGTTAGGATGTGAGACTTGTTAGCAGTAACTTGCCATGGTAGAGAGAGAGCGAGAGGGAGCTCCTCCTACCACCCCCCAGCACTTTTACTGTAGTAGCATTGCAGACCTTTTATCGACCCCTACAGCAATTAAATTTTGGTTTGACCTTTTTTGGTTTGAGTTTGCTTTGACCTACAACCATCACATTTTTATAGTTATCACTCTGACTCTGTATTTCCTTCATTCTCTCCCAGCTTTATCTGCTCTGTACACACACATTCATTTTTAGCACGCCGTCACTCTCCCTTAGCCAGAAAGGCTGGGTCTGCCACACACTGCTTCAGTCCTTGTATTTGTTTAATCTCTTTGTCTTTTTATGATTATTTTAGTGTAGTCTATATCTTTGTTGTTCTCACTGGTTTGATTGTTCCTGATGGGGCCTTCTGGCGCTTTAACTGACATATCCGGCTTTGCTCCTAGATTAGGGCGTCTCTTCACAAAGAGTAAAGGATTTTTTTTGAAGTTTTATGAGGTTTATGTATGTTGTCTTGTTGTGTGTGGTGGGATGTGACGTCTTCAAAAAAAAGGGATCCCAGTAAAAGCAACATTCTGTCTTATACTATTTTAATGTGACTTACAGTTCATTGCCAGTTCTGATGTCATTATATAGTTTTTATTTCTTGTTTTAATTTTTGATTTCTTTTACCTTCCTTCTTATAGAATTTAGCAAAAGCATGTTGCCCCGCCCTCGTCGTCTGCTGCTATTGGTTAATCCATTCAGTGGGCGGGGACAGTCCATGCAGTGGTGTCAAACACACATACTGCCAATGATCAGAGAAGCCAACATCAGCTACAACCTCATACAGACAGGTATGATGAGGTCAACACCTGCTCTAATTGGAGTCATTCTATATAAGATTTAGATTGTAATAAAATATACCATTACTGTTAGAAGAAAACATTAATTTATTTATTTACAGGACCAATAGACACATTTCAAAATCAAAACCTTTGAAGTGGTATTTCTTTATAGTTACCTTTATAAGAATGTTTTTTTCTTTTTCCTATAAAGAGGCCTGGTGTGGTGTAACGTGGCCATCATGAATGCGCTTAATGATGTCAAGTTTCTAAAGAGGTCTTTTAGGAACATTTGTGAATAATATTAAAATAATTATGGGTTTAGTCAGGAACATGATTTAGTTACTACAGAATTCATGATTATTGTATTTGGAATGTGACGTCTTAACTAATTACTGATTATTTTATCCGTTTTTTATCTGCTGTAAAATGTTCTGAAATAAAATATATTTTAATAACATGTAATTATTGAAAATCACAGTAAAATGCTCACAAACATGTCTGCGTTTCCATAGTTTATAACAGTGCATGACATGTTTCTGCTGTGCAACAGAACGCCAGAATCATGCCCGTGAGCTGATCAGGGAGATCTCTCTGCACGAGTGGGATGGCATCATTATCGTCTCTGGTGATGGACTATTACACGAGGTGACTGGCTTCTCACTGTTTAATGGCCATGACACTTACTGTTTCCAAACAACATTTGAAGTAAATGTATCAAAAATATTAGATTGGTTACTGTATCCTTAATAAAAGTGGATTGAAAAGTCTGTATTACATTGTGATTCTTAATTTTAGTAAAAATCTCACATAAATAAGTAGTGTAGCCTTAAAATCAAGCAGGAAAATAAACAATGTAAAAAGTAAACAAAAATATGCGTACGTAAGTACAAAGTAATTTTTTTGGACCGAAACCAAAAACCGAAAATGAGGAAACACTTGGCCGAAAACCGAAAGAAATTATTATGAAATTATTAAAAGAATAAATCAGTTACAAAACTATGAAAATATTTATTTAGCATTCAAACAACGCACAACATAATATAAAAAATTGAAATATAATATTTTACTTGGCCCCACTTATGATAGCTAGATAGCTAGAAGCAAGATAGCTGAAATATTATACAATTAAATATCTTCTCTCATAAAACAAGTGAATTCAAGTGCATGAACAAAGTGCATTCAGAAAAAGTGCTTTAATAACCTGTTGAAAGATATAACAACATTCTCTGTAGGCCTAAAACAAAATAGTGTATTAAAACAAAGACTGACATAGCCCAT
>JBBPCY010000007.1:19665078-19697277 GCA_037974405.1 Brachyalestes nurse | reverse complement strand
GTGTGTGTGTGTGTGTGTGTGTGTGTGTGTGTGTGTGTGTGTGTGTGTGTGTGTGTGTGTGTGTGTGTGTGTCTTTTTGTATAAAAAAATGTTTTCAGGAGTGTGAAGGGAGTGTTCTTAAAAATGTTTCCATTGTTCATCACACACACATCACGTGTGTGTTGCTCAGGCTCTGCATTCTTCTGTGTTTGTCTTCTTTAGTCTGAAATAAGTCAGCACTGAGTCATTTAGGCTAGTCATTAGTTGAGAACAAAGTGGAGAGACAGGAAGTTTCAGTGGAACATTTTTGTCTTTCATTCGCTCCTTTACTTTCAGTTTTGTTGACTTTATTAGGTGCATTTTATTAAATATCGCTAAAGTAGTAATGATCTTTTGGACAGTAGAGTAGTAGTGGTAGTGACAAAGCATGTAGAACTATTGATGACCAGCGATTCAAATGTTTGATCATTAATCACATTTGTCCAGTTAGTCACAGTTATTTGTATTTGTGTTTGATCAGATGTGATTGTAAAGAAAGATGTTTTTCATCTGAAAAGCAGTTGTGTTGCACTATAGCTGTAAAGGTGAACAAAACAGTCATAAGAATGTATGCGCT
Organism: Brachyalestes nurse; assembly: GCA_037974405.1. NCBI lineage: Eukaryota > Metazoa > Chordata > Actinopteri > Characiformes > Alestidae > Brachyalestes > Brachyalestes nurse. The sequence goes on along the minus strand of JBBPCY010000007.1, from coordinate 19,696,682 downwards.
AATTTAAGTAACATTATTTGAACTGAACATGAAAATCTCACCATTTGCATAGAGTGAAGGCGGTTTGTGACAGAAACAGTGGCCACTTGTTCCAACCAGTGGGTCATCTCTTGTGATTATAGCTTCTCTCTTTCATTCGTTTTGCTTGTAGAACGAGGGGAACTGCAACTTTCCACTTTGCTATTGCTATTGTTAGTTTGCTGTTGTTGAATTATACATAGATCTCCTGTGAGTACTGTCCTGCTTAGTTTATCTAATGTGTAGACTACAAAAAGACATTAACAGTGCTAAAAAAATTGTTGGTGTCAATAATTAATCTAGCTAGCACACTATGAACTTATTCACTTTGAGCAACCTTGATCTATGTAGCAACTGTTGTTTTGATGGTGGTAAATCTTTAAGAGGTTGTATTTAAGAGGCAAAAGACAACAATCGAACAATAGTACTTATGTAATGTACAGTCAAATCATTCAACAATACCGGCAACAGCAATGATGATCATCTTTGTCTGTGTGTGTAAATGCATGCACACAAAGACTAATATATAATTATTCATACGCTATGGTCTTTGTAGTCACCAAATATCAATGTTTTAGAGTTCTCCACCATCACCCAAACCCTAAATGAAGCAATATCTTTTGGAGGAATGGTTCAAGTAGAGTTCTGCAGAACTATAGAACCTATCCTATGGCCCACTGAAGCTGTTCTGGTGGGTTGTGGTGGTCCAGGACTTTACTAAGACACTTTGTTGTTTTTTCCTTTAATTTGTTCTGTCTGTGTTTAGTGAACCTAAAGGTGGGCCTAATAAAGTAATGAATAAATCTAATAACGGTGATTGTGTGTCAGTAATCTATCTTTTTCCTTCTAGAATTTGTACGACAGCATTAAAAATGAGCCTTTCAAGATCCCAGAGGACGATGGGAATGACCTGACTCACACCTTTTTCAACCCAGACAGGGAGGGTTGGCTGCTTAAACTGGGTGAGTCCTGAGTGCCCCCCCTTCTGTTTGGAGAAAGCTACTGTGCAGAGAGGGTTTCTACCTGGTTTCTGCCGGTTCTCTATGTGTGGATTAATGCTGAGCTTTGATCTGTGGTCCCAGGTCTCCATCTCTCCAAATCTTCCTCTTAACGGTGGCCAAACTGACATTGCATGGATTTGAGTGTTTGGCCTGTTGGCATGATCTGTGTTTGTGTGTGTGATTTGTATCAAGCAGTTTGACAGTTTGCTTTCTCTTTGCATGGTGGGAACTGTGATCTCTCACTAATATCTTCCTACTCATTTGCCTGTGTTCCTTTCTTTCTTCCTTTCTTTCTTCTTCTCTGTTTGCTCTGCTCTCTTTCCATCGCTCTTCCTTCGTCCCTCTGGCTCCTGCTCTGCTTGGCCTGTGGTTTCCGCTCTGCTGCTCTGCAGGAGGTAGGTGCTGCCAAACTGGCTATGTATCAAATCTAGCTTCTGTGCCATGTACTCTTAAAAGTGCACTTACTATGATAACCTCCAGAATTCATCAAGCCTATTATAGGAATGTAAACATTAGAGATAGCACTGTTATAACAATAACAGTGGTACGATGCAATTAAATATTTGTTTCTTGTAGCACTTCTGTTCCGGTAGCAAAACCAGCAAAGAAATTCTGTCCAAAATGTGAATTTTTAGCCCACTTTGAAAAAGATTTGCAGAGATATTTATATGATGATTGAAATGAATAACATTTATTAATGCTCAGAAAAACATGAAAAAAAAATATTAATAAACTTGGAGAAACTCAAAACACTCAAAGTTAATTGTAAATTGTAAAACTTACCAAAATTGATATTATTCTATAAAACACCCGTTATGTTTTTGACTTAATTTCTTACTACAAAAATTCTTACACTGCATATTTCAGCACATTCATTTGTCTTATTTCAAATACTGCACATAATGATATCAATAAATTTGAATATCAACAGAAACGTAAATATCTTTGTTTCTCTTTATCAGGAGGTCGAGTGAAGACCTGGAAGAGGCGATGGTTTATTCTGACTGACAACTGTCTGTATTACTTTGAGTACACTACAGTAAGTAGTCCCCAGCCATAATTGGTCCTTATTAACTGTGTCCTACGGCAGACCACAGCTGTAGCTATGTCTGTTGTTTCTTTAACTCTATCAATTACCAGATTAATCAGGTCATTTAACTCGATTAGTTTGATACATTCTCCAGTTCCTCTTTCTTTGTTGCCACCATAATGGCAAGTGGTGGTCCTTCTGGTGAATTAGAAGCCAGATCACTCCATCACTTTCTTTAGTCTGTTTCAATCAAAAGGAAAGAGCATTTCTTCTTATTGCAGACCATTATAAGCACTTCTGTTTCATAAGTGGAAGCAGTGACAGTATTTTTTTTTCTTATCAAAACACTTTCAGTTAGTCCTTACTGTCCTGCTCTAAATCATTAATTACTTTAGCTTTGGTATTTTTCACCATTTTAATATTTCTTTGTGTTTGTGTGTGTTTAGGATAAAGAGCCAAGGGGTATTATTCCGCTAGAGAATCTGAGTATTCGGGAGGTGGAGGATCCACGAAAACCTGTGAGTTGCCAAACCCACTTGTCTGAGTAATTTTGATTATTGATTTGTTGATACTTTAACCTATTAAATTAAAATGTGACCGGATCTATTAAAATGTGACCCGGTTGAAAGTCGGCGTTCTATTTATTTTGATACAGGCCGATTATGTTGAAAAACTTCAAAAATATCGATTTTTCTTTTTTGGTCTTATATGAAAGAAAAGGTCTTCAATATTAATCTCCTGAAGTTTCATCATGGAAATAATTGTGAAAATATTTAAGTTGAGTTGTAGCTCTCAAATCTAGAATGTCCAAAATAAATGCTGTTTTCGCTTGTTTCAATCGAGGACTTCCCTGTGTTCTGGGTATCCTCTGAAACGTCATGATCTCAGCTGTCCAAATATGGTGTTAAAACGTCAATCTATGATCTTATTAAACCTCCCTTTTGGGAGGGAGGTTTACCAACATTTTACTAAGCTAGCTGGCATCCGTTACACTCATCCCCCTAAACCTCACTCCCATTCGAGTGAGCTAGAACCCTATGATGCCAGTTCCCCTCACTAACACATCTGTTAAGTTTTTGGGATGGAGGTTCTACTCGCACAGCAAAGCTAGCTGCCATCTGTCACACACACACACACACACACACACACACACACACACACTCACATGCACTGACATTAATATATTTATATATTAATATATTGGTATATAATATATTGGCTAAATGCCTGTATTAATGTATCTAAATGCCTGTAGTAAAATTTTGTTGTTGAATACTGGGCGCATCTCTTTGGATGCTATGGATTGTTAAAGATATCAACAAAAAACTGACGAAAAACTTTAAATGTGATTTTCTTGGTTTTTCAGTTGGAAAATGGTGCTGCCATACCATAATTCAAATGATTGTAACTTGACAACCATTTAAGATATAGCCAAGATATCAATTTAAAGCTTATTTTCCCATCTTTTCAATGATACCAAAACCGTGACTGTCACTGTGACTCATTTTGCCAGATCTGGTCACAAATGTAAACAAATGTAGATATTTAGTCTTTGTCTCTCTCTTCCATATGATGTAGAACTGTTTTGAGCTGTACATCCCAAACAATCGAGGGCAGCTCATTAAAGCCTGTAAGACGGAGGCTGACGGCCGAGTGGTGGAGGGCAATCACATGGTCTACCGAATTTCTGCCCCCACACCAGAGGAGAAAGACGAATGGATCCACAGCATCAAGTGAGCTGGGGAGAGGCTTTGGAGAGCCGAGGGAAAGACTAGGGCAGGGGTGAAAGCTCACATTGTCTGCCAAACACTCACAAGGCACTTTTTAGGTTGTCGTTGAGAGGGAAATGCAGCATGTCAGTAATTTAACGAAACTTAAAGCCTCTTCCTGTGAGTATAATCCTACAAGTCTACTCTAGTTGTCTTAGTTATTGTTTTTGTCATTTTTGCTGTAGATAAGTTTGAGCTTGTTGGACATTCGTTCCAAAATCATTCACATCGTGTTCCTCCAGCGTGGCGATAACAGCCCATTCAGTGATGAGCATTTGGGAGGTCAGATGTTGATGTTGGACAGCTAACTCACATTCAGCATTGCAGTTTATTCCTTAGCATATAATTGTCTAAAATGTGTTTGTATTGCATCTAAAATGTAAAATGTATGGCATTAGCATCACTGGAAGTAAGGGTCTTGGCCCAAACCCTGACGAACAGCCCCTGACCATTATCTCTCCTCGTCCTTTTGACACTATGCCTACTGTTTGGTAAACTACTCCTCTGCCAAACTTGCACTCATCCTTTAGCTAGGTAGCGTAAATCAAGAGTACATTGATTAATCACCACAGAGTACATGTTTCTACTGCTGCCAAGCCAAATGACATGCATCTTTCTTTAACATATGGCATTGCACGTAGTGATCTTAGGTTTGGATGCTACTGTTTAGCCATGGAAATCCATTTCATGTTCCTGATGCACAGCTCCAGGAGCAGTTTGGAACTCTGTGATGAGGACAGGTGATTTTTGCATGTCATGCATTTCAGCACCCAGAGGTTTTTTGGTTTTCTCCTTTGTGGCTGAGCTGTTGATGTTTTTAGAGGCTTTAGTTTCACAAAAATAGAATTTATGGGGCAGATCTCACTGGGCAGAAATTTCACAACCTGACTTGTGTCAAAGGCATCCAGTGACTGTGCTGTTTAAGGTTACTGAGCTCTTCAGTAAAACCCAGTCTAGTGCCAGTGTTTCGGTGTTTGTCTTTAGAGACTGCATGGCTATGTGTACACCTTTTAGCAATGGGTGTGGCTGAAACACCTGAACTAAATTAATAGCACAAGGGTTCACATACTTTTGGCCATGTAGTGTAGTTTGCAACAATATTTATATAAAATATGCTAACTTAATTATCGATTTACATTTAACTTGCATTCAGCATTGAAAGGTTTTAATATGTGCTTCTGGCCTTTGCAGTTTGTTTAATGTATACCATAACTATAAAGTCAAAACCACACAGTTTATGGATAATATCTTAATTGAACCAAAGTGATTTGGCATGACATGGCATGTCATACAAGTTACAATGCATTATGGGGCAGTTTTTTCAGAGTTGTCAAACTTCTGTCCTGTCAGACCTCTAGAGCAGAGAAATGACGAACTGTGCTGGACTCCAGCCCTCGAGGAACTGGAACTGAACACCCTGGTTCATTAGCATTTTATTAAATAGATCATATTAACATTTTAAGGGGTACTTATGTTTTGTGAATTAGCTGGTTTTAAAAGTGCTTAATATGAAGTGTGAGTCAAACCCATGGACCAGATCTGTGGGGATGAGGTGAAGGAGCAGAATGAAGCTCAGTGCTGGATTAGTGCTGGTGGTCGTTGAGAAAGTTAGAAGTATAAATACTTTCTTGGTATGCTAAAATGTCTGTTAGTAAATGTACATAATCTCTAATCATGAATTCGGTCTCTTTCTCTCAGATCTGCTGTGAGTGTGGACCCTTTCTACGAGATGCTGGCCGCAAGGAAGAAGCGCATTTCCTTAAAAAAGAAAGAAGAACAACCATAGGACCATATCTTTGCTCTTCCACCTCATCTTTCATTCCAGCAGAGGACAGACATCATCCCTCCATCTTCTAAACCTTGAACGATACCTGTCCCCTCTTGTCCAGGCACTGGTATTTTGCCCTGCTGAGGGCTCATAAGCTTCTTTTGGGACTGTGAACCTCTACACTTCACTTTCACACTTGTGCCCTAGACACTCTGCCAGCAGAGTGTTCATTATGTTCCACACTCTCTCCCTCACACAGCTTTGTGCTACACACTTCCAAACCAGCTCTTAGTAGTCTACAGATCACTAGCAGAGGAAAACGTGTTTCTCCACGACCAGCAGCTTTCCCTGGGAGGAAACAAGACAAGCAGGTTTGATTCTTCTACACAAACAATAGTGCCAGTGCTTTGTTTATTTACTGGAGTCTCTCATACTGGAAGTATCGCATTTTGGGAGTACAACGAAACCACGTTAGAGTTTGTAGAATTTAGCCACACTGAACACTTTTCTCCTTTGTCATGACCTACATACTACTTGCATACACACTACTTTTTTTACACACTACACCCTACTGGCCTTGCACTCTACCTTGCTGGGTCTGTGCTTTTTTTCATGCCCACTACTGCTCTGTTTTATTTTCTGGTCTTCCTCACTCCCGTGTCAGACACTGTGAAACATCAAAACACTAATTTACTACAGGGTACACACTTCATACAACTCATAATTATCATCACTGTCTTCATCATCCTAGTTATCTGGGCCTGATTTACTGAAGCCGCAGGTATAAGCGTTACTAGTATTCAATACGTATCAGGTTTGTTGATTGGTTACTTTATTGGCTTCCCTTTCAAAGAAAGCCAGAGCTCAAACATTTGACTAGTGCTTAGGGCTGAAGTCAGTTAGGCCTTTAATTAACTACTGGGCTTTTTTCTGCTTGTCTGAAAGTATCTCAGTATACAGTATACTGACCGTAATCCTGCTCACTAGCTTTATATTACTTGTCTTGTTGATGAAGGAGCCACAAATGGTAGTTGCTATTTATGCCACATATCAGTTTCAGACTTTTAAGAGTAATCACTTGTAATATCTCCTCTTGATTGGGAGTACAGTAGACTTAGTTCTCAAACATGCGTCACTTGACTGAGTGTGTTTTGTTCAGTTCACTTCTATATAAGGCTTGGGTTTTGTTTTCATCAGACTGCCTGAGGACCGAGAGGCGGTAGGGGTGTGCTGCCAAATAATGTCCTCCATGGATCACAAGGAATGCCATGACCTCATTTCCTGCCTATAACAACAGGAAATCAGTGTTGGCGGGCCATGACATTGTTATGATGGCAAGTCTTTGAATAGACCTATTTTCCAATAAAGCAGTAAGTGTGCAGAAGAATAGGTCTCTAAAAGTAGAAGCAGACTCCACCAGCGCCATCCCACAAAACACATTCTTGTTACTGAGTATTGCTTTTCCCATTAAAGGAATAACAGTTCCATCACTGATACTGTATATCTGGAGCCCAGACACTGAACAAGAGGGGCTTGGGTGCTTGGAGAATGGCATTTCAAAACATACCTCAAATAGATAAACAAGCCTTCTCTGACACATTCACCTGCTGTAAAGCTGTGTGTCCGTCTTGGACCGAATGAATGTGCATGGCGGTTCATTGTGAATGAATTTAGACTGTTACCAGTCAAAAGTTTGGACACAGTTGTCTGCAGTGACTACAAAAACAACTCAAATGAAGATCCCTCAATAGTCTTTGAACCTTGCACACGCTAGAAAGTAGCTTTACTATTTAAACTTCACTTTAAGCATTTAAGCATAAGCTTTTAAATCAGGAAATGTAAGATTGTGAAAAATGCATTGAGAAAATGGATTTCAAACTTCTGACTGGTACTGTGCGTGTGTGTGGATTGTGCCCCTGTAAGGACAGTGCAGCTAAACTCCCAGTTTACTCCCATCAGAGGGCTTGAAGGAGCTCTATGGCAGCTTAAAGTTGTGTATTATATGTTCTCATTTTCTTTTGTAAAAAAACATTTTCATATATATGTTTACAACATGCATATAGATGTTTAATTTATTGATTTGATTATTCCATTTTTTTGTCAACTTTGTTGTGTTCTACTTTTCTTTTATAATCAATGACTAGGGTTGCATGTCAAGCTGAAATGAAGCATATTCCTTAAGGGTGAATCAGATAAAATAGTATTGGCTTCCTCTAAGGGGCCTATTAGTGTTCCTTATTTGTAATCTTGAATTGACATTTTCGACAGCCAAAGGAGGCTGTTTTATTAGGTCCTAAATTTTCAGATAAGAGTCAGCTACTATGATTATGATTAGATATCATGGAAATAATAACTAAGACAAATAGAGTGCCCTCCTTTACAGGTGGTTTTTGAAAGCTGGTCATAATAAGGAACACTAATAGTTCTCCACAGGCTTCAGTAACAGCCTACTACTAATTATAATGGTAATGTTAATGAGAATGAAATGAAATGTAGCAGCATATTTTTGCTTGATTTTTTTGAAATGGTTCCCTGCTAATATGAACACTGACCTTCAGTGCTATGTTTTGTTTTTTTTTCCTTGGAACTTCTAAATTTAGGGTAGCCGTCTCTGGAGTTGGGGTTCATTATAAAGGCACTTTAATACCAGAGGGAGTGTACTGCAGTTCAGAAAAAGACGACATGGTCAGTTGGTCTCTGGCACCCTCTGCTGTGGTGCAGAAATATCTGAAAGTGTTACGCTCTCCTGTAGGTGGACCAGTAACACTGACGGGTAACTTCGCATACTAACAACAGCCGAGTATATCAACTGTACCTGTTTGAAAAGTATTTGTTAAAGCTGTGTTCTGGACAGTTTTGTGGTGTTATTGAAGACAAAAACAAAATGTTGCGCAATCCGGGTGACTTTAGGCTTGATGTGAAGTGCAAAGTTGCCAAAATAACACGCTGCATAAGGACAATATGTGAAACAGTGATATCCTTACACACAGTAACACATCCCTCCTCCTTGTTCCGGCTCCTTTTGAGGTTTGGTCTGTTTATGATCGAGTGATGTAATACACAGCGGCACAAATGGCAAGAAAACAATGCTCCGTAGCAAAAAAAAAAAAAAAGTATGTACTGGTGCCAGACAACTCCTATGAAACAATAAAAAAAAAATGCATAATTTTCACGTTTTCTTTTTTTACATCTTCATGTGGCTTCTTGTGGTTGCTTTTCTGTGACGGTTTGTGATGAAAATCAGTTAAAAACCCTGTGCTCCTTGATGTAACAAAACATCAGTGCACTATTCACAGTCTTTATTTACAGAAAATGTTCATTCTTCATTGCCCACAGAACGGTCAGGAAAAAAAAAAAGTACAATGTAACCGTCCCCTCAAAGTTACAATTTGCAGGTCCTGAAGGATTTGTTTTAAAGGTCATATCTTATATAGGTCATTTTAATAACATAAAAAATATTTTTAAAATACTGTTATTAGGACAGGGTTTATGTAGTCAATAGAATTATAGAAGTGATTTTAACAGAAAATTCTTCAATTGATTACTGAAGACATACCTCTGAAAGCAGTGTTGTGTCCCAAAGTTACACTTAGTACCTTTTTTGCGACAATGTACAGAATGTACAAAAACAAATCATTTAGTGAACTACACACATTCTAACAAACTACACACTGTACATTGTGTATTAATAAGCTAATCTATATATTTTCCTTATTTTGAAGAATAGTCTGTAAAGGTTGATGTAAGAAGACCATATTACTGTACATGTGACAGAAACAGCATCTGTTAAAAACCACTATTAAAAAACATTTTTGTCATATTTTAAGACAAAATACGTTTCCAGTATATAACCATTTACAATAAATGAACACAAATCACTGAGAATTGTTGTATTATCACCCTGTGTGTGTCTGCAGTAGCTGTTACATTAAAGTTTCCTTTAAAAATTTGATGGGACAAACTGGGTGACGAGCAGATTTTCTTTGTGAGCAGTCTGTTGAGAAATTAGGATTTTATATGGAATGGCAAAATAACAGGAAAGACAAACCATAATCTACTGCTAACACACTATCTTTTCTTTGGTATCGCTGTATCTTTTAATGTTTCTTCATCATACGAAACACATTTATTCACTTTTTGCAAAAACAAGGCTCAAGGTAGCATCTATTTCAGGAAGGCAGTATCTACATTTCTTCCACCTAAACTCCCTCACCCAAGTCTGGGTCAGTTAGTTTAGAATGGTTTCCTGCCCAGAGGTCTCACCTACCCGCTATACCTCCACTAAACTAGCTCCGTTCTTTCATTCAGCGATGATCAAGGGCCATCCAGAACTATACATGCAACTCTGACACAGTTCATACACAATAAGACAGAAAAAAATGAAATGCACAAAGACAAAACATAAACACACCGTTACAGTATCAGTGAAAAGTTTGGACATGCTTGATTGAACCCATTTTTCATAATCTTAGAAGTTTTGATCTGAAGGCTAATGCTTAGTGCTCAAACTGTTCATAAGGCAAGTATACATAGTGGATGAATTTATTTCAGAAACAAAAAAATGAGCGTGTCCAGACTTTTGACTGGTGCTGTGGAAATGACGGTGTGTACTGAAGGTTGATGTTGGCAGTGTATCATCAGAGGGATGCCAGGTTCACCAGGAAAGCAAAACTCTCTTGTTATGCCCCACAGTTTCTTTCTTTTCTGGCCTTTTTCCCTGACTGCTGCCAATGTGCCCAAGAACAAGGCACTTAACCGTCCTTGTGTGTGAGTGTGGCTGTGTTTGAGACTGCGGCTGGCGTCACCGCACTCTCCCTGGCTGGGTGAAGGTCATGTAGGTTAATGTTGCAAAAGGCCATTTACTTGAAAAGGGGAACACTGAGGTTTGTTGTGTTTCGGACACTTGTAATTGGTTTTGTCACCACACTCGGTTGGTGCTCTAATATGTTTCTTAACACATCAGAAGCCTACCAGCTTACGCTCTGGAATACTGGTCATTTTTGTTTTTATTTAATCAGACCGTGCTCCTTGACCTCAGTGGCAAGGGTCGAAGGGGTACTTGGTGACGCCGCCGTGCAGCTCCACTGCCGACTCCGTCCAGGCAATGATGTCTCCTGTCATGTGACCCCCACAGGATGCCAGGCTGTAGATGTCATGCGGTGTGAGAACATGCGACCACAGATGCAGGTCTGAGATCTCACCCACAAACGCCTGTGTGGCATCAAAACGTCCACCCAGTGTGTCCTGAGAGAGAGGGTGAGAGAGAGTTGTCCGTTAGCTGGTCCTGAAGGGTGAACTTTTTTCCATATGAAAAAGGCAAGACAATTTATTTTATGGTCGCTGAGGAAAAGATTGGGGTTAGCCATAAGCTTGTATGTGTGTGTGTGTGTGTGTGTGTGTGTGTGTGTGCGTGTGTGTTACCTGTTCCTGTCCCAATATGAACACTCCACCGGGTTTGATCGGGTGCCAGGCTGAGAGGTTTTCTCCAGATCCTCTCTTCACTCCATCCTGATACGCCTCCCACAGTCCATCTCTCGTCGACCACGTTGCACACACATGGTGCCATTTCTCATCACTCAGTGAGAGTGGTAAGGTCACGGCCTACACACACACACACACACACGTTACGTTTATACATTATATACAATAAACATATTCTTGTAAATGATTTCACTCGTTCTCACCACACACACTCTCCCCCCATTCTCTTTTTTCCTTTCTCTTTCTTTCTTTTTCTTAGTCTCCTTTTCTTTCACCTTCTCTATTCCTCCCTCCCTCCCTCCCTTCCTCCCTCCCCCCTCCCTCTGCCTCTTTTCTTTCTCTCTCTCTCTCTGTAACTTGTGTTTCTTTTTTTTCTGCCTCACCCTGTCGTTAATCAGCAGTTCCATAGGATTGTTCCCCCACTCTATCAGCACCAGTTCGTTGGCCTGTCCTGGGACCGAGTATGAGAATGGAGTTCCGAGGCCCGGTCCGGTTCCTCCCTTCATCCACAGACAGAGCGTCAGGGCAAAAATCTCATGCATCAGTGTTCTCTTCACACGTCCGTACATGTAGTTGGTGCGCATGGGGAAGCCAATTTGGAAACCTCCTGAAGCCTTGCTCTTTTTCCTCGAGCCTGAGGGAAGAAAAGAAACAATTCATCAGCTGCTGAGATCAGTATAAACCTGACTGGTCATTTCAGTGTCGCTGGACTCATGTAATTCATTTTAAATGGCTATGCAATGGATAACACCCACATTTCTTCCATTCTGGGTGGTCAAGGACACCATAAGGGAGACCTAGAACATGTAGGGAGGTGCCAATATGAACTAGCCTTGCTATAAATAACACTTGTAAATGTATAACATCCTTTTAGAAAATCATTATGGCATCATGTAATGTCAAATTTCACCATCCTAATTATTTTTTTTAAATAAATATGACTAGAGGAACTAACAGTACTACAATGGGAGAATATATGTAATGACACTTATATAGAAATTAGCTTGATAATTATTATTATTATTAGAATTAGAAATATTATTTATTTATTTAATCGAATTTAGTCCATTCTATTATTCCAGAATTAATGCAGTTGGATCACAATATTCAGATCAATGCAACACCATGTACAGCTGTTTTCCAACAGCATTAGTACTCATCATTTAAATCAGTTAACACAATTACTGTCTTGTTAAAAAAAACTTGTAAATGATATTACTATGACTGACTATACAAAAGATCACTGACTTTTCCCTTGTGCAGTGTGTACCAGTGTGCTTTAGAGAAGTTATAGTAATTCATTCCATCTAATACATTTTAAGAGAAGTAATTAGTAACTTGCAGTAGATTCCTTTACAGGGAACTGCCCCAGTGGTGCACAACTCCAAAACAACAAACACGCATGAATGCATTGTCAGTGTTGGCATAACTCAACGTACAACCCAGGACATAAACTAGCTCAACAATGACCATGTACTGGTGCATTTTTTTTTACTTTGGAGCTGTGTACCTCGGAGGTAGTCACTTAAAATGTAATACATTACACAGGACTGTGCAAAAGTCTCAGGCATTTATGCAAATTGTTTAATGCCTTTTTTCTCAGCATGTGATGTCTTCCTGCTAGCAAAGTAAACATTAAAATAACTGCAAAGAAAGAAAGCAGTGAAACACATCAAGATTTGTTTGTAAAACAAAAAAAGTTGTGTGAGCTGGTGAGGAGAACACAGGTTTGGTTCCAGATTTCTCCTCGGTTCCTCCAGCCATTGTTTTGGAAACTACAAGCAATACTGGACTTCCACAAGGAACGCATTGATATACTGAACATAAATGACTATTTACTGTGTAATGATGTTTATATTTATTCTTTTTAGTTTTATTCAGAAAACTTTAACTGCTCATCTGAGCAGTTTTAAATATTATTTTCGCAGATACCTATGACAGAACTGCAACTTACTAATCACTTCTCTCAAAATTTAAACAAAGTTTTCTCAGGAGGCTGAGGAGTTCTAGTCCCAGCCCTGTGTGTGGTCTTATGTCTACATGTATGTATGAAAGTGTGTTTGTCCACCTGTCTCTGAGAGTCTGTGTGTGAGGTGGTTCAGCACTGCATCCAGCTTGCTCTGCCCGCTGTGGTATGGCATCCTCGGATAGCCATGCCCAGCGGCTTCATTGTCATGGTATCTGTCCTCGTGCTCTCCATTGTCAAGATGAACGTCGTCGTAACTGCTGTCGGGATGGTCTTGACTGTCGTCATGGTGATCATCACCATGGTGTTCATGGTCATCGTCGTGGTGTTCATGGTCATCACTGTGGTCGTGGTGACGGCTGTCGCCATGGTGGTCATCACGGTGATTATCACTGTGATTAGTGCTGTCTTCATCGTCGTCCTCGCCATCATGGTGGCTGCTGGTGACTGACGTGGTGTGCTGAAGCATCTGCTGCTCTAGCGCGGCGATCTTGCGCTGCAGCAGGTCTTTCAGGGAGCTGGAGTAGGTGGTGGAGGTGTTCCGTGTCTGCCAACACAACAACAGCAAAACTCAGAAACACACCAACGACTGCATGAGTGGAAACAGATTATATGAAACAAGTTCAAACCATGAAACAAGTTTAAACCCCCCACTGTGATATTTTCTTTTTTGACTTTTTACTGACCAACTTTTACATTTTCCTCTTTTAAGTGGATTTTTTATGGTGACCAGACAAATGTACACAATTAACCATCTATAATTAGTCATTTGGCAAAGACATACTTAGAGGCCAAAAACATTTAGAAAATGTGAAGAATTTTGTTTGCACTTTTGTAGATTTTTATAGATAACTGTCATAAAGTGTCAAAAACCTACATATGCCATGCGGTTTGCTAGATGATACATTAACTTCTTAGCCTTGCTAGATCCAAACATAATTCAGCCTCACACTACATCAGACAACATTTGTGATACGTATAAAAGAGTACTATAGAACTACTACTTTAAAATACATACTTGTCTATGATAGTTCCTTTATTTATATCTGCACTGCGAGCTTTACTGAGGGTCATTTTTTGAGATATTTGGTTATTATGATTTTAGCTGTTGTTTGTCACAGTGGTATTTTTATCTGTATGGCCTTTGCCTTCTCTTGACATTCAGAATGGTGTCAGTATGTTTTTTATTCCCTGCCCTCTGCTTGGGCATATTGCCCACTGTGCCATCAAGCTGCACCAACCCAGCCAACAACCTTCACCCATCTGCCACATCTGGCACCCTGTCCAGCCCTGGCATTCAACCCTCCACATCTCCAGGAACCATCTGTACAGGAGAAGGGTGAACAGGATAGGCATCTTTGGCCAAAAAACTCCCTCAGTGATGACCCTACAGTTCATTCAGAGTGATCTAAAACAACAGTGCCTGTATCTCAAAGTCAACTAAATATCAGCCATTAGGATCATTTTTTTTTATCAAATCAGCTCAGTAAATGAGTGTAGTTAACTAGATGACGAAACAGATATGTAATAGAAATGGTTAATTAGTCTTAATTAGCCTTAACTACCCATTCTGTATATAGGTCCGCTTTTTATTTCTTTCTTTCTTTTTGTCTTTCTTTCTTTCTTTCTCTCTCTCATCTAATTCACCTCTTTGCCCTGATTACAGGGTCTTCAGAAGAGATCACGCTAATCAGTTGTGATTTACATTTGCTGACCCCCCATTGGCCCTGACATCTGTCCACCTACTTACCACACCATCCAGAGGACAAACAAGGACGAAAGAGAGACGAAGAGAAGAGGGAACAGTAGAATAAGAGTAGAGATGTAAGAGTGAAAGGTTGGAAGGTGTGAAGACTTGAAGAGATATTGTTCAACCCATAGTCCATAGACATTTGAAGCTGAGTATCTTTTTGTGGTTGGCATCCTACCCAAACCAGCAATCTGAAAGGTCTGAGCTGTTTTTAACAAATGGGAAAATAAAAGGTATTTCACACCCTGTCTTTCCCCCTGAATCTCACCTGATCCTTTGGGTTATGAGTGTTTTAGCTGAAATATCACAATACATTGATGTGATAACCTGGTCATTCAGTACAGTCAGGTACTCACCTCACTTTTATTGACACTTAACATTGCTGAACCTAGACCTAACCGATCATAACACTTCCTCCAGATCCTTCTACAGTGAGGTCTATGCATGAGGGGTCCATCACTTTATGCACTTCCCTTCTTCCCCTGAAATGCTCATTATTCTGGAATAGGGTGGCATAGAGATTTCATTGCACTGTGCATAAGGAAATGCTCTTGCTTTCATTATAATACTTCTACTGTTTAAATGATCGCCGACCAAGATATTTTTCAAGCATTCATTTGCATAGTGGACAGTTCACCACCAGGTTTGAATAATACGTTGGACAGTTCTTAACCCATGGTCATTTTCTGTGTTTGATGCAGCCGAATTATCTGACCCTTCTGAAACACAGGCCCAGGACGCATCTTCCAATCTGGTTGATTAAGTAATTAGAAGCTACTTAATGCATGAGTTAGGTTTTAGATAATTGTTGTTACACAATAATTATCCAATCACAGACTATTTGCTTATTTAAATCCAAACAGCATATATATTTTTACCAGGCAGTGTATAATGTAAGTAGATACACATACACACTGTACATATTATCACTGATGCTGTAGTTTGAAAGCTTCTGCACCAGTGACGGAAATTCTCTTTTATGACTCTCTCTCTCTCTCATTCTCTCTCTCACTCTCTCTCTCTCTCTCTCTCTTTCTCTATTTTTCTCACC
Source organism: Brachyalestes nurse (assembly GCA_037974405.1). Lineage (NCBI taxonomy): Eukaryota > Metazoa > Chordata > Actinopteri > Characiformes > Alestidae > Brachyalestes > Brachyalestes nurse. The sequence goes on along the minus strand of JBBPCY010000007.1, from coordinate 19,680,848 downwards.
TGCAGGTTCTCCAGTCTCTCCTTAAGGGCCATCAGCATTCTTTCCATCTGCTCAGGAGTGGATGAGGGTGAAGGCGTCAGATCACTGGTGCTGTGCTTATCACCCAGCGCTGCCTTTCCCTGGTGATGCCGATAGTGACTGGTCTCTGTGGTGTGGACGCCATGGGGACTACTGTCAGGAGCATAACCGTGGTGAGCACCATGGGGTGCAGGGCCATAGGTGTGGTGAGCCAGGTGAGGAGGCACATGGTGGTGCTCGCTGTCGTGGGCACTCAGGGTGTGCCCGAAGCCCTGGCAGAGTGTCAGCTTGGCCGTCAGCTCACGGATGGTTTCCCTCTGGTCTAGGATAGTTTCCTTCTGCTGCACCAGGCTCTCCCGCAGATGCAGGATTGTGGCTTTGGCCTCCTCAGACATGCCCCACCAGGCACTTCCGCTCATGCCCGGCCCGCTGTGGTGCCCACCATGGTGCCCATTCATGCTTGGGCCACCCGCTCCGGGGACGGCCCCAGAGGGAAAGCAGGCAGGGTCAGCGTCAGCAGGAATCGGGGTGCAGATGAAACGTGGATGTGTGAGGTACTCAGTGTGCTCTGAGCCTGGGATACCACTTCCACTACACTCTGAAAAAAGGAGCAGCGCAAAGAGAACAAGAGGAAAAAAACTTCCTCTCTGAAGCCCAGGGAAGGATGTTGAGCAAAGTGAGAGAAGCTTCATTTTGAGGTTTAGAGTAAGTGCTGGTCAGAGATATGGACACACAAGGCACAGGGAGTCACTGGTTATGGGGTAGAACCCATGAGAGCTATGAGTCTGCACATATGTTAAATTTTTAAAAAGCTGGACAGGTTCTTCTGTTAGAAATACTTTAGCACACAGGAAAAATCCACAGAAGTGTTGTTACTGATGGACCCTCTCTCTTTTTTCTACAGTTCATACACTGTCCTCGCTTCCGAGGTTAGCTGTTGGGGTCGGACTGCCAAGTTTGTGCAGGTAACCTTTAGAGTAGCTCTCGAACAGCACAAGAACACACCTGCAAGGACAGAGTAAATTGTTAACATGTTCACACTTACTTATTTAACAGATGCTCTCTCTGTCGCTCTTTCTGGCTCTCTCTCTTTCTCTTTCTCTCTATGTCTCTCTGTCTCAGGACATTAGGCTAAATGTATGTTACAGCTCTTAGCCATTAGACAGATAAAGAAGGGCAGACAGTAAGACCTCTGCCTTAAACCTAAATCCGCTAAAGATCTTGCGTGCAACCACACTTTCTGTCCACTCTACCTCTCTTTCTCTGAGTAAAAGACACATGGTAACAATCAGAATCACTTTATAGACCAAGTGTCCATGTGCTGGATACGGTGGAATTGCATGCAGAAATGGACAACACTGATAATTCTAGACAAATAGACAACAAATAAATTTAAAGCCAGCCACAAAGGGTTTTATAAAATATCCTCAGTATGTAAACTAAATGTTCAGGGTCTAATATGCAAAGAATAAGGAGTAGAAATTGTCAAATGACACTGACTAAGCAACAAAACCAGCTGGAGATGCCCTCTATGCAAAAAATAATATCTGCCACCTATGATAAAAGTGTGCATTGAGTGTGTGCTTGTACATCAAGCACTCTCTGAACAGTCTGCGTCATCAAGGGTCTCCCGGGCGATTAGGCTGTGATTATCTGTGTTTATGTGGACTTGTAGCCTCTGGCTGTCCTTCAGCTGGCCCAGATACAAATGCTCTGACTGACTTGCTGTGGCGCTGCCTCCTGTTTTGGGTCTCAGTAATGGCATTTTCTGTCTGCAGGCCTAATTATCTGTGATTTTTTTAGCCCTGGTTGTGTTAAAGTAAGTTTTCTGCTTACCTCATCTGTGGTCCATCAGCTAAAACATCTTTAAGTTTGTTTAGGTTTTGCAATAGAGCTCTACTTGACCTAACAAGCCGTAGACGCTTATAGTCCACCAATTAGCACTGTGCCTAAATCATTACTCGTTAAAAAATCACAGAATCTCAAATAGACTTGCTTAAGTGGTTTCTAGCACTGTATGACAAACAGGTATAAAAATGAACAGTAGTAGCAGAACATGAACTTTGTCCAACTTTGTCCAGTCCTATTAATGTTCATTAGCTTTAGAATAAATAAATAAGACTTCTGAGCCAAAAGGACACAGGATCCTTCAGGTGGCCCATTCCGACTAGGCCTCCCTTACGAGCACGCTTAAATGCTTACAAGCGCGTGCATGTGGTATATTAATTGGATTTAAAGATTAATTAGCTTAAGGGTGGATGGACTGAGGGTTTGAGCAGCATCTACAGCACCTATGCTACATAAGTGGAAATGTTTAGGGGTAGCTGCATTGACACAACAAATGGCTGTTACTGAGAACAACAAATTAGAAGAAGAAGACGAAGAAAAAGAAATTAGGATTTTGCATGACATTTTTAGACCCCTACAGGAATGTAAGGCAGTGTTGGTGGATTGTTGGTGGATTTGCTACAAGTTATGTTATCCAGCCAGTGTTCTGAAAAATAGTTTAAACTCACACACACACACACACACTCATGCATACACACACACAAAGGAAAGTTCCAAGAAAAGGTTCAAACTTTTTTTCTGGTTGTGTATGCATGACCCCAGGTCCTGATATTACATTTAAGCAAAAACTTTGTGTATTTTTGTATGTGTGTGTTTTGTTGAAACACAGACAGATGGCTGAGGCAGTGAAGAGTGTCAACCCCAGTTCCGACCCCCAGTGTCTCACTCCTGAGTTCATCTCGGTTGATCTTCCTCCCTGATCCGGCCTCTTAACGTGATTGCTGTTCTGTGTGACCCTCACAGCTTTATAGCCTTTTCTGCTGAAGTTACCAAGCTTTATCCAAGGAGGCAGATGGCCTGGCTCTGAACGCAAGCTTTACTAACAGGTGGATTAGGACAGCAATTAGCCCTAAGAAGTGTTTGTTCTTGAGAGAAAAAGTCTTTCAAAACTGTCCTAACTTGTTGATCTCATTTTCTGATCTCAAACTGACTGTCTTTTGTCACTCTTTGTGTAAAAAGTGCACGTGAAGGTGTGTGTTGGACAAGGGCCCGACTGACATCCAATTGGTGTTTCTGCCTGAGTAAAAGTGCACTGAAGAGAATCTCACTGCGTCTCTCCATCTTTTTTTATACTGATCAGTAGCAGGGCAGTCCACTAGAAATTCTGTCCACATATTTTTTGTTTACTCCAATGTGACAATTTGTTTTAGTTGTTCTTCAGTGAACATCTTCTAACCAACTTACTTTCTGACAATGTATCTAATTTCAGTTCATATTTGAGGTTTTATCGTAATTTTAGACCATATCATTTCTGTTAATTTGGTTTCATTTCTGGAAATTCTGGATAATTTTAAGTCATTTCTGATTACTTTTCCGATCATGTTCAAATCATTTCAGAACATTGCACTCAAGCAAACTAGATAGAGTCTTGCTTTGAGTAACCAAAAGAACTAAATATCTACAAAAATCTATTTTTCAGCCTCACAGTGTTTTTCTGGATTCCATTAAAACTTTGTTCCTTTTTAGACTGTTATGAGGAATTCTCCATTCAGACTTCTTGTCGACCTGCAATAGGCTGGAAAAGCAGCCAGTATTGTTAATACAGTAATTAGTAGTAGTACAGAAGCTAATAATATGTTTCTTCTCTGACCACCTCAAACACAATCACACTGCACACTGATTAATGTCAAGCCAAACCCTGACACACATAACCTCTTAATAACATGATAACCATAACATAACAATAACTGACTCATAATCATGTCCAAATACTTATACATCCAGCTAATGAAAACCAAATACTCAATATTAATAATGATAGGAAGAAAGAAAGCAGTTCTCTGTGTTCATATCAACTCCATCAGTAATACCACGGCTACTGCTACTAATACACATCACATTACAATACCTGTTCAGCATCAGAGAAAAGACTTGTTTGGTATCTCTTGGTTGAATGTGTTATATGTGTATGTAAGCCATGGCAATTAGTTTGTATGATGTTGAAAGGAAGGACAAGTGGTACCTGAGAAGGTTCCTGTGTTCTTTGTGAGAGCCTGATTGTCCCGTTAGCATGAGGTAGTTCAGTCTGTCTCATTTGCCTGTCCCAACAGCTTGGGAGAGACCTAATCCAGAGGAATGCTTTAATTCACTCCTGCCCCCCCTTCCTCTCTCTCTCTCTCTCTCTCTTTCTCTCTTGTTCTCTTTCTTTCTCTCTCTCTCTCTCATTCTCTTTCTCTCTCTCTCTCTCTCTCTCTAGTTTAGACCACATTCCAGTTATCCCAGTACTAAGAGAAAATAGTGCATCTTTAGTTTAGAACTGGAGCTGTGAGGCTTGTGTTAATAACAAACACTGGATGTTAGTGGTCATCCATTACAAAAATGTCTTTTAACCTGCTCAAACCACCTTTCAGATCTTCATTGGGGGTGCACAGACCTGTCAGTTAGGTTTTTAACTCAGTCCTGGTGTTTTCCGAAATGACTACCTATAGTTCACAGTAAGTCCTAAAACATGCAGACCTGTCCAGTGCACTGAGATGATGTTAGAGTCTCTTAAAGACCTGGTGGATCTGCTGTCTGTGTGGGAAGTTACAGGAAGTTAAACATGAGAACATGACAGAGAAAAGTTCAGTATGAGTCTAATGGGGGTTTATAAAGAAACACACAGGGTAGAAGTTAATAGGACAGTTGCAATACATAAAGTTAAACACCATTCATGGTTAGATGACCAAGATAGTTGAGATGATAGATTATTCATTAAAATTGCTGGACTGTATTTACTGTAATACAATGGGAGGGTAATGGAAGCAGGGTCAGGTCCTTTTACCAGCACTTCCTAAGGCAACATTGTGTTGTGGGTCTTAACAAGATAACCGGCCTAGTTAAAGTCCCAGTCTCCACAGTGACAGATGGTCACTGATTGAGGTCAGAGGGGTACACGCACATGAGCAGGCAACCCAAAAGCAAAGAGAGAGAGGCTGAGGTTAGGGTTAGGATTCAGAGTTTAGTGCAGGTTAATTACGGTTCATTTATCCAAAACACACGGCAGGCCAGAGCAAAATGGGGTCAAAAACATTGTGTCTGATCTTTCCAATCCGAAGAATGCCCTTTTAAAAAATGTGTTTTTTAATGTAATGAATGATTACAACATATGCATCATTACACAGTTAAATTACCCTATCAAATGACAGCTCACTGGACTAATTGAGCTACAGAAAGAGAGTGTTAACATGTATATCATTTAAAAGGCAGTTGAAAAGAATTGCTCATATACACAGATATACATTTATAGCAAATATTTTTTTAATACTGTCGCATAGGCAACTATGCAGGAACTAAGTAGGAATTAATGAGTAGTGCTGCATTAACATCTAAATTGCTACTCTGAACAACCAAGTGAAGTAATGCTTGATGAACTTATGCTGCCTTCCTTTCCTAATATTTCCTAATGATTTAAAATAATTGCTTCCCACAAATTCTTTATTGCAGTCCACATACCATTAATGGTGATTTTATATTTTTGGTACCACTTTACAGTAAGACCTTATTTGGGCTTATAACTTTAAATATGTTATTATTGATTAGTAATTAGATCATAAACAACTTAATAATCATCTAACAGCAGTTATAACTCAAATAAAAAAGAATTTGGATCAGCTTTACATCATTCTGGAATTTCATTTCACGAACTGTTTGTCCTCTTATCATATTTGTAAAAAAAAAAAAACATCAGAAAGAGTAGCTAAATATCAGTTTGTGATATGAGTAGTTCTTTTTTTTGGACTGCTGGTATTTGACATCATAGTCTCAGTCCTTCAGACTTATCTCAAAGAGAATTTAGCCACCGCCCCACAATTACTTGCACATATGACCATCACACACCTAAATGAGCTTACTTAACCTTTCACTGAAACTATAGTTCTTGCCCATTCACTAACCCCTCCACACCCCAAACATAATTCCTTCTCCAACTTTACTCTCTCCATGAATTTGCTGGTGTACTGCTTCATGGATGAGCAGTTGTTGCTCTTACGCACTTCTGTTTCACAAAAATAGCGCTTACAGTTGATCTAGAATGGCAGAAATATCACAAAGTGACTTGTGGCAAAGGTGGAATCCTTTCACTTTGCCATATTTAAGTCACTAAGCTCTTCAGTAAAACCCATTCTAATGCCAGTGTTTGTCTAAGGAGGCTGAATTACTGTGTGTTTGATTTTTTAACAAAAAAGGTTAGACTATGTTGAATTAAAAGCCCCAAAATGCAATGGGTCCACCAGACCCAGCAGGACTCCCTGTGTAGACCCTAGCAGGGTTAAATTCCTCTTCTTTCATATATTGTAAGTCAAACCACAAGTCTGTCAAACAGTATAGTGAAGCAGTATTCATTTCTAACTCGCGCACACCCAAAAGCCGTTTTGTCCGGAAGCAGTAACATTTTCCTGTCTGCCGCGGTGTGCGACACAAGCATCTTCTAGGAATTTTGAGCTCTAATCTCACATCAGCGTCAAGGAGAAAGGGCAGCGCCGTCGTACAAAGCTGCAAAGGGACTCAGACATGGAAATACAATTAAACACAATTAACTCTGGAACAGCTCCAACTGGAGCAGTCCGGGTTGTTATGGTACAGAGGAGGACTCGCAGACGCATCATACTGTGTCATTTGTCCTATTAGCCTCTATTTCCTGGCCACTGTATCACCTAGACTAAGAGACAAGTGTTTCCTTTCAACAAGTCCAATAATCGAAGAGAGTAGACCACCTAAATATACATAAAATACATATTAAGTTAAGCTCTCCTCTTCAGAGAACGCACTTGAACATTACTGTTCAACTGTTCAATATAATATTTCATTTTATCGCCCTATGCAAAAATTATATTTTGTGCTTTATTTTAAAAAAATGAATATGAATTTTGCCCTAAATTTGCTGTAGAAGATGTTCACATGTTTTTATTTAGCAAATCAACAAAATGAAATCAACTGATTATAATTCTTACCTAATCTAGACTCTAATATAATCATTCAATGGGTGGTATGTCGTTCTACAGAGTTGACTACATACCACATAAACTGCCCTGCAGAATTATTGTCACCCTTGGAAAATCATATTGATCTTTTCCTGAAAATACGAGCTTAACACAGTCAAGAAAATCTTATATATCATACCAAGGTGCCCGTATCAATTCACCAGTGCACTGTAAATAAATATTTTTGCGCAGTTTTGAACATTGACAAATTAGTCTGGTCCGTGGGCCAACACTCGTCAAAACTATGTTTTTGTTTGTAGTTTAAGATTATATAGTATAACTGTCCTGGATAACCTGTCTTTGGTCATCGTCCCATAATCTGTGTGCGTCAGTCACTAATACAGGAAAGTGTGAGAGGAAGTAAGAGATTTACCACTGGAAGGGCAGACACACAAATCAGTGATGACCAAAGTATCACAGAAAGAGTATAGATATGTATAAATAATTAAAGCAATGATAAATCCAGGCAGATTTACGGACTCAGATTTATAACACACTACCCTAATAAGTACCGGTCAAAGAGGAGAAAGCAATCATACCTTAATTGCCTTAACTGATCTGTGGGCTAACATTACAAAGTTTAACAGCTGTTATATAATATACTGCACATATATTGATATATAATACACTGCAGATATACTGCTGGATATGCAGATGTTTATATGTCATGTTTTATATTAGTCATCAACTGAAGGCTTGATATTTGAATTAAAAACAACAGAATATCAGAGGACATTCTGAATACAGAGGCCACAGATCTACAAACCACTGGAGTGAGCACCTCCCTCTAGTGGTAGAAGAGAAATGGTACAGGTTAAAACACTGGTGCTGCCTTTCCTATCCACAACCTGAGGGTGGCATCATTATTAACTCTTTCCCTGAGGTACAAAGTGACCTATTATCGCAGGCAATAGAAAATAGGGGTTCCTCATGTGTCCAGCACAGCCTGGTAGTACCTCAAACACCCTTACTAAACCTTGCAATCAACAGATGTGTTCAGTAATGATGTTTGCCTGAGCTCAAAACGCTGTGAAAAGAATTACGTCAGAACCCTCAGTACAAAATAGCACATCATGTGAAATCAGGTCACTTTAGGGATGTAAATGTACATTCAGATATAGGGTATATGTTACTCACTACAGGTTGTTTCTGTTTTCAGGAGGCTGCAGCTCATCATTAGATGAGTTTGTCTTGTGTTTAGTTTGGTTTGCCAGCACAGAGTGAGTGATGGAAAGAATAGTATTAGCGCTGACACACTGACCTCTCTGCCTCTGTCTGCTCAATGAAAGGGCTGAGACCTTGTAGGTGGAGAGTTCAAAGGTCCCCTGTGTCAAATAAATAAAGGGGAGCTCATTAAGCCGTCTATTATTTGTAAAGAGGAAATGAGAGAAAGAGATGCACTTCTGAAAAATCCATAAAACCATATTTTTTCATTTGCACAATGATTTTTTGGACTGTTTTGTGTCAACAGAGGCTTTTAGTTTTCCATTAATATGACTCCAGGGTTTCCCTATTGTGTGAGGTGCCCTGAGCGCCGCTCAGTAAAACAAACCCAGTGGACTCCACATAGGATGCAGCACTTTTGAGGTTTTCATTTTCACATGATCTTCTGACGTTTAACATTCACAAATTCTTATTAATGGTTTGTCTAATCTTCACTTACACAAGCCAACTGTCTCCCACAGTGAATCCCATGAAATTACATTTGAATATAACAGATTTAAACAGCTAATGTGTTTAAAATAATTTCTCTAAAAATAACTTTTATCTGCTTTGATGCAATTAAGTGCAAACATTTAGCACAGGATTATCCTTTCCCTCAAAGGCATGATTTACACCTATAAGGTATCATACTGTCTACTATAGGACATGTATACTGTATTTTTAAAACTTTTATTACAGCGTTAACAAAGTTATAATTCTCATGGTCCAAGCATGATACAATTTTACACTCATCAGTTCATAATACCTTTCTCTACACCTCGGATGCCCAGTTTTCAGTTTTCTAGAGTAAATTCTCTTCTCAGTGCAAGTTTCTGTTTCTCAGTAATCATTTGTTGAACAGTTCCACATTCTTTTAGACCCACAGCCTTGAGTCAGCTCTGCTCAGTGTAAGGATGGAAACATCGAAACATAGAAACACCTATGTTTTTTTCAGAGCTGAAGCAAAAGTGGAGCTTGATTTTCTCCCCTTTATCAAAGATAAAAGGTTAAAGTTCTGTTTATCTGATGATGACAGTTTTGGTGGTCTGCCAGGTCTGGTATGGTTGCTGGGAGTCCCAATTGTTCTCATTCTATTTATTTAACTTAATTTCTTTTCACTTTCCCCATCCTTATGCATGTGGATTATCTTCTGTCTAATCTTCTCAGAAATGTAATCGTTAGCCATTTTAGATGCACGAGAGTGGTGTGAGGCAGCTGAGGTGTGTTTGTATAGTTGCTTGTGTGAATGTTAGCATCTCTTTGAAGGGGAAAATAATGTCAATGGCTGCTTTGGGGGCAGTTTTTGCTGGGTTAGACTGGAAGGATGGAAGAGTTAAAGGAGCAGTAGGGTGCCCAAAAATCAAAGAGTGGACAAATTAAATATTTTATTTAGTTGGTAGCTTCTGTATCATTTTCCTAAGTAAATAGAACTATATGTTCTGATGCTGACAAATTAATAACTCAATAACTCAAGGGCGGTCTTGATTAGAAATAAATGAAGAGGTAGCCAATGTTTTTGCACAGTAGTGTAGATGTACTAACTGATGTTTACCTGGCTAATATGGATTTAAAAAATCAGTGTGAATGGGAAATTTGTATGCATTTTTTCTAGTAAAACAAGATACTAGGATGGACATTTTTTTTACAATGGCAGGTAGGGATAGTGTTGAGGAAAGTGAATTTTTTCTGGTGCACACTGTTGTAGTCAAGTCAAGACAAATTAAAGGTGATCAGAAGCCGATACATTTGATAAAAGATTATAGGAAAAATGTGTCTTCTAAAGGGTCCAGCAAAACTCCAATCTCCAATTTTGGAGAGTGTAAGGCAGTTTTATTTTTAAGAAATGCAAAGTTGCACTTTTGTTCATCCATTTTTTTCAACTTTCCAAAGAATGTAATGCGAACATAATGATTACTTCCCACAACATTCAAATGAGCTTAAAGCAGTAAAATGTCACAGACATAGACGAGTTAAATTACGTGCATTCCGTTCTTTATTAGGTCTAAGCATCAGATGTGGATAATAGCACAACTCTTGGAGAATATTGCATTGCCGCATTAGCAGTATATTACAGTTTCCAAAAGCAATTTTGCTGCCTTGTTCTATGGCCCATGGAAGCCAGCTGGATGTCATCTTGTACTCCCAAATAAGCAAACAAACAAATAAACAAATAAAACACCAACATTTTTACAAAATGTGTGTTTTTTGAGGAAACCCATTGCAATTGTCCTTTAAGAGAAGACTTGGAGTCTGGATGGGTGGTAGATGTGCCAGTGGCGGTGGTATGGAGTTCTTTAATCATTCTTCTCCGCCTCAGTGCTATTCAGAGCCCAGTCCCGTTACCTCATTGTTATTCATTCCGAGTGAGAGAGCGCGAGAGAGTGAGCGAGAGAGGGAGGGATGGAGAGCAAGTGAGAGAGAGGGAAGACATTGTCTGAGAGAGAGGGGGAGTACAAGTAAGGCACTAGCCTGGAGCCCAGAAGGAGTCTACACTGAGTAAATCCATGCAAAGCGAAGAGAAGAATTCACTGTGTCACTGCTTTTTTATTTTTGGGTTTGTAGTGAGGAGGGCAGGAGGGCAGTGAGTTGAATGTGGTCAGCAATGAGCTGCAGCATTGAACTGCACCACATCTCTGACCTCGATTCGTGAGAGTGAGGCTGGGGGGAGACAGGGGGCATTCAGAGGGGGAGAGGGGGAGATTTAGCACAGTGCAGGGATTTTACTACCCCCCACAATCGGAGGCGAAAAGCAACAGTGGGGCAAAGTGGAGTGGCTGAGGAAGAGAAACTGTAACCTTTTTCACAAAGAGTTTTAAAGGCAGCACCTGGAAGATCCTGCGTGGACGTCTCTGATGAGCACAGAAAAGGTAAAGCATTACACACACTTCACACACTCAGCATTAAATAATTTTCTAGTTCAACAGGTGCTTTATTGTGGGAACAGAAGGAACTTGCTTTGCCTGCTGCATTTTTGTCATGTCTGTGTCTAGGCTTTGGTAAACTATGTAGCAGACAAAGCAGCTTCTATTTCTATTATTTCTATTCCCATATTACATATTATATATATATATTAAATTTTATTACAAATCTTTACTTTTACTGAAACTGAAAGTTGCAAAGATTTTCTCTTTCTCCTGTAAATGACCCTTTTGGTTGGACAGTGAAAATATACTAATAGCCATTTGAATGCACGAATGGTTCTTTGCCTGGTTAAAGTGTTGTTTTGGAAAACCTGCTGTAAATAGTTATAAAGATTTTTTTTTTTTTTGTAAAAAGATTTTTTTTAAGAAATTTTTTTAAAGAATTTTTTTAAGAAATGGAAGAAATGGTTTCACCACTGTTACATATCAAAGAACGCTTTTGCCACTATGAGATTGTACAAATGGCACCAATGTGATACTGGGAATCCTTTTTAGCTGATGACCCACAGATATCACTTGTTGCTGGGGATCTTCCCCAGTGATGTTCTGCAAGGCCTTTGCATGCAGTTTTGTCTTCGATAAGTGAAAGGCTGTTCATTCAGCTTAGGGTTGGATATTCACTCAAGAATTTTCCCCCTTTTTAGTCCTGAATAAATCATGTTGTTGTCCAACTGCAAGATAAAGAGTTTTGAGCTATTTCGTTGGATTTGACCTTTGGTTAATTCTTTGGTCCTGATGTTGAGAAAACAATAACAGACTCAAAATGAAAGTTCGTAATCTAAAATAATCTGAAGAGTTTGTGTTTGTTTGTTTCAAACCTTATGTAGGTGTACATAGTCTTACAAGCTGATATTCTACACTTTACCTTCAAAGTCGTATTTTTTACATCAAATGTGTGTGTTATTACTCAGTTATTTATAACTCTAACATAAGTGTGTTAGAGTTATAGATAACTGAATAAAAATGCATTTGTGTCAGACTGCACTACCAAACACATTTATTGCCTCCATAATAGTTTCTTTAGAGAAATGATACAGAGGACACTCCTTTGCACACTTTAATGCACAATTACTGTTTGTTTACATACTGTTCAATTACTGAATTCAACGTAAAACATAAAATATGATCTGTGCCAAAGTTATATTAATGTTCTTTTTTGCAGGATATTAAATTCAGCAAATAAAAACACAAGATATTTAAGTATGTTGTCTGTGGAAGATGTATTTTCATTTTTATCATTTATTGCCCTGGGCTATTCAGACTTTAATATTGACAAAACTAAAGATGATTTTACTTTCCCAGTTTTGAACATTTACTTATAAAGGGTTTGTCTTTATTTATTGTTTTTTCCCCCCACATTATTAATTATAGCAAAGCCATGAAAATAATGAAATAACAGAAGAGAATCACTAAATAAATAACACAGAAGAAAAACATTTCAAAACATTATGTGTATTATGCTTCTACCTTTATATAAAAGTTATGCACAGAAAAAAGGAACATACATATACTCTATGATACAATACATACAGAACCCTTCCACCCCATCTGCTCAACCCATAGAATCACACTCAAGCATTTCTTACACAATAAAACCCCCAAAAATGTAGGGTTGATATACAGGTACACTGTATGGACAAAGGTTTTGGGACACACCTGTTTTTCAGGGTTTAGGCTAGGCCCCTTACTTCCAGTGAAGGAAAATCTTAATGCTTCAGCATACCAAGACATTTTGGACAATGCTATGTTTCCAACTTTGTGGACACAGTTTGGGGAAGAAGTTTTTCAGCCCCATCCAACACCTTTAGGATGAACAGGAATGGAGATTGCGAGCCAGGCCTTCTCATTCAACATCAGTGTCTGACCTCATAAATGCTCAGTAGTATGAATGGACACAAATTCCCACAGAAACTCCAAAATCTTGTGGAAAGCCTTCAAAGAAGAGTGGAAGCTGTTATAGCTTCCATTATTCCAATATGGAGAGGTTACGAACTCCATATGAAAGTCTATGTATTTGAATGCAATGCCATTAAAGTCCCTGTTGGCGTAATGGTCAGGTGCCCCAATACTTTTGTCCATGAAGTGTATGTAAATTAGACCCAACACATTCAGTCAGAAATAATCGTAAAACATGCTTGGTTATTATTTTGTGAGGGACAGCTCTAAAGCTCCCTGAAGCTCCCTCTTCTCAAGCAGCTTCATGAGGAGACACCTCATACACATCAGTCACTTGTGTCCAAACTTTTGATGATATGAAAAAGTGTGAGGCGTTATCAGTTCTCCAAGTCAACACAGGATAAGGCAGTGAGAAAGAAGGGAAAAAAGAGAGGGACATGATGAGAGATGAAAGTTTCACATAACGAGTGATGGAAGTTGACAGAAGCACAGGGACAGACAAGGAGAAAGATCAGAGTGGTGAGAATGTTTTCCTAGTGTCGCGCTCCATCACTTGATATGGGCTAAAGTTTTCCGCCTAATCTCCCTGCAATAACAGCAGTATGAGGGAGAGGTTTTGGGGGGAGATTGGAGGTGGGGTTGTGTCTGAAAGAGTAATCCGGGCTGGAATTCCTCTCCGTGCCTGCCAGCCTCGGCCGCTCTGTCCAAGGGGAAGCTCTGTAGAGCACATGCTTGTTTGTTCAGTGCTCTGACACTTGCCCAGACACTCAAACACACTGTTTTCTTCCATGGAACTATGACACATTCAACTTGACGTGACAGATTCAAGACACACTGTCTTATGTTGACTTCAAAACCTGAGCCAAGGACTCATGAGAATCTGAAGTAAATATGTTGCTCTTGATGTTATCCTGTCCCACGCTAGTAGATAAGCAGTGGCTGTTCTGTATAGCTTTACCAGATGAAGATTATGAATTTAAAATTCAATGACATTCAATAGAATTCATGCTGCCTTTGATGGTCTTGCTCCAAAGTGGCACGCTTGCTTAAAAGTGAGGTTATTAAAATAGTAATAAGGGAATACAAGAAATCAGGTGCAGGAATGAATTGGATAAAATGGCTTTGGCATGTATACACTTTTTGTAAATGCTATTAAGCAGTCTACAACCAGTCTACAACCAAAGTGTCTGTACACATCATCAAAATGTCAATAATACTGTATATCCTTTGTACAGGTGTAAATCATCTTTCTCTCACCTGTATCCTTGTATCTCCAGTATGGACACTTTACAGGAAAAAAGTAATTGTGTATGGAAGTCAGTGTAAAAGTTTTTTGTGAGTAATTTTGGACCTTTTCTGTTCGTCTAGACATTAAGGATAAGATCTTCAAGGATAAGATCTCTCTCTCTCTCTCTCTCTGCAGGTGTGTGTGCTGTTATCCTAACATTTAGAGCTGTTTTCTGAGGGACAGAGGCTGAGCGGCACAATGTCACGATCTGACGAGGTCAACAAGATGACAGAAAACGTCTATAAGGTAAATACAGCTCATCCTTGTCCGTTTTCACTTTAGTCATAAAGAATAAAAAGCGAAATGTTTTGCCAGTGACCAGTCCATGGAGATCTACGTGCTAATCAGTGCATGAGTGCATGTTTCTGAAAGTCTGAATCTTCACTTACATGCATATTATACTTACACCCCACTCAATTATATCTAGGTCTCTGTATGAGTCCCACAAAGTCAGTACAGCCCCTAGATGTTTAACTTTACATCATCAATGATGTCTCTGTTTGATGCCAGTGCCTCTGTTTAAACTTGTAAACTCGCTCTGCTCTATCTCCACTATCCAGTGTGGCCCAGAGGTAGATGGGTTTCCCTCTTTTGGTTCCTTTTGTTGTTTGTTCTGGGAGTTTTTCCTGACCCTTACTCGATCAGATAGATTATTAGGGGTCTGGTCCTGTATTTCTGGAAAGCTACTTTGGGACAATGTCTGCTGCAGATAAAACTGAACTGGATTGTATCTGAGGGTGTGTGTATGCTGTGTTCAGGGTATCCTGGAGCAGTTCAACCCCAGTCTGAAAAATTTTGTCGCTATGGGAAAGCACTACGAGAAAGCTCTGACCGGTGAGTCATCACTGTTCTGGTTCATTTTCATTTATACTGAGGCTGATACACAGTCTGTGTGTGAGAGCAGCTCTCCCAGTTTACACTAAACAGGCGTTTCAAAGCCCCATGACTCAATCTGAGTAAATCATTGTGTGAATAAAAGAGCGTTACATCCTAATCACATGATATGCTGGTGAACAATTTCCATTTGAAACTAGTATTATTCTCTTTCTCCCTCTCTCTCTCTTTCACTCTTTCTCTCTGTACAGGAGTAACCGTCGCAGCTAAGGGATACTTTGATGCACTAGTCAAACTAGGGGAACTGGCCAGTGACAGCCAAGGATCCAAAGAACTGGGTGAGAAAGAGAGAGAGAGAGAGTTTGACAACAAACATGACATGGATAAGAAGGGAAGAAGGGAAGAGTGAGGGAAGTTGTGAGAAGGGACACCAGGCAGTCGAGAGAAGGAAGAGAAGACAAGAAGAGAGACTGAAAGAAGAGTGCGTAATAAAAAGCTGAAGGGAAAATGAGAGGAGAGAAAGAGTGTGAGAGAGAGAGAGAGAGAGACAGAAAGAGAGAGAGAGAGAGAGAGAGAGAGAGA